>JAWWLZ010000004.1:22616122-22684366 GCA_035041345.1 Poliocrania exsul | reverse complement strand
GCCATGATCTGGTAAAGGGACTGGAGTTGGACCAAGGGTTGGACTTGATGATCTTGGAGGTCTCTTCCAACCCAATCAATTCTATGATTCAGCAGGGCCAGGGGGTGATGCGGGCACAGCTGCGGTTGCTCAGCCCCATAAGTGGCCGCACACCTGCAGCCCATTGTGCTTAATTACCCCCGGGATGCGCGTGCCGGTGCGCGAGAGTGGCTCGTGCTCCAGCGGGAGTAGCTGTGGCTGCAGCTGCCGGAGTGACCTTTGCAGCAGCTTCAGAGCCGCGAAGTTCAGAGGTGTGAGGTGGCACACACGAGCATGCCCGGTGCTCTGCCCCTTTCCTTCCGCTGCCCTGCCTGTTCCCAGCCCCTTGGCACGTCCCGCCAGGTGCGGGGCATATGGGACAGAGTGGTACGCCCTGCCTGCCCCTCCGTCTCCGCTCGTCCTGCCCCGTGTCCTCCTCCTCTCCTCCTGCCGCTGCCCCCGCCGGGCTGCCCTGCGCGCCCCGCTCTGCCCTCGTGACGGGCGGTGCCCCTCGGGGTCCGCTGGGTACTCCAGGAGGCTGCCAGCTCTGTCCGCTGCTCCTGGAGGTGAGAAATATATTTTTCTTGTGTTCTTGCGTGTGTTGGGGCTTTTTTGTAAGTTCTGCAAACTTTGCAAGGGTAGCGCTTCCGAAGGGGTTCAAACGCAGGTGAGTGGGCTCTGGCAGCCCTTACGGTGCTGCACAGGCGCTAACGCTGCCACGGATGACGCAGTTACAGAAAGAAAACCAATTTTTGCATGTAATGCCTGAAATAGCGTGAATTTAGCACCGTCACTTTCAGAATAAAGTGAGGCAAATGGTAATTCAAGAATGTATAGTTCCTCAAGAATATTTCCTTGAGAGTGTAAGAGCTCCTCAGGAGAGGGCAAGGAGTGCCCACCTTGAGACTTGTGCATGTTCGTTCTTGGAAAAACAAATGCTTTTTGTCAATATACACTGGGCTGAGCTTTCCTTGTGTTATTGTGGCTCCTTTTAGACTTGTTTCTTTTTATTATAAATGTGTTACCGTGTTTGTACCTTTCTGTGTTGCAAACCAGACTGTCTCAGTACAAGGTTGGTTGTAATGATTTTGACTGCAAGTAAAGCAGAAAGTAAATGTACACAGTATGTAAAAATACCTGTACATGTAGAAATTAAGGCAATTAAGGCTCATTGGACCTGGACTATATGATAGATAAATCCATAAATTATATCAATTATTAATTCTCACTTGAGACATTAGTAATGACTCCTGCTAAATTGCACAGATTATTTTGTCAAACTGAAGTAGTGCTTTCACTATTTCCACCTACCTTGTGTTAAGCTTTTTTTCTGTTACTGAAAAACAGTGGTAAATATTTTTGCTTGGAGTTGGTCGGCAAAGTTTTTGATCTTGTTTCGTTCAGAGAATCACAAGACAGATGAGGAAGTAGGATGACTGTCTGCAGGTGTATCTCATTCACCTCAAATTTTTCTTTAGACCTTATTTGTTGCCTGTTTATTTTTCCCTCTGAGTAATTGTTTTGTCTGTGTACGCCAATGTGTTCATTTGGGGGCAGTACAGCATTTATTTAAAGGACACAGATCAGTTCCTGGAACTTCCTTAACTAAAAACAAATAGCTCTGATAGTATAAGAACTTCTGATTTTTTTTTCTCTAAGAAGCAAAACCAATCAGAGGCAGAAGTTATTTTACTTTCTTGTCTGAGGAAAAATATGAACTTTATTCTCACTTGCATTATTATTCATTTATTGCAGGCGTTAGTGTACAAAATGATACTAATGAAACTTTTATGCCTACCTGCAGCATTAGTCTACATCATAATTCAACCTTAACCAGTGCTCCTCATTTCGGGGTTGGTTTGTTTTTGTTTGGTGGGTTTGTTTCTTTGGTTGATTTGTTTTTGTTTGTTCTTGTTAAGCAGGTGAGAATAAACTGTGATTTCCAGTGTTGTGTCTGTATTGGATTATTCATAATCTGGACTGTTGCTGTTTGTGGCTATGTGAATCGTCACTGCAGTGCCAGGTTTTCCTTGGTTCTGTTCTGCTTTCTAGTGCTTAATTTCTGAGCAAAAAAAAGGTTGCTTATTTTCTGAAGACTTCAGGAAATCGTATGCCTGATTAAAATTACTGTAACGTGTGATTTCCTTGTTATGGTGCAAGTTCATTATTGAGAAATACAGTATATTTATGGGGGCTTTCTTGTCTAATCTGCAGGAGTTAAAAATTCTTAAATACATAAGAATTTTTTTATAGTTAACACAGCTGAAGTCTTAATATTTGTGTTGAGTTCATACTGGCAGACTGAAACAGAGATGCGTCTTTATTGCCTTTTTGAAAGCATTATGCTTTTTCATTGACATTCATTTAGCTGGTTGTAGAACAAACTATTGCGTGCAAGCCTAGTCAAAATGCCAGGATAACTACATAGGTAAACCTTTCCAAGGCGGTTTGCCAGTTGTGTTGTCAGCTGAGACATCTGTGAGTACCACTTCTAAGAACAGCTTTTAGGAAATTCACAGGTACCTCTGGTAGGGCAGGGTGAAACTCGCCTGTCACATGGGTTTTTTGACTAATAGTTAGACTAATAGTTTATGGGTAGTTGTGGTTTCAGCCCAGCTGGCAGTTGAGCACCACACAGTCACCCACTCCTGCACCACCCCCAGTGGGATGGGGAGAGAATCAGACAAGTGATAAACGTTCTAGATTGAGAGAAAAACCAGTTTAATAGGTAAAACAAAAGCTGTGCATACAAGCAAAGCAAAATGAGGAATTCACTCACGACTTTCAATAGGCAGTTAGGTGTTCAGCCATCCCCAGGGAAGCAGGGCTCTGCCACGTGGAAAGAAAGGTGACTTGGGAAGACAAACACCATCACTCCAAACATCCCCCTTTCTTCTTCTTGCCCAGCTTTATATGAATGCCATATGGCATGGAATATCCCTTGGGCCAGCTGGAGTCAGCTGTCCCAGCTGTATCTCCTCCGAACTTGCTCTACACCCCCAGTTACTCACTGGTGGCGTGGGGTAAGAAGTAGAAAAGGCTTTTACTCTGTGTAGGTGTTGCTCAGCTGTAAAAAAAAAATAAAAAAATCCTGTGTATGATCATATCCTGCAAACTGGAAGTTCTAGAGTAAATCCTTCATTGTGTATTATCACCATAACATATCTACATAATGTATAGATTAGGACACCTACTTCTAATGATATTTTTATTGCCGTAAAATTCATGAGGTCTGAACAAATTAAGGTTATTTTTAAACTTTTTCACTCCCTGAGGGCTCTTAGTATTTGCAGTCAGCAGCCACACCATATTTGTGATTCTGTTTAATTACGTGCAATTAATTGGGTCATAGCTCTGTGTGTTGGAAATAATGTTCATAAAGAAATTCTAGTTAAGATATAAAGTGAGTTGCAGCATTTTTATTGTGTTTAATTTCTGTTTCTGGCAGGACTGGGAGCACTTACTAGTTGAGAGTTGATGGATTTTTCATTGATGTTCTGCTGCTTAATTTCAAAAGATGTGATAAATTTATATCAACTTCAATTTGCCAAAGCAAGCATATACACACTCTTAATTGAAAGCAAATGCCCATTTAAAATAAAGCAATAATAACTTTATACGCTACTAAAACTATGGCTGCTCTGCATTTATGAGAAAAATGTCAGGCCAAGGATGTGTATAGTGAGGGATATAGGAAAACAACTCCCTGAAACATAACCAAGCAAAGACACCCTCCAAAACCAAAAGAAGCCATGGCCACACTCTTCTGGTTACTGTGGTTATGCAGCCATCAGCATTTTTATGTGGAACTTTCAGATGTTTATGTCTCAAAGTTTAAACTTCATAAACATACATAAACTTGTTTTGAACATACACAGCTGATAGTCAGTGTCCTCTCCAGCTTCTACCATCCAGAAAAAAAAAAAAAAGCAGGATGCACCAGTTTATATAAACATATTTCGAGTCTAATGTTGAGAACCTTCTTCAATTATCAGTTATTTCTGTATGAGTCTTTTTGGTAGAACTAAGGAAGTCTAAAGTATCTTTGGGTAAAAACTAAGTGTAGTCTACTCGCTCGTGGGGGTTGGAACATCAGGGTAAGTACACTTGAAAAGCTTTCTGTTGCAACACTGTTACGTGCTGGCATTTGATAGTTTCATGTTGTGCTTTTCCTTTTGTTAACAAGAATTGAGTGCCTGAAGTTAATGTTACACAAGAAAAAAAAAAATCCAAGCTCTGTTTTACTGTTATGTTAGAAGTTTTATTTAGAGGCTGTAGTAAAAAAGGAGTTAAAGCTTTGCCTGAAAGCTCATGTGCTGCCCATCATGATTGCTCAGTTCAGTCTAACATGTGAACAGAACTAGTTAGCTGTTAGGTAAAACTGTTGTTAATCTTAGTTTATGCGGGCAAATATTGATTCTTCCTGTGGAATTGGAATAAGCTGAATAGGAAAAGCTTTTCTATCCTTGGTACTAGTATTTCTGTGGTTTTATTAGAGATGTTAATGATTATGATTCTCTTACAAGTTTAGCATCTTTCAAATGAATTTCTAAATTTTCTTTTTTCTTGCTTTTTTTCTCTACTTTAGGAGCATAATTTTAAAAGTATGTAACAATTCTAGAAAAGTCAAAGGTGACTGTTACTTCTGTGCAATCGAGGAATGAATATATAGTGCAGTACTGCTGTTGAAAATTCATGATGTTATCTGTAAAATGTTGAGAAATACAATGAAATTTAGCACTGCTTCCTTGAAACAGATAGTTAATACTTCTGCCATTATTAGAGAAGGCCTATGATGGTCATCTTACAAGTCAGTTTATTTCTAAGGAGCTGAGAACTTACAGTAGCCTACTGACCTGCAGAATAGTGTACTCCCAGTTTGGATGGTCAGTTGGTGCTATGAGTGAATTTGGAGTCTGGAGTAGTTTGTGTGCACCTGGAATGGAGTGGCTCAGGTTACAGTGGGTTGGTTATGTACTGATCTCAAGAGGAATGTCACTTCTAAGGACAGGAAAAGAAATTCAAAAGGGTTTCTGGAAGGTATTGATCTGCTCTTGCTAAGCCCAGTGCCAAGGCACGGTGCAGACCCTGGCTAAGTGAAATCCTGACTAGAAAGATTGAATGTGTGTTTAGCCATAGTTTACAGCCCAAAGTGAGTAACTGTGTGATTGCAGTTATAGTTGGAGTATTCAGAGCAGTGTTCTGGAGCGTGATTTGTTACTTAGTGTTTTTTTCATGCATACCTATTTGTGTGTGTGTGTGGGTTGTTTGTTTGTTTTTCCTCCCAATTGAGCATCTAAACAAGGAGTTGTCAGGTTTAGAAACTGAACTTGTTGTTATGGGTGGTTATAGAAACTGGCATAAGCCTCTGACAGTTCCTCTCAAGAGTATATTTGGGGGCTCAGACCTCACTATATTATTTTTTGCAAGAACCACCATGAGATTCAGACTGTGGGATGGTTAGTTTTATGTGCTTTAGTTTAGACAGCTGGTCCCTCTGTTTTGTAATGGTCTCAGAGCAGTGGACCAGATGGATTTAGTATCTGTAAAAGAGACCTTTGGGAGTCTGTGACAATGTGAGTTTGTAGTGATACAGGCAAAAACTTATGAGGACAAATGTGCATCACTTGCTCACTGAAAGGATCTGATGTGTAGCAGAGACTTTTTGTGGTATGTATTCAATCAGTATTTTACAGAGGTTGATGACTGGGTGTTGCAGCCATAGCCTCAGGTGAAGTAACAAAGTGTTGTTATGCCATTAAGAACTCTTTTTGGGAGGTAATTTTGGATATATGTCCACATATGCAGCCTTTCAAACGTGTTTGGTGTTGAAAGTAAAAGTTTTATTTGTATTTCTTGATCAAGATTAATGTTTTCTTTACCTAAGCTTGGAATCTTTGTGTCTGTATGATACCTATTACATACAATGTACTGTAAAACTAATAAGTATGAGCTTGTTGACAGCTCTGAATTGCTATTCCATATTAAATGCATCATGTAAACATTATTTTATTGCATGTGCATGTAGGAGCTCTGATAAAGATGGACTGGGAATCTGCACCATTTGTTTAGATCTTAAACTCTCATATTTAATACACAGTGAACAAGACTAAGGGCTGCTTATTATTAAGAAAATGAACTTAATTAATTAGTGATAACTGTGGAAAACAACCTGTCAATGTGTTAAGATAACAAGTCATGATTACAGTTGTGTTCTAGAATATTGGCAGTCAAGCAGCAAGTGAAGGAAAGAATATCAGCATTTTAATAGAAAAAAATTATTAATGGCCAAGAGCAAGGCAGAGAGGGAAAATAGTGAGCTTTAGATTTCCTGTCAGAAATGTAGAAAATGCAAATCAGAGAAGGTACTCAGATTGAAATTGGGTGGGTATTCTAAAAGTGTGCGTGCTCCTGTGTATGGCAAGTTACTGGAGATTTTAAACTTTATTCCTGATTTGGTTGTTGAAATTTTAAGTACTTAGTAAGGCCCTTGGACATCAGAATTTATAATCTTGCCCCCTGCTGGAAACACGGGTGTTTATCTGCCGGTTAAAACATGTGGTAAGAACTATGTAAGTAATGTAAACTTGCCTTTTTCACTCATTTGGTTCTAAACCATTTTTGTGCCTCTCTTGATGACTGGAAGCAGCTTCTTGCTGACAAATGTGTCTTTCTATGTTGGTTTCCTCTCATCTTGAATTTTGAAGAAATGAAATTCATAAGCAGTTTTGCCTTGGAGTTGATTGACTTGCTGGCCGAGGTTACACCACTGTCTTGCTGATTCATAGACTTTTAGAAAGATAATGGCAGGTGTGAAAAAAGGGCAGTAAGGGTAGAACCTGTATCAGTGAGACAGGCTTTTAGTCATTATGTACTGCTTAGTTTCTTTTTCAAAGGATTAAACAAATTAAAGCCTTGGTGAATCCAGTCTATTTTGATGGGCAGCTATACATATAGACAAATATTAGTGAAATGAATGATTAACTTCAGATTTACACTGGTATGAAAGCTGAATGCAAGTAGACCTTTAGGGTAAATACTTTTATAACCAATATGATGTATATATACATAACTTATCCAGTGTAAGCACTGCTGTGGCAATTTGTAGAGGAGCTCTAGTTTTTATTGCTTCAGATATGAATAGTAGAAGGAGGACTCAGCTTTATATATTTTAAAGTACTCATAGGTTATTAGAGTAAATTATCTGCTTATGACATCCTTTGAGTGTGGATTTCAATAACTAGAAATCAGCTTTTCCCATTCTGTTAATTTTTAAAAATTATTGTGTTGTTTTATTGCTTTGGGGTTTTTGGTTGGTTGGTTTTTGTTTGTTTGGCTTTTAATTTTGTGGGGTTTTTTGTTTTTGTTTTGTTCTGTCCTTAGCAGTCCCCCTTGGCTGAAGCTCCATGTATGTAGCTTTTTTTTTTTTTCAGCTAGGAACAGAAATTCTGTATGTTGAGAGAAATCTCCCAGGAGGCTGATAATTAGATGGTAGGATTCTGTGGAGAATGAAGTTGTGAGCTGATAATTTGTCCTGCACTAAACAATCCTGCAGTTGTCTGTCAATCATAAACTTACACATTTGGGTAAGTATGGAGGATGCAGGTTGCTTGAATTGCCCCCCATGGCCACTCTGCTGCTCTGGGAATTGGAGGCTTTAGGGAAGTTTATTACTGATCTACACAACTGAGACCTTTTATTGCTGGGGGAAATAGAGTATAGATTTCATGGCTCAATGCTTGTAATGGTTGGAGATTTCAATCCCTTCTTGAGATAGGGGAAATAGAATTGAAGTATGGAATCCTAACTGATTTGAATCAGTAACTCCATTAAAGTTGCCTACTGACAGTGATCAAGGTGTCATTTAATAAATATAGCCCTGATGCTACAGTGAAATCCATGTCCATGGAGAGCTACCAAACATTTTCATTCCTTACAAACACCTTTAGGTTTTTTCTACAAAGGGTATTTGTGGTAGATGGAGTTTAAAAGTAATAGTGTTTATGTTTCCAGTTAAGTGATTACTGAGATCTTGACCTGTAGTTTTCAGAAGAATTTAATGAAGAACAGAGACTAAAGGTGCTTTGCTAGTGTATGCTAAGGAAACTCTCAACTACCTTAAACTTGGAAATGAAACTGCAACCTTCACAAAAAGGAGCATTTGCAGTTTTTGGTATTGTACCCTGAGCACTCTGGATGCCTCTGTATAATCATAAAAGAGTTATTAGAGATGACAGAAATTTACACCCTCCCACAGAGATCACAACAAAACACCCATCCCAGCTGTTTGCTGAGTGCATGAAGTATTAGATGTTCATTAAGAAAGCCACTGGGCAGTGTAATTGTGTGGAAAACAGTCTGCTTATGTTTCAGAATGGAAATGTTTCACAGAGATCTGAGTTGGATCTTTTATAATATTAATAGCATGGGTACATTTCTAAGGAGATACAGCTAATTTTTTCCTTTTTGCTTACTAGCAAAATCCTCTACACTCTCTATATGATAAAACTCTGAGTTTGGAAACAATTAGTGTATTTAAAAGTGGTTGACACATTGAAATATTTCTTTACTATCAGAAGAAATTTTAAATATTTAATAGGAATAAGCCTTGACGTTTCCAGTATATAAAAATATTTTTTATTATGAATATACTGGACTTTTCCTTTTCTTTTCCAATCAAGGTTCATTAAATCCATACTTTTCTCCACTGCTTTCAATGGTGTATCAAATCTGATTCTTGTCTCAGTGATGTCTTGTAGAATTTTGCTGTTATATTTAGCAGGAGTAGACCTTTTAGGAAAGGCATTAGATGATCTGAACTATAAAAACTATAATGACAAAGTTAGAAATGACATTTTTAGGTTATAATAAAAAATTTACTCCATTCAGCAAATATAAGTCAAAATATAAATCAGTTGTAAACACACATGGGAGGATCTTGCAAGTTTTTTTAAAAAAATCTTTGATCTTGTACATAAAATCCACAGAGCTAGAGACTTTAAATGGAAAGGATTTCAGTTCTGCTCCTCCTGTGGAAAATAGAATGTTTTGTTGAGGAAAATGTTTGGGGTTTTTTTTGTTTAGTTTGGGTTGGTTTTTTTTACAGGTTTTACTAAACAAGCAGATTTTATAGAAAGGCATGTCTGTAGAAGGAATTGATGATGACCTGCTTAGTAGCATCATTTAACAAAATGTGACGTAATATGGACACAAAACACTTGATTGGTTCTACAGGAGCTCAGATGAGACTTGGAAAATAAGATTTATCTCTCAAACTCGTTATCTTTCAACAGAAGCATGGCCACCTTTCCATTTCTCTGTGGTGTGTCACTGTAGGATATCACCTGTAAGAAACAGGGCGAACTCTTCTGTTTAAAAGGTGTGATCCAGAAACTCATCATACTCAGCCTGTGATTTTTAGTATCTAATCCTCCTAAAAATATGTATTTGTTAGTAAGAGTATTAGGATAAGTAAGGATATATGCAGTGGCTTAACTTTTGCAGGCTGGCATACAAAGTGTGATTGTTAAATGATTTTGCCATCAGCTCTGATTAAATAAGAAAAACCAGTGAAATTCAAACCCAATCAGTCTTGTGGCATTATTGGCAGAAATGAGGGTAATCACAATGGGGACTGGAACCACAGAACAAGTGATACAGGAAGCCTTAGAGAGCTTCAGCTGGTGAGCCACATGTGCCAGAGAAGAACAAGCATACTGAGACTGATTCATTTGTTCAGATGGCAGGAAGCACGAGGGTGAACACGGTTCATAATCAACAGGCTTTTCACATCTGCAGCAGGTTTGCCTTCTGTGGTGCAAATATTGGTACAGAAACATAGAAATTCAAACCTGACACAGGTGGTGTGAAACATTAGTTTTGTCCCAGTAACACTGTAAAATGTAAAGGAAATAAACCCCAGTTTGACTAGTTAAACAGAAGGGGACTTTAAGTGAAAGAATTCATTAACAGTGTTGCGTTTGGTCACATCCTTGTGCACTGAGACTAAAACCTCTCATAAAGGTGCTGTGTGGTGGCAGTACAAATGGTCAGGAAATCATCATCTTAATTTCAGAATAGTGAGTATTACTATTAGCATTAACATATTTGAGACTGTTTTTGCCTTGGGAATCTTTCACTAGGATAATATTAAACACTACAGTATCTGAAAAGTCAGGGGCCTTAGGATAAGAATGCCTATTCTGAATGGTAAGGCAATAAAGATGATGTGATTAGAGAGTGGATTTGTTTTGTGGAACAAGAGTTTTTATTAACAACATAACATAAACAGCTGGGTTCTTTTGATATTTGGTATAGGTAGTGTAATGGTGGCTCTTTAAACAGAAAAAAAGGCTGCATGTGTACTGAAAAGCAGAGGGGTTTGTAACCAGAAAGCTTCATTGTATTATTAACTGTAACAGCATCTTAAAAATGAAAATGTCTAATCAGATTATAAAAAGTACTCCTGTACTGGTGAAGAGCTTTTATCTGATTTGAAAAGCAAGCCAGTACCCCAGATTCATTGGGCTTAATTGCAGGAAAATTAGTCTCAAAAATGGTTTGGTTCAAGGCTGGTGTTTCAGTATCACATTCATAGCAGACAAGTGAAAACAGAGAGGTTTGCTCTCCCTCTTCATCTTTATTGGATTAAATTGACAGTATTAAGGACAACATGAGAAAAGAAATGTCATGGCCATCTCACATTTTGTTTTAAGGGAAGCATCGTTAGTCTTCAGGAAGAGCTGAGGATAAAAAAAGTGCTTAATATTACTATTAAGAGGTAATGCAACAGACTGTAATCCTTAAACTGTTGACAGGCAATTTTCTTCATTATATGAGAGATGACTTTGAGGGAGAATGGCTTGGATTTGTCATAAACAAGGAGTTGGGTAACAATTAACTTGAGTGGTTGCCAGTTCACAGATAATGAGGATACTGTATCTCATGGAGGGTGGGTGTGGGGGTTTTGTTTTGTTTATTTTCTTTATAGAAAGAAAACAAACTCCTGTCAGGGATTTAACTTTGCATTTCCAATGGGAATTCCTGCTGTAAATGTTGAATGTGATTATCCAACCTGAAATTTTTGGTAAACAAAAGCTAAATTGATAAACATGAAAAAGGTACAATGTACATCTGTTTTGTCAGCAAGCACTGAAAACTGGTTGATGAGAGCACTTAAAACCCAAAGCACTTTGAAACCCAAGCTTGCTGAAGTGAAATTGAAAATTCTTTTTGCATTTCTTGGTCTTTAGATTAAGATCTAGTTCATCAGTACTCTTGAAACATGGGCTTTACTTTAACCATACTGCTGATTAAATTAATTTAATGGAATCATTCCCGATGTTGAGGGCTTTCAGGGCTCTGTGAGCCGATGTGAAGTTGCTGCGTGGGTACATTTCTGTGTACAGTTTCCAATGACCAAAACTGGGGCAAAACAGAAAGAAAAGTAAAGAATCTGTTTCCCAAACTCTTAGACATTATGTTTATCACGAAGCTTGTCTACTGTTGATTTAAGAAAAGAGGAGACTTCCAGTGATAAGTGACATCATCCCCAAAATAAGATCCTAAGCATTCCTATGACACATAGAGCAGATGTGTACAGTGCGTGTAGCGTTGTTGTATTTTTATCTGTATTAATTATACTTTTTTCACATAGTTGTATGTTTTAAATTTACAGTAGTGTGATCATCTATTCAGATGGGACAGGGATTCCTGATATGCCCCATATGTTATAGAACAGCCCCTCGCTGTATTATCAAAGGCTTCTTTTCCCCAAGCTTGTTAACCTTTAGTCAGGTCATTGTTTTTCAGTATTAAATAGAAGATAATTGTGTCCTCATTATTTCTGTGATTTGTTGTCAAGATGAGCTTATGTAATCTTTCCTCTGCCATTAGCAATGGCAAAAGGAGACAAGTGGACTGATATGGCAATTGGATATTTTGGGTACTTCTAAGGACCTTTTTCATCTTATAATTCAGAAAATAAGGCTTTATTCTGAAATCGAACTTGGGTAAGGAAAGTTCGGTCTGTTTTTCGAAAACACAGGATAGTCAGACTTGTAGTCTAAATCTCAAGCAATTTCTCGTGCAAGCCCTTGACCCAACCATTATAGAATATTTGCTGAGATTGGGCAGCTTGGATAAAACTTTCAGATAAGCTGCTGATTGCTATAAATGTTATTGGTTCCTAAGATGGACTCTGTTTCTTGTGTATATCTTGCATTGTTTGAGCAATGTAACTATACTCGAAGTTACTTTGTACTTGAGGCTTTATTTTATGGAATAAGGTGTAGCACTTGTCCATTTAGTATTCTAAGAAAAAAAAGACAGTGTGTGTGCATTTAGAATGATTTTTTTAAGTTGCACCAAACAGTATTTAGTGATCTTGTTTTGGGAATAAGGGCAATAGAATTAGGCTATGTTATTTATATTTCAGGTTTTGCTTTGCCTGTTTCTGTAAAATCTTATCTTAAATGAAGGGAGATGATTAAAGATTATTGTCAAAATAAAAACCCCAAACTAACCAAAACCCCCACATCATGGAAAAAAAAATTGAGTAGAAATTAGGGATGCTTGTCCTTACTACTGGTTGCTGTGTTTCTGGTAACTTTGTGAATGTTATGTAATAGTTGTAAAATTCTGGTCAAATAATCTTCAGATAGGTGAAAGAGATGTTTCTTCCAACTTGAGCAGAAAAAGATTGCTGCATCCAAAACTGCTGGGCATTTAGGATAAATATGCTGATCTAAAATTTAGAGATGTCTGTCTTCCTCAGTGAGGGATGTGAACATAAATCCTTGATTTATTTGTTATTTGGTTAAAATAAAATGAACAACTGATGGCAAACACCATCTAACATATCAATGATGCTTGATGAAAGATTTTAATGAGATTTCTGTCTTGTTATTCTAGTTACATTTTTCAAGTACCCCACATCATCTGCTATGAAATATCTGCTACAGAAAAGAAGCTTGGCTTAATTATATTTAGGGAATGACTGAAGCCAGATAGAACATTTAAAAGCAAACAAACATAAACCCTCCAAAACTAAACAAACACCAAACCCAAACAAAAATTAAACAAAAACAAATACATGCACAACCAACAAGCAAAAGCAAAAATAGACTTTATGGGAAAGATGAAGAGCAATGTCTTTTCACCACGGAAAATATATTTACAACAAAAATGAAAAGCAGTGAAGGGCTTCTGACAACTGGTAGCTGGCTTTGGTCTTCTTGGGAGCCCACCACAGTGCTGGAAAAGTTAGTTTTAAATTTCTTGGTCTTTTGACAGATTTCTCTGATATATTTTTGAAATACATGGACAAAATAAGATTGTACTGGTTATATCCTTGACTCTCTTTTTGCATTCTCTAGAAAGGTTTAACTTAATCTGTCAGGGTTAATACCTGTTGTTGAAAGAATTTGGCAAAATATTCATTTCTTTACTTCTCTTGAGTGAGTTGGAGTATAAACCAAGCAGGTCATAATCACTTGGGAGACAAGCAACTGTTACGGCCGGTGGTCAATAAACTCAAAATTTTCCAAGCCTCAAGAAATGCCCCTCTGTATTTAACAAACTAAACAGCCTTCTTGTCAAACTCCCACATAAGAAAAGTATAAAGGAATCTACCTTAATTTTTCTGCAATGTGGGCTTCTGCCACCTACGTTGTACAGGAACTTACATTTGCCAAAGCAGTGTCTGCATTTACTTATCTGTGTATGTTTGTAGCTCAGCCTTAGGCTGTGCAAAACCAAAAATTATTCAAATGCAGGTTCTTGAGAACCCATGTTTTTCTCTTGTTGGTTCCCTGCCCACACCCTCCAAGGTTACAATGCTCCTCTAACTTCGTTGTTAACTTGCTTTTTCCCTTCAGCACATTCATTTCCATGTTTTACATAAGTGAAATGTGGACACCTCTGCTGCCAAGCTGAGTCCACTGGTTTCTGTCTCTGCCAGTGTCTGCCTGCTGGGACACCTGGTCTGTGCAAATACACATGCACTCAAAAAAAGTAGACCAAATTAAAGTTTAGGTTCATTAGCACTGAATCCCATAAAAGCTCCCTTTAGTGATGCTGAATTTGATTTTTTAATATATGTTGAAACAAATATTCTTTCCTTCATGATCACCCAGTTTGCAGCATCAGTGATGAGAACATTCGTTGGATTCATTACTTGACTCCATAGTGTTGTAGTTGTTTATTCTCTTCCATGCGACTCAGTGAGGGAATACACAGTGCTTACTATCACAGAGGGGTTCCTGAGGTGCTGTGGGCAGTGACTGTGAGTGTTGGACATGCTCATGTACCACACTGGTGCTGCCGAGGTGCCCAGCCCAGCTGTGTTAGCCCAGGGTGATGCAGGAGGGGCAGTCTCGAGGTGTTCAGTCCTTGCCATGGCCAGTGTGCACAGTGGGGCTTGGAGTGTTTGTTCATGCATGTGAGCCCATGCTCAGAGAAGTGAATTTTTATATCTAATATAAAATGTGGTGTGTGAATAGAACCCTGTCAACTCTGCTAGTTGAGCTCTGAGTAACAGAGGGATATGGAAGTGCTAGTGTTTGTAAATTTGGAAGGAAAAACTAAATAGCTGTTTTAAGGAATCGATTTCTAGCTGGTGTCCAGAGGAAAAAAGCCCACTTTAATATGACCTTTAGATAAATTCTACAAAATATTGGCCTTTAATGGCTAAATGCATGATAAATTGTAAGGAGGGAAACAGTGCAAAAATTCCACAAAAAAGTGATAAGTCAAGTTTCATGCTCTTTGCATTATGTAATAACAACACATTCTTCTGGTAATTTAAACCAAATTACATTTTCTCAACAATCAATAGGCCTTAATCTAAGTAATAAAATAAACTTTGTGAATATTTGCAGATATATTCTGTCTGTTTAATTTTAATTAAAAGGCTTCTTTTATCACCTCCTTCAGGAATTATTTGGCAAATTGTAGCTAGATATTTGACTGCTAGTAGTTTTAATCTGTCCTCTACACTTCTGCATTTCTACCTTTGTGTGTATTTAATTATGAAAGAAAAATATTTCCATTTATCCAAGGTGTTACTTGAACAAAACTGCATTTCCTTAAAATTTTGGCTACTATTTTCTTTACTTATAATGAGTTCTCCTTTTAATATTCTGCCTCTGCATAAATTCAGAGACTCTGAAAAAAAGAAGATAATCCTTTCTTTTACAGCCTTGCATTTGGAAAATTAATTTGTAAGTTAAAGCTTCCTGTTTCAACATTCTACCAAAGTATTATTATTAAAAATTGTCATATCTCTTTCATGGATTTGCTTTTTGTGTTTAAGGCCAGAGGTTATCATTAGACCATCTAATTACAGTAATATATAGCAAATAAATGATTTCCTGTCAAACAAATTCTCTGGGTTATGTCCAAGAGCAAAAAAATACTGAGTCAGGCAAACACCATTTGAGATTATTTGAAATAATTGAGATTCCAAGCTGGTTCTCCAGATGCTGGCAGAGAGAATCTCCTTTCCTTCCTTGTAGTCTAGTTTATGTAGTATAAAGGTCTGTTCCTGTAAGAGGATACTGTTCATGTTTTCTCATTTAGGAATATTGATACCTATTTTTGCTTGCAAGAGAGAGAGGAGGAAAAGTACTGAAGTATTGCAGAGCAGTTCTGGGATCTGTAATCTTTCACCTCCTTGTTTTGGGCTGAATATAAACCTGGAATTCATAGAGAAAATGCTGATGGGCTTGACTTCTAAGATACAGGAGGTTTCATATCTTTCTTAGTTGATTTGTGATCCACTCTGACTGTGTTTGTGGTGTTCAAATGGAGTATAGCCTAACTTTAACATGTATAGCATGTGTAACAATGCTAGTCAGCAAAAAGTGTAGAAAAAGAGAGACATTAGGAATTACTGAATGAAGCATAAATAGCAATATGGTTTGTTTTTTAGTGTAAGTAATGCATTTATGTCAACAAAAGTTTTCTTTGCCCTACCAAAACTTTTTAAATTCTAGAGAAAGTTAAGGTAGGTTTTTCTGAAGATTTTGTTTTGTTAATGCCAGGAGTGGTTCTATAGCTGTGAGGTTCAGTATTATCCTACAGGTGGTCTACAAATTCCAGAGGCTGCTGACTGTAACCTACAGAATGGGAATGTGGATTCCCACAAGCTTGTTTCAATGCAGAGGGAGTTTATTTCAAAATCTGTAAAGAAAACTGAGCCTTTTGAAAGGCTGTTGTTATTCTATCTGTAGAACCACGATAGGGTGGGGATTCTCTTTCATGTCAGCTGTTTGTCTCTGCAGATATGGATGCTATAATCAATTCATGAGGGAGCAGCATTTCATTTTCTCCCACTAGCTGAGCTCTGTACCATTGCTTCCAGACAGACGTGCAGTTGCATTGCAAAAAATGCTCTATGCAACCATTAATATGATTTTTTTTCAGGAGGTGCTTGTGCTTGAGGGCTCTATCGTCAGTCTACTGTGAGTTTCCCTCCACCTTTATTGTTTCTGCCAATACTGATATAATTTCTGTGTCATGAAATAGCTGCTGTGGATTTCTATCAAGAGGATGTGTGAAGACCTATGAAGAAAATGAAGTAAGAAAACATGAATTCATATTTAACTTGATCTGAAGCTTATTATCCTTCAGAAAAAGAGAGAAAACTGATTGAATTTTGCACGTCTGGGAGCCAGGGTGAGAGATGAGAGAAAATGGAGTCCTTTTCATGTAATATCTCTTGGGACAGCTCTTTGCTAATCCTTTGGTCTTCCCCATTCCATCCTTGATCTCCCTATCTGGCTTTGAAGGTAGTTGATTATCTATTTTGCTTTGTCTGCACAACCTCCTCCATTTCACCCCTACTGATATGTTATTTTAGTGAGAAAACAAGGTAAAGTATCCTATGGTCTCCGTGGTTTTGCTGTGCCCTGTGATTTATGTACCCTTTTCCATTCATTGTGGTTGAACCTCCTCCTAAGCCCTTTGACTTTGGTCCTCAGGCTGCTCAGCACGTCCCTACCACTGCTCACTTGTGTTGCCTGTTCATGTTTTACATGAGCAGGTGGTGACTGTTACAACTGTTCTTTTTGTGCACAACAAAAAATCAGCCTCGCATAGCCCTGATTTACTTTGGCCTAAAACATCCCTGTCCAGATCAGTCAATGCAATTGAGTTGCCCTCAGCCTTCCATGTATTAAGTCAGAGCCTTAGGAGCTCGATAAGAGGCACTGGACTTTCTCAGAGCAATTCAATACAGTAGGTTCATTATATGATGCTCAACTCTCTCCACTTGTGAAAATGAGAAATTCTGCTTTTGAATAACAGTATCCTCTAGCTGACATAACTTTTAAGCTCTATCAGGAATATGTTTTGATGTGGAGAAAAAAAAAGTAGCAGTGGAAAGTTCTGGTTAAAAACTTGCTTTCTTGCCTGTACCAGCATGCTACTGTTTCTTTCTGTATTCTCTCTCACATCACTGGTTCCACAATAGTCTTTTGATATAGTTTAAAAACAAAATGCCTGATCACTGATGATAGAGAACTACCAAGACATCAGGGAAAGATCTGGACATAACATTTTACTGTAACAAATTATTGTTTCCTTTCCTTGGGTGACATGAAATGCTTCTTTCTGTAGCTGGCTGCCCAGCAGCTTAAATTAGCAGCTGGGTGTTCTTTGATCATTCTTTCATTGATAACGCCTTGTACTGTGCTTGCCATTTCCAGGCCTGGTTCAGCCCAAAATCTTTGCTGTGATACAATAATTGCTGTCTGGCTGTGCTAAATGTCTGCCCCTGTTTAGGAAGTAAAGTTTACAGTTTTCTCCTAGGTTAGGAAACTCTTCTGGCCACCAAGTATTAAATTTTATAGAAAAATTTTAATTCTCGTAAGGAGCAGCCATTAACAGGAATTCTTTGCACACTTATGAAGCCTCCAAACATTGGTAATTTGTTTTCTTTCATCTATTCTAATTAAAGAATAATAATTCAGCATAAACGTTTTTCATTGCTTCTTAAACAGCTCATCAGTAGTTAGCCCTGCCAAGGGAAGCTGTTTTGGTGTGTAGCAGTTCTGGCTTACAGAATTCCTGTTCTTGTCTGTTTGTTCCTGCCTCTGATGTGCAGTGCACTGTTTTACAGGTGTACTGAAACAAGTGCTTATTGCAGATCTGGCAGGGACTGAATCAGGGCACCTCTCTGGATAAAGAATAGTCTTTTTTCTTTTTATTTTACCCAGACCTCTGATTTGATTCTCAATTCAGCCTTACAAACAGTTTTACTGGCACAAGATGAGGTGGCAGAGCGCTGCACTCTGTAACTGCAGATAAGAAAAGACAATTTCTTACACTGGCAAAGCTGCCAAAACCCTTGTTTTGTGAAACTTCTCCCTCTATTTATCTTTTCATCAGGCAACTGAGGAAATTGGTTTGTAGGCCATGAAAGACAAAAAAACCCACAAAAAACCAAACAACAAATTCCACAACTTTGTGTTGGTTTTATATGTAGTCTGATTAAGTCCAGAGCATCCCATTGGAATCACTGAAAAGACTTTCAAAGCTGGCTTTGTTTGGCTGATAGGCTGCTAATTTTTTGAAGTTTGTAATCTCTAATGACAAAGAAGTTTGTCAGAATTTGCATCCTGTTGCAAAGCAAAATAAAAACTACAAACTTTAGAACTCAAGTTTGGATTGCTGCTAAGTGATTGTTTCCTTGGAGGAACTTTAAAAAGATGTGTGTTTATTTTTTAATATAACTGGAAAGTGATGTAGAGTTAAAAACTTAAATCTAGGCTGAGAAAACCTGAGCAATTTCCAAACTTTATTCAGCCTTACTAATTCCTGGATTATAGAAATTAAATACCTACCACTTTTGACATGGCCGTTTATGCTGTTGCCAACAATTGGCATTTCTTAGCTGTACCACAACCTTCCTAAGTTTGTAGAGTGTAAAACACAATCTTTGCAGCATAGAATACATCCAAAACAGGTTATCTTGGCACCAGCTAAATCCATTAATGCACTGAGAACCTGGCAGGGGACTAGTCTGCTGTTCTTTGTCATTCTTTATCCATCATATATGGTGAGAAATTCCCTAACATTTCTGTGTTAGCTGTTGATTGGGGCAAAGACCTTCGGGTTTTAGAGCTGTATAATTTTATATGCAGCCAAAAGTATATTATGTCTACTAGTTTAAAGGAATTAAACTTAACATTTTAATAGGAGGGCTAAAAATAAATTGTATATAATCAACATTATTCTAAATTGAGTAGTTGGTATCTATTTGGCAGGAAACATATTTCTAATCGTGTGATTTATGAGAGTTTTTATTTTATGTAAATGATTGTATGTAGTGCACACTTCTTTCTAAATATTTGCTAAATAGAAACCCAATTTTTTAATTAGACTTTGCTATATGATGATTTGCAGCCACTGGAAATAGGCCAAGAAAGGCTGAGGCCCTTAAGATAGTTGCAAGTTACTGAAGGTGTTATGAATCGGTGTCAGAGCCTGGGGCTGACACCTTTCTTTGGGAACAAAATGGTGAAAAGGTGGAGAGGGATGGAGGGGCTGCAGGTGAATGCTTGCTGAATTTCTGTGGAGTTGCAGGTTTAAGTGTGTGCTAAGTGTCTACTTTGGTGAATCAGAGCCAAAGGTTATGATCATTTGTTATGGAGGGAATCGATAGATCTGAGAGGATCCATGTCCTGTTGTTAGGTAGTGGCAGCCAACTTGAGGCATGGCAGGTAACAGATTAAATTTTTAGGTGAATTAGGACCTTAAGTCCTGTTTTCAAAAGCAATATAAGCAGCTTTGATAAAATTTAGTGCTCCTAAACCATCTGCAATTTTTATAATAAATAAGAAAATCAAATATATCAGACTTGGTTGTCTTTGAAAACATCGACTTTTTCCCACCTAAAATGTGGATCAATAAAGAAAGAAACTACTTCTATTTTTTTTTTTAATTACAGCAACTTGAAATTTTTTTGTCCTCCACATAATGACCTTTGCTTCAAGTAGGACATGTCTGTATATTTCTGAGTTTTCATAAAGGGCTATAATTTTTGTGCTGTGCTACTTGTGGGATGGAATATTTGAATTGCTGATATGAAATGTCAAAAAATAAGTCTTCAGCTGACTTGAACACTGAATCTGCTCTTGCTGAGGTTACAATCTACACGACCACTTACTGAACGGCAGCACAAAAATTAGGCTGAATTATATCCTGAAATACTTCATAGAAGTGAAAATATGAACTTAGACTTTTTTTGATTGAAAGATCATCTAATTCTATGGAAAGGTGAGTCACATGTGTCTTCATTGCAAAACTTTTTTGCTGTAGGTTGTTATGCACAGACAGTGTTAGACATGAACAAACAAATACAGATTTAAAACTCAATATTCATGTATGTAGTGAAACAAGATGCTAAAATCTCAAAACATGGGAGTGTGCTAAATAATAAGGCTTGCAGGTAGACATTTTACATTGCGTACTTTTCAGTTATTCAAATGAATGAGTGTTCTTTTGTTCTTTCTTCCTATTCTGACACAGGATCAGCTCTGGATAATATGGGAGCTGTTAGTGATACAGAAAATATTTATATCATTAATTTCTTAGAGGAGGACTCTTACTGAATGCCAACAAGTTGCCCCATCTATATGAATTGTGTAAAATACCTGTGCTATATAATCTTACCAAGAACATAAAAATAAACAGGCTAAATGTATGAAACTCATTGAAAATAATTTTTATTTGTCTGTAATTTAACCCTACTTTTTGACCTTTCCTCCGTATCTGGAATTAATGAGCAGTCGTATCTTCACTTTTCATTTCTTAAATGCTCTGTCTTCAATATGATGAAATTCAGAAAGCTTTTGTATTAAAGTCATAGTAATTTTTGTAATTTAGTATTTGTATTCTGTATATATCAAACAGTAGAGGATGAGAACCCAGAAGATATGATGACAACCATCTAGTTGTTATAACCTGAAAAAAATAAATCCATGTTATCTGCTGACCTTTTCTTAACTCAAAAACTTGAATTTATTTTTTTTTAAGAAATCCTAATGTCAGGAGTAATACTTGTTACATTTTTAAAAAGTGTTTTGATGAGGTTCATTAAATGGTTGTTATCCTTAAATTCTTCTCTGTTATCAGCTGATGTAAAGCTTAATCAATAAGTGGATGTTAATTTGTGTCAGGTAATGTTGGACTTCCCAGGAGATTACTTTGCACACATTATTACATATTCATAATGGTACTAGAAAAGGCACGACTGATACTGTTCATTTTTCATTCCTGATGGTTATCCAGCAGTGACAAATGTTTCCACGTTTAGCAGTGAGATACTGTGACTGTTTGAACTGGCACTTAACACAGAATTAGCTTTTTCTCATCTTGTTTTCCTTCAAATCCCATTTCCCTTAAAGCATCTGGAGTCCAAGATTGATGCAAAGATGGGTGTTGCTTCATTTTGCTACCAGCCATAGGCAGGCAATTCAGGCCTCAGGATATATTCCTCTGGTTCAATAGTTTTTCTCTATGCAAACTAATTCAATGAGGGTTTTTTCAGTGAATGTGCTACAGCTTTTTAAAAATCTCGAAATTATGTACTAAAAGCATGTTATGCCCAGTAAAGCAGTGCAGGTATTGATATTCTTGGGACGTTATTTGAGGATATCTTTACTCAACAGTAAAAATAACTTGGCAAAAATTAGAGGTTATTCCCTGTGAGTAATAATTTGTGTGCAAGCCTCTTGTATGTTTTACTATGACAAGTGGGCAGAAAGGCTGGGATGCAGCAAGAGATGGCCTGTACAGAATCTTTTATCTCTGTTTAGTCTGGGCTGAAATGTTACAATGATGAATGAGTTTCAATTCCCACACTTTCCCTTCCTGGCACTAACAAATTTTCCTTTGGTGCCAAACTTTCAAGTCAGGCAGATTGTACTTTTCAAACTGAAAAGTCCCATTATGGGACTATTTGAAAACTGTGCTGACATTTGTAAACCTGAATAGATCATTATTTGCAGTTATTCCCTCATCTTTTCCTTTGTACTCTGGCTCCTATAATTAAGTTTTCTGCTGTGAGCGAATCAGCAATAGTTTTCTTGCTGGATCATGAGTACACTTAACTATCTGTACTCATATTCATATGAATCATGCATACTCATGTCACTAATAACACATTCTTTCACCAGTCAGTATATTTTCTCTCAGATTAATAAACTCTTAGACACTACAGTGGTACTTCAACTTAAAAGCCATAAAGGGCTATGATTACTGTGGGAGTCCAGCATCTTAAACTACAGGTTTCACAACTTAAATACAAATTTACACAGAACATTTGTTAAATAACAGTGAGAAGAAAAAAAATGGCTTTATCACAAGGGAGAAAAATAAGACAGGAAGTTAAGTCTGAAGTACAGTTCTGGGTAAGTAGAATTTCTGCAACAAGAAGGATGCTTAAAATTTTTTGAAGTTTTGATGTGAAGCATTTAAAAAAATAAATATTGGAATATAAAGTTAATTTTGCAACTATATGTGATTTAAAAAAAAACAACCCCAAACCAAAACACTGGAGTCTCCTGTGTGTTTACTGTATAGAGAGATGTATCCTTTTTTTTTTTTTTAATAGGAAGAGATTTCTACCCTATTTCTTGAGGCATAAGTTACATTTTCAGTTGTTTTCTTTTATTCCATCCAACCACTGGTGATTATCCCTGTGATTGTTCTTCCTGCCTCTCTGTACTGTTCCAAAGGCAAGATGTGACTCTCTGTTGTCCTCTATCCTTTTGCTTGTAGGTATAGCATAGAAGGAAATTCAGTAGGGAAAACAGCCAATCCTGTTGGTCATTACCATTCCTTGATTGCATTTCTGTGGTTCTTTTCTCCTCCGTAATAAAATCCTCAGAGCAGATGCAGCTTCTTTTTGAAGAGCCTCACCATGTTAAAATATTCATAAATAAGTAATTCTTATTTGCTGGAAGTGTGAAGAGACCTGAGTGCTCTGATGGAGCTGCCAGGAAACCTGGAACTCAACCCAAGCTGGGCCACAGTGTGCCAGTGGTTCTGCTTAACATCCTGTCTCTGAAGGGCAGCCAATAGTGTTGCATAGCTAAGAACTTTGAAAATTAGCATTACTAATAGTTTATTTTTATGCAGTTTTAGCTTAGTCCTTTAAAAATTTATCTGTAGGTCTTTAGCATTATATGAAGCAGAACCATGTGTAAGAAACTGTGTTTGCCTAATCAATTTAGACTAAGTGAATATATGCTTTTAAAGTTATGTGAGAGTTAATTCAGCCTTGTGTAAGTTACCATTAGGATAATGGTCTGATTTCTCTAATAAAATATTAAACTCTGTAATGCCTAAATTTTTTTGGAGTTCTATGAAAAGTGATGCTAATGCATGGTTTCCTTAACATAATAGGAAAGGTATGAAAATATAAAATATTGCCATAGATTTTTTTTTAATTTTTAGGAGTTTGTTGTATCCTACAGGTTTCCCAATAATGACAGAATCAGTACATACCCATGGTTTCACTAATTTTAAGGCACACAAAACCAATTTGTTTTCCAGTGTTAAAACAAATGCCTAGTTTATTTTCCTGATAATTCCTAGGAAAGTTTCCATTCAGGTAATTTACATTGCTCCCTTTTCCCAAGTTTTCCCTTGGTATTGGCAAAATCTGTGATTCCACAGTAAGTTTAGAGATCAGAATGTTGGTCAAAAGGTAGATTCAAGATGAATAAAGCTGTTTATTTTGCTTTTGTGAGAAGGAAATAGAATAGTAACTCTTTTTTGTATTATTGAGGTGGGGTTTGTGTACTGGAAAGCACCATGAATTAAAATAAGCTCAGCAATTATTGCATAACATTGAACTTCTCCTCAAAAAGTAAATGTGTGGGGTTTGTTGGTTTTTTTTTTTTTTTTGAGCCACCATTTGAGTTGCAGGACTTGATGGCTGTAGGAGATCTTCAACTGCCCAGAATTTGTAGATGAGGAGAGGAAACAGAATACTGTTCTTTAAATGTATTCTGAGGATATTTCATACAAAGAAAGCAAATTAGGTATTTGCTTTGGAAGATTTAATTGTGACTGGCAGGAATAAAACTGTTAAAATTGTCAAGGTTGAAGGAATACTTAAGTGGGAGCAGCTGCCACCAGTATGAGTTGTGATCCCTGCGATAGCAAGGAGAATAATAGCAAAATAAAAACCAATACATTTCACTGTTATAGACTGTGTTAAACTCCTAAAATTGGTCACTAAAATCCTCTGAGAGGCTTCTCAGAGGTGCTAAAGAAAACTGTGGTCTCTCCAAGTAGTTATTTTTGAGGCACAAATGTATTTCCTATTACACAAGGAAAAATAGGGACTATTTCAAGTCGGTTGGTAAAGGGAGTGAACACAAGTTCATCTTGTTCAAGGTGGATGGAGAAACTCAGCATTGATATGTGTAGGAAAAAAACCAACTAAATGAAATGTTATGAGATGGTACAGAACTCATCAGAAAACTTGTAAGGAGGAAGTCTAATTTTTTCATGGAAAGTGCATGGAGTCCCCTGATGATTCAGTCCATACTGTTCTTTGTCATTAATGCTTTGAGTGATGGTATAGACAGTCTTCTGTCAAAGCCAAGGGGAAAGAAACTTTCAGAGTCAAAAATGTTGGAGAATATACTGAGAATTCAAAATTAACTTGGTAAATGGGTTGGTTATCAATGGTGAGAGAAGTGAAGTTGGAAATTGCTCAATCAAAAGAAGTACTTGTGCATGAGAAAGAATGGCTAAGCAGAAGTAGGGAGTTGTTTTGAAAAATATTATATTTTAGTCATCAGGGATAAGACCTCTGAACTAGAGAAATAAGCTGTAATATACAAAAAGGCTAAATATAAAATCAACTATCTTAACAGTCTTCAAGTATTTTGCTGCTGCTGTGAGGAGGGAGGAGAAAACCTGGTTACTGGTAGTTAGTGTACTGTTTCTTCACATTTCAGCAAGGAAATGTAGATTGCTTTAAAACAAATAAAAATTAAAAGTATGTGTGTTAGGAAAAATTGCTAGAGCATTACATGGTTAACTAATCTATTATCTTGGATACACTGAAGAAGCTTAAAAAGTGTGAGTATATTAATGCATATGTATGTGTTTTAAACAAAGTGTGCTATTGCCATGGGATTGTCTCCAATTTAGTCCTGTTTCAATCAAAGTAAGCACAGCTGCGTGTGTTTCAGTTGTGATAGGAAATGTAGTGAATGCTAACAGAGGAAATGCAGAAAGTGAATTCTCATCCATCACTTTAACACACTGTACCATGGGCTGAACTGTGATAAGGGATTCTTGTCACACTGCAATTTCCAGCTTTCTGAAATACTCCTTTGTACTCTGGCTTTTAGGGGGCTGATGGAGGGTGGAGGAAGCACAACATGGACATTTGTGGAAACCTGAATGAAATTGCTGTGAAGTTGCTTCTGATGTAGCTTCTTGGACTACATTTGGTGTTTTTTAAATGACAGGACAAGCTTAGTTAAACAGAAGGGCAAACTTTTAGAAGCCATGTGTTAGATTTTTTCATTTGTTACTGGATTGGTGGAACCGTTTGAGTTTCCAGTGACTCTGTCATTTTGCATGCAAAAGAGGCTGTTTTGGGCAATTCATGCTCAATTATGCAAAATGCTGTTTGCTGTTTACTGAAACTATTAATAATAAGCCAAAAGCTTTGATGGCCTTTTTTAATGGTTGAGTATTTCATGCTGCAATGTGGCAAGTGAAATTAGAGAACAGTATCTCAAACACTTAATGCCAATGTATACGGTGAATTTTTTACTGGTGTTTTTTTGTAAAATTAATTTGAGAATGTAAATGGGTATTTGCATTCAGCCAGTTAGGGAGTTGAATCTGCTTTATAATAGTTGTCCTGCTAGTGTTCTGAATTAGAAAGTGAAAAAACCCAATTGTGTTAACAATGCTTTATTTAAATCTGTAGTTCTTCATTTATAGCAAGGTTAAGATTAGCAAGGTATTTTGCTCAATTACCTGACTGGAAAGCATTCTTCAGTAGGAAAACTTCAGTACCTGAAGCCAAAGCATATTTTTAGAAAATGGGCTATGAGACTGAGAATGCAGATACCTTGAGGCAAAGGCAACATATGAACTCCCTCGTGACATGTATGTATGGCCTGTGTTTCTCTTGAGATCTCTTTTTTTAGAGCACTTGGACTGTGCAGCATTTCATTACTCTTTTGTGTGTGTGTGTGTTTAATACATCTCACTGTTCTTCAGCCCAGAACTCTACAAGTGCTTTCTTTCCTTTGTCTGAAGTGTGTCCCCTGGGCCAAGCTGTGGGATGCAGCTGAGTGTCCTGCAAGCTCCCAGACTGTTCTGCACATCTGGCCTTTGAACAGAACATACTGAAAGAGGAATTTTAATTTTTTTTTCCACACTATCACTTTTGCTACTAATAAATCACTCAAAATTACACTGTATTTCCCTTGTTGCTCTAAAACATTTGTCCTAGCATGGAGAGAGGCTGATTTTGCCAAGTGCTTGCCCAGGATGTTTGTACTATTCCTTTATGAGTTCTTTGGCTTCTTTAGTTTCTATAGTGTGTTCTTAGTTTCCAGCTAGCTCCTAGACTAGGAGCTATATTTTAAGTTATTTAATAGGAAAATACTGTGCTGGAAGTGCCTTCAGTGCTCCAAACAAGGCGGGGGGGGGGAGTGTGCGCGTACATCTATAGATATGATTTTTCTGGCCTTGCTTATACAGCATAATGTCCTAAATTAGTCTTAATCCTTCTCTCACACCACTGATCATATTCCTTTGTTAACAGCATGGAACATATTGCCACTAAGTATTGTTGATAATTATGTTCCTAAAATGCACTTCTGTAAGAGAGCCATATGGTATACTAATGATACATAATGCTGTGGTCTGCTGTTACCCATAAGTGAATAACAGTTTGAAATGAAACTGATGTTATATTTATCCCTTTCAGAAAAAAAATCTGAATTTTGCAAGAAATGAAAGACGATAGAAAAAAAAATTCCTTTTGTCTTGGAAAAGAATATAAAATTTGTACCATCCAGTGACAGGGAGTTACTTAATGTTCAATAAAGCTGAATTGGAAGTAATCTACAGCAAGGAAGTAAAACCATACTTTAAGCCTCTACTAAAACTGTCTGAATGTGAGGGTAGTTGGCAAGAAGCTATCAGGACAAAGTGATGGATAAACTCCTTGTCATGAGGAAAAAGGTAGAGCATGAACTCTGCTCCTTGTTTGCTTCAGCAGTGAGGCAAGTAGTATGCAGGACTGATTTAACTTATATAGATGTTGTCACTAAGAGGTTTTCATGTGCATTTGGAGCTGAGAGGGAGTGCTACCTTTTTGATGAGCCAGGGAAGCTGCACATGTGCTGTCCCTGGTCACAGCAGCAGCTTCAATGGGAGCACAAGGAGTGTAAACTGTGGCTTTCATGTAGTCTATGTTATGTGAGCAGAAATAAGAAAAACCCAAACTACATCACACAATTAAACACATGTGAGAAAAACCCCCAAACCTGACCAGTCTTCAGCCTTCTGATTTACTTAACAGTAACTGATGGCTATTGCTGGGTAGAATTGTTAATGGCATCCTACACAGGAAGGGGATATTGGTACGAATTTCTCAGTTCAGTTCCTTTGCCTGCATTTCGTTGTAATCTGTCTATCCTAAATGTGATGTATTCCAGATGAACTGAGCAAAAAAGTCATTCATTACTGTGAAAAAAGAGGGAGTTGAGTTAAAAGCCTCATTTGTCAAGTAAATGAAAATTGTCTCTATTCTGATCATTTGCTTTTGGTGAAACATGGACAATTTCAGAATTCTTTTTTAAAAATGAAAAAATAGTTTCACTGTTCCAATTAGAGCTCTTTAGGAAGCACTAATTGTTATCTTTTGCAGGAGAGAAAAAAGTGAGCCCTTCCATAATGTCACCATTAACCTTGATTAGTCCTTCAGATAAAATTTAAAGAAATGCTTTTTACGTTAGTTTCATACAATATTTATTATACTTTTTGGCAGAATTTAATAATTTAGAGCTGATTAATATCCTGAATGTTTACTTTGTTGGAATGTTACTGCTAAAATTCTTTGGCTCAGACGAGGTCCGGTATAGACATCTTTACAGTCCAAGGCATAGAGTGTTCTCCTCTGCCTGTGTGTATTTGCTTGCCACAAAAGAAGCATTCTAAGGAATAGGTTTCCCAAATTCTAGTTTTGAAATATGTACTCCTCTCATGGGAAATGCTCATCTGAATAGATATTAGGAACAGTCTTTCACTATATTCCTGTTATCTGGACCTTAAGGGACTAATTTTTCTTTGCTTCTCCTATAAGTGAACTTGCAGACCTAATCTAAACGTACTTGATTCCTTTAAGTATTCCTTTTAGTATTTGGTGAAAAACCTTCCAGCAGAAAAGTCCAATACCAGTTTGAAAGTACGCTGCATGCAGCACATCTGGAGCAAGCAGGACACAGTGATCAGAACAGAAATTACCTTTTTTTGAAAAGATAGCTCTAATTCAGTCAAGTTTGCAACTGCTAAGAAAAATGTGGGCAATTTTTATGGCCTTTCAGGAAGAAAATGGAATTTTCCTAAGCTTCAGAATTTGTTAGATCTTGTTACGACTTTGTAATAGCAATGATTTTGGCATATGTGTACATGCATAATTTTCATTATTATGATAGAAACAAACTGCTGTTGATGCAAGATTCCTGAAATCTGCTTAAAAGCATGTAGAGAAAGAAGAGAGAATGTTGAACAGGGAAATGGTATGCCCTGACTACATGCAAGAAAAGTATGCAAGCTGCATGCAAGAAATGTAAAACCAACTAAACTAATCAATTCTGAACTTAGTTTAATTTGAACAGCGTAACAATAATGTCAAGATTTTGGCCATGCCTGGTCCAAAACTTGATAATGCTATCAAGATATTTCAGTTAACTACAAAAGTAATTAAGCCTTCATTACCCAACTTTATTCAAAGTGTTAAGGTTTTTATATGGGTTTGACTTGTTTCATGAGCTTCAGTTATCAAGTCATTTTCCAATGAATGCTTTTTCTATTCTTATGTGAGTTGGTGGTTTTACATCCTCTTGTATTTGCTTTAGCAAGCACACTCATTTAGAGTCTGTAAATGTAGTGTAAATTGCCCCATCTTTTCTGTTAACTATTATTAGATCTTACTTGAGAGAATAGAGCCATTAAATTATTTTGAAGGCATAATTTCTGTTTAAAGAAATTGAAGAAAGGCAGACTGAAAGTTGGGCAAAAACCTGAAACCAGGGAGTTAAAGGCTTCAGATGTTACATTTTCAGCTTTTTGGATGCCAGCAAAAATCATCAGTTTCAGCACTACTTTATCAGTCTAAAAGACAGTGATCCCGTCAGCATCCATGAGATAAAATGGTGACCTCGGCTCTTGCAAACGAATGGGCTTGTCTTTGTTGTTTCCCTGTAGTTTCAGAGAAAAGTAAAAATCCCTGAGTAATGCTATGAGATTCTAAATTATCTTCTCTCTGTAATGTGATTTAATTTAGAACTTGTGTGTAAGCATATCAAGCCAGATACATTTGTGCTACTGTACTCTATTTAGTAACCTGAAACTTGAAGATGTTAACTTAGAATGTTTTTGAAACATGAAAGGCTCATCTTAAGCTTTTGTATTATTTCCTATTTCTATTTTTGATGTATAAATGAAATATCACTAACTGATTATAGAGCAGGAGGCCATATTTCTTACTATGGGAAGTGAAAGAAAAGTGAGCCAGAGGTTAATGCCTGTGGCAGTGTGTTCTCAGACACTGTTTCTAAGCCTTATGTCTTCATGACTTGAAAATCTCTGAACTCAGCTTTTACCTTCCTTTGTGCTTTGAAAAAATGTAGCAGAACTAAGAACTTTGGAGAAGCCGATTTAATATGTGCTATCTGGAAGCAACCTTATATGCAGAAATACAACAAGGATTGGCCAGGTTGTTTATTGGTATGTGGAATGGTAACCAGAGCTTCTTTTAGGAAACAAGTACAGAAAACTCACATGATTTCACAGAGATATGTTTTGTTTCTTTAGGTTTTGGGGAACATTTGACATGTAAATGTTCTTCCTTATCCTTTTTTTTTTCTTTAGTACACAATTCATAACTAGTCATGTATTTTTTTTATTTGAAAAATAATTATGCATCTTGAATCATACATATATTAACTAACACACACAATTGAGTATATTTAGTATTTCAGCATTTCAGGGGGAGAATAAATAGCAGTTCAATATTCCTGCTGAGCTCATATGTTCATGTAATCTATTGTTTGTGACATGACTGGTGTAATGCCCATGGTTCAGTTAACAGTTGTCTGAGAATCATAATTTTACCAGTTCTCATTTCTGATCTATCTGAACTCTTGGAGTTAACAATTGAAGCTAATTACATTTCGGAGTTCAAACCCGATAAATGAGAGGGCGTGAGGGGAAGGAAAAAGATGTCACCCACAGACTTGACCCATCTTAAAGATCATGTCTAAGGACTAATTAGTCTTGATTTGCATGGAGTATTTTGCTCTTTTAAAGCCAGAGAGCAGGATGGGAAACCTTGAGGTGGAATTTAGAGTATGGGAAGAACTATGAGGCTTTGGAAGAAGTGCAGGACTTTAGCTTTTGAACAGGCTGAGGAAACAAAAAAGTGTAAGAGAATGACAGATGGTGAGGTTGAAAAACCTTTGCTAGTTATTAAGCTCTTTTAGAGAGAAGCAAAGGCTGTGGAAAATGTAGAGGTAAAAGTTTTCTAGAATTTGATGGACTGTGAACACACAGGAGGACAGGATTCTCACTTCAGCCTCATAATCATCAGTAATGGCTCAAGCCCTGCCCTCCCATATAATTTTCTCAGTAGTGAGCTTTCATTGTCAACTCTGTGACCCATAGGGGTTTTTTATTTCCCATTTCATTAGTCCTAGTGCAAGCAAAGGAAAAATTAGACAAAAATTGGAGAGGAGAAAGTAGACTGGGGCTATGTTGGTGGTGATAAGCTCAATTAAGTGGGACAAGTGTTCATGTCTTTGAATGCTTTGAATTGTCTTAGGATAACACTTAAATGTTTACTTCAACAGACTATTGTTTGAAAGAGGAGACAAAAGTCTGTGAACATGAGATCTAAAAAAACCCCTTACTTTTTTTTAAATTATAAAGTAGATTTATTTTCATATGTGACTATTAATTGAGAATCTGTGTTAAAGCAGAAAATATACTAATCTAGGTGTGCAGTAGCTTTTTTAGGTTCTTAATTTGGAACTTGATTGGAAACACCAAGATGTGCAACACCCCATCTAGTGCACAAGGCTTCAGTGTTCTCCCAGCCAGGTTGTATAAAGTGGTGTCTTTACACTTGCCCCAATTGAGAAGGCATTCAGGAGAGCCTTCACAAGAACTGAGTGCTCTATTGCCTGGTGCTGAATTGAAATATAACTTGGATGGGACAAATAAATGCAAGTCTGTGATAATATAGTAAATACAGTGTTGGCCTCACTTTGGGAGGCAAACAAAACAGAGGAGGAAGAAGGTTTCTCAAGATATTTAAATAAGTGACAGTTTGGTTTTGATGATTGTTACCTTAGTAGGTTTCTCTCAAGAACACCTGGTTTTATGGGTCCTGTCTCTATTGCTTTGCACTTCCCCATGTTAACCTAAATTTGTCTAAGGGCAAGTTTATTTCATTTAATTGGAAGCCTACTAGAGTTCATCAAACAAAACACCACCCATGTAAAATAAAATTCAGTTAATACTTATGAATAACACTTCTTTAGTATGAGTATTTTTATCAGTATGTTACACTAAAAACTGAACTGATACCTGTAAAATAAAACAGATCTATCATACTGGCTGTTCAAGTCATAACACATTTGCTTTAGGTTCAGAATATTAATGGCATTTATTCAGACAAACTGGTTTGTTTTTGGAGCAGCTGACAGTATATGATTTATTCCAGTGATTCTTCACTCAGACATAAATGTGTGGTTTCCCAAGAAGTTCATACAGCCCCGTCTGCCCCTCTTCCTCCATCACTCCTTGTACCAAGTCTTATGCTCATGTTTAATTCTTATGCTGAGAGGGTTGATCTCTAACCGCAGTCAGTTTAAAAGGTGTGGGATCACTGTGGCTCCACAGTTTGACCAAATTCCACCAAAAGTTTGTGATGTAACCAAGTTGTAAACTGATGTGAGTGAAGGGAGGCTGGCCTCTAGGATTCCTTGGGAACACGCTTCTTCCACTGCAAGCAAAAGCTGTCCTGTGCATGCTGCCTTGAAGATTCAACTGGAAACAAGGAGTGTAATTTTGAACACCTTTTGTTCACCCCCCCACTCCCCAATTCATGCCTAATCTGGTTTAGTGGTTTACTTCATCATTTCACTTGTGCCAGTCTTGCCACTGGGCTTCAGGGATACTAAAAAAAACCACACTTGTCATTGTGACAAAAATTAACTGAGTTCTAGAGACTGACAAAATCAACTTGTATCATCCTGGTCGTTATGTCTTTTCTGGCTTCCTCCCATGTTTTCATTCCCTTGTCATCCAGTAAATGGCTACTGTGGCAAAAGTCTGGGTAATCATTAGTGGCTAAACCAGGAATTACTTTTGGTTTTAAATAAATGAAGGCTGGAAGATGACATATTTTGCAAATAAAACTTAGGTTTGCACAAAACAAAGATGTGCCTTGGAGGATGTCCTGACTGGTTATTAGAATGGCTTCCTTGTGGTAGCTGAAGTGTTCTGGGTGACTTCAAGTTGGGGAGCAAGTCAAGAATGGATGATGCTCTAAGGTAGAGGCGTGTGTGTTCAAGATTTTCAACTTTTATCTGCTACAGATAAAACTGAAGTGAGATCCTTTAAAATCCCTTGATTCCCTATTAGGATTTTATTCATTTGTGTTTTCCTAGTCTGGCAGTTCTAATGGAAAGTGGTAACATATGCTGCATTTTTTTGTTGAGGGACCATCCGGGTCACTTGGTGGGGTAGGAATTAACTTGGATTTTGATTTCTGAAGGAAAAGCTTTGATTTCTCTTACAGATTAGCAACGACATCTGTGTTATGATTGTCTTAGGGATTTTTATGTTCTTTCTTCCCTCCCCCCTTCATGGAGTTCACCATTGCTGTTGGTGACAGATTTCAAATTTAAATGTTGGATTCTGTTTGAAACTGTCTTTTTCTGAAATCTCATTGGGGGTTTGGACTTCTGAGTTAATTCCTTTATATGGCAAAAAACTGAAAGGCACAATGTGGTCTCGTAGTCTATTTTAAACACTATTCTATGAGAAACTGAGGCTTTCAACAATCATAAAGGAATAAGACACCTCTGAAACTTGAACTTATTAGATTGTACAGATAAAGTTATTGCTATTTCTTGGACTTTAAAACACAAAATTCAGGTAAAATGCCCTCAGTTGAAGGAGATTGTATCTATGCTTTTGAAGTTCCTTTAATTCCCTGTATAAATGAGTACAAAATGCCTCTTGAGAATAGGCATACAGAGCAGAAATGAAATGATCAAAAGGATCTCTAGCTCTCAGATGGCTAATTCTTCTTTCTCTGCGTGAAAATCTGTAAAAAATTCAAATTCCTATGGAAAGTACTTTTGAGTAAATTTATAATCTCCATAGCTTACCAGTGTTTGTTATATGTTTGTTTCGTGCCTTGATACTTAGCTTGCTTTTCTAGAAAATGAAGGGTAAGGGAAATGCTTGTTTTGTCTTATATTACACAGAATGTTCAGGAGAAAAATAAGATGTAGTTGATTCAGTCTAAAGAAATAACCATTATAGGTTTAATTTCTAATTCAGTTCTATTCCTGGAATTATTTTTTAAGTGAATATATCATGGAAGTGAAAGAATGGCACAGAATTAATTATAAATTCTTTCAAGTATTGTTAACACATAAAGATTTCAGACATGGTGCTGAGGTGTCTGGTTGCACAGCTTTGAGGATGAGGAATATGAGAAGGTACTTGTATGTTTGCACTGTGCAGTCCTGGTATTGCCTTCAAGTGCAAATAGAAGTAGTAGCTTTAATTTACCAATATGTTTTTAACCTTATAGTACTATAAAAATCAGCTTGAAAATGTGAATTTCAGGCATCTTGTATTTGTAGAAAATCTGAGTATAGAAGACTGGATCAACTACTTAAAGTGTTCTTTTGGCCACTGCTGGAGATGGATTAGTAGACTTGTGTGGATATTTGGGTTTCCTCATATTTGTTTTGTAATGCTATAAGAATCTGAAAGGAACATTTCTTTTTAAAGCTGTGGATGTTTTTCATTTGGACTCAGGGGCGTAAAACTCCTCAAAGACACTCAGAACACATCCAGATGTGTTTCTACAGTCTTCGCATCTGGCTTTCTTACAACATAGAAAGAGTTCTAATTTTCTAGTTAAATTCTGGAACCAAAAATATTGACTAAAGCAGGGCTCCTCCTGTGAAACTTCAGACTATATTTATTGTGTACTTATTAAGAAGTTAATTACTGGATATGCTTGTCTGTAATTGTGACTTTAATCATGGGTTTCTGTTATCCCCAATGAAATACTTAACTGCTTTTCAGATTGATAAAACTATCTATATTTCAATGTATGCAAAATAAAATACATGTTTATAAATATAAATCTGCTAGCACTAATATATTATATAGGGCATATCTTTTTCAGTACTTTTTTTCCCTTATGTTTATTTCGGTATTGATTTTTTTTTAATTTCAATTTTTGCATTGTAGAACTGACTTCAGTAATTCTGTTTAGATGATGCACTTCTAGCAGAATTCTTGGAATCAGACTTCTCAAATTGCTTTTTTAACGATGGTTTTCCTCTGGGGTGTTAGCTGGTGAGTTTGTGCAATATGTTTTAGAAACTATATTGCTTTCTCTGGGAAATGGTTTATTCATATAGCAATAACCCTAACACATTTTATTGTCAGAGATTGCATAAAATTCAGTTGTGGTGCCTCTGCAAATTTTCTTCTATACAAAGAATGAAAATGTGTTTTGCTGTGGAAGATCATGACTCACTGGCACTGGTAATTACACAGTTTTTTAAGTTTAAACATTAAAAATATGCTCTACTACCTAAAAATGACAATAGTTTTCATTTTATGTCCTTGTCCCAAGAAGTGTTTCAGTAGCTTAAAGATGATGGTAAAGGAATTCTGCTCAATTTGTAGATGTTCAGAAAATTCTGAAGCTGTTTTTACTGCCACTGACCAGTGTGTTCTGATCAGATAACAGCTGTTCCATTGAGAATATGAACAGGATAAAAGATCCAAGAACTTAGTTATTATCAATGCTTACCAACTGATGGTACTGCCATTTGTAGTATTTTGAGATCATGGGATGTGCAATACCAAGTATTGTGCCTCAGAATTTTTACAAGTCCATTTGGAAACCTTGTATGAAAAATCTGATTAGCTTCATTCATTGCCATTTCAGCAAGTACAGGGCTCATGTTATTACAGTATCTGTTATTTAGCTTATTTTTCTTCAGCAGTATCTCTACATTCACAGAATCAAACTTAGCCTGATACTTTACAACAACTCTATTTTCAAAAATAAGTGTTCAGATTTGAAAATGCCATGGCAAATGAAATACTGTCTTATTATACTGTCTGACTGTTTTATATTTGTAGTGATGTTCCAGTAATAAACATCATAATTTTCAGCTATTCTATGTGACTTTCTTACCTTGGTGTATTCCCTGAATATGTAGTCAGTGGGAGATTGCTCTCCTTGATGTGTGTGTAAAGACTTGCTGAGAAATTCATACTGGCAGTCTTTAATCTGCTCTCTTTGGGCTGTGGCTCAGCAGGTTGTGGGGAGCAGCAGCACCCACAGCCCCAAGGGCTGTGCAGGGACAGGGGAACCTGCACCTCAGTAGGAGGTGGGGAGTGTCCCCAACTGCCTGGAGCATGAGGGGGTCAGTGTTGCAGCTCTTGGGGATTAGTTCTTGAAGAGTGCTTGAAAATGAGAGTGCTTATGTTAATACTTTGTAATGCTGTGGTTTATGTGTTATTGCTAATATTGATTCTGAGCATTTACTTCATGCGCTACTGATTGTGTTGCGAATAAATCAGCTGCTTTGATAGTGAATCGATTTGTAGGTTTTGAATTGAGTAGCTTTTCCTCCAGACAAGGTATGTAATATTGATTAACACACTCAAAACTTTTAGGAGTAATCCAGCAACAGTTCCAGTATGACTAAACCAGTTTGCTGATACTTCCCTACCATTCTTCCCTGTGACCACTCCTAATTGGTTTGACATCCTAGCTGGAAACCCCTAACTCAGACTTCATTAGTGACCCCCATGGAATGCGGTGTTAATTTCAGATCTTCATCATATGCATTCTGTTAAGCGGTTGTTGTCCATAAATCAGCTAAATGTTGTATTTTATTTGTAATTCTGTCATGTGCAATTAATGTTGAAAAAGCAAATTAACAAATAACAAAAAAACCTACAAACAGACACATACACCCCCCCTTTTCCCCGTGCCCCTCGTCCCTGCATTACTCAAAATATTTTCTATGCAGCCAACTTTGGAAAAAAATAAAAAAGCCCCACCCAACTGCCTGCCTTGTGCAGCTGCTTCTCATTCTCTCAATAATTGCTTGGCATTTTAGGTGCTTCTCTCAGGACTTCAGTAAAATTGCATGCAGAAGGCCTGACTAAGTGGTCACAAGGGTCTATTCTGGCTTTAAAATCTAAGAAATTACTGACTCCTGAAGGTTGCTAAGCCCATTGAGTTTCTACTGAATGAACTGGAATTGAATGTACCGAGTTCTTTGCAAGGAAGCACTTTTTATAAAGAAGCCTTCAAAGATTTAATAAGCTATGAAAGGTGAGATTGAATCTGCTCTGATTAGCACCTGTAAATGAGCTCCAACTGACTACAGTGATCAGATGCTGACAGCCCCCTTCTGCATAAAAGTAAAGATAATTATCCAAAAAGTAATTTCCTGGATGGGTTTAGCCTTTCAGAGTTTGTTCTTTCTCTGTATTTCTGGCTTCAGTGGAAGTTCCTCTCATGCTGAAACTCCAGAAATCAGCATTTGGCATTGTCTGTTAATCTTGCAACTACAGAAGCAGCAGGAAAAACTCCAATGGCTGCAGCAAGTTTTTGAGTTGCAATCTAAATCTGATCAAGTAGTCCACGGTCATTTTTGAATACTAATGGCAAGTACATGATTTGGTTTTCATGTCTGTGTGAAGGCTGGGGGTTGAGGAAGAGATAAAGCAGACAGTTATAGTTTTTTAATTGGTGTCTTGGAGCTCTCATGACGTTTATGGTTTATAAAATGATTTATAATTGATTTTCTGTGACTTTTTTTTCCATATGTCAACACCCTGCAGCTTGTGGTTGTTTTCCAATGATGAACTGGTGCTGGAACCCAAATTACGTATTTTTGAGTCTGTAATCTAATGCAAAGATATTTGCGAGGAACTAGGGAAGGAAATCTTAAGAAGCTTTATAATGGTCCTCTCCATTATAAGCCTCAAACTGCTGAGATACTGCAGGCCAGTGTCCTAGAAGGGTTTCTCACTGATTCCCAGCAAGATACCCCCTTGGGAGGGGAAACATTATGCAGTCTCCAGGTGGCAAACAAGTGAATTATGCCCACTTTGTGTTCTCTTAAAAGTCAAAAATACTTTCTTAACACAAGCCACCATAGCCTTGTGGCAACACAATTGGATGGAAAACTGTCCTCTTAGCAATGATGGTGTGATGTTAAACACAGGTAGTGGGCACCAGAGGTCCTGAGTTCTGATATGTTGTAGTGTCTTGACTGGAGACCCCTACAGCAAGAGTAAGCCAAGCCATTGGTCCTGTCTATTAAAAAAAAACCCAAACAAACAAGTGTGTGATTCTGGATTTTTTGGTTGATTGGTTTTAGATTATAATGTTGTTTCAGTTTTTTTGGTTTTGTTTTTTGTAGGAGTGCTTTGAGGGGAAGGGGTTGAGTAAAGTCAACTGTTTATGTCATAACTTTGTATATCAAAAGTTGTGCCATCTAATAATTTCCAGTATATTCACACAAATTACTAAGAAACATTTGCTCTGCACTTACTTAAATTAGATTTAGTATTGATTTTTCTGGTGAATAAAAGCTGTTTTGACCTGAGTTATTTTTTAAAAAATGTCTCTAATCACCTTAGGATTGTGTTGGAAAGAACAAAGCTTTAGAACTGGTAAAATAATGTATTTGAGGAGAGTTGACCTTTTTATACTTGGATCTTTACATCAGTCTTTTCTGAAATCTAGTTTGGTTTATTTTGTTGTTGTTTTGAGTTTTTCGTTAAAAACTTTTAAAAGCTATTTTATTTTTCTTTCAGGGATTGTCTCATTTTAGGTTTCTGTTTGACAGCCATTCTTCTAACTACGTGATACTGGAGTTCAAAATTATTTGTTGGTATACATTGAAAGAATTTGAAAATTATTTCCTGAATATATGGAGACAACTTTCAAAAGCAAGTTTTATCTGATATTTGTTTTTCCTAATAATTGTGTAAAGTTATTGCTTCTTATTGAGTAAACTCTGTTCCTAGAATAGCTTTGGAAAGTGTGCCAAAACAGAACTGCAATCTTGTCAATGTACACTCTGTATAGAATTTAAATGAATCCAAATTTGAGAGTCATCTATTTTAAATTGTCTTTCATTGCGGCAGAACAAACAACTGAGTTTTGAACATGACACAGCTGGGGAAAGTCTCAAACCACAAAGAAGCCCCAGACAAAAAGCCCTATAATGACAAATCTATAACTTTGGATGGTTATCTAAGCCACCTTCAAAGTGAAGGGAAATGAGGTTTTCTCTGCATAAAACAACATTAAAAAAATGTTACAAGGGAGGTGCTTTCCCAAGGGGCAAGGCAGGAGTTGAGTGGGCACCATCTTTATCAGAAACCTGTTTCCAACCTGTGAAATTTGAATGTATTCTGATAGCAAATGAGTTGTACTTCCTCTCAGGCCATGGAAACAGTGGAGATTATGTTTCAGTGGATATGAGTTGGCCAAGACAAACAATGCAATGAAGGATATGCTGCTTTGCTGACTTTAAGTCCATAGAGTATAACTTTGTTACTAACAGCTGCTGGAAGACACAGGAAAATTTCACTTTTTGTTAGTACAGCACAATAGCTAAAATTTCACTGGCAGAGGAGGGAAAGATACTTTTGTGCTGCCACAGTTACTGTGCAGGTACATGGGAACCACTGGACTGCTGTGTTCAGATAAATGGGAGACAAAGGACATTTGATAAGCATCTGAGAACAAGATGGTTCTGCCAAGTTTAGTGGTAATACTTCCCAGCTTTGTTCACCTGTTTTGAAGCCGAGAGTTTGCAATGGCTTAGCTGTTTACTCTTTATATTGGATAATGTTGCAGGCTTCAGTGAAAGTTCAAAGCAGTGCAGAGGTGTATGTATGTGCTTCAAATGAGAGGGGTTTTTCCTTTAAAAACCTTATGTTATAAAGAGATGTATCCAGGAATACTCTTTAAAAAAGAATACATATATCCTGTATTCTTTCTGTTGCCTTATTCATACTAAATGCACTCTTGCTCTGCTTGGGGGAATTTTGGTGTTTGTTGTTTGGTTTTGTTTTTTTTTTTTTTAATTTCTCTTGAAGAATATTTTCCCCTCACATATTACCTCCTTTTTTCAAGTCTATTCCTTCTTTCTTAATTGCTCTTCCATGTCTTACCTGCTTTGTAGGTTTTCTTTCTCCTATTCTTTGCAGAAACAGCTGCCATATAGTCCATGGTTTCTCATCCTCTACTGATAGCTCCTTTGATGCCCCAGTTTTTAAAGCTGAAATCTCTTTTCTGGATCCTATGGCTGTCAGAAAATATTTATCTGGACATAGAGAACTATGCTTTCTTAGTCAATTGATAAATAACAGTTCAAATTAAGTAATAATGTGCTGATAGATTGAACAAAAAAAAAAAACCAACAAGAAAACCCAAACATACATAGCACTACATATTCTTTCACTCTATTTTCACTGGGATTTTCCTAGAAATTTGGAGAAGCGTAACACAGTCATAAGAAAGCATCCTTTGGTCTTCCCCTTGGCAACTTTGCCAGGTGCAATGAGTGTATAAAAATGAGTGTATGTATCTTCGTACTGTAGTGGAAGATATGAATTGCAACTTCTATGTGTGGAAAGCATCCAGAAGCAGTGGGATACTCCTAGCTGTGTTTTTCAGAGGCTTGTTTTACTGGTTTCAACCTTATTGTATGGTGAAGGGGGGCTTCTGTCCTTCAAAATTTAAATTAATTGAATTCCTGATGGTAATGCAATATGGGAGTTTTAATCTTTTCTATAAAATAAAAAACAACATGCATACTAGGTTCTGTTTGTGATCAGGATTACTGGTATTGGGAACTTAAAGATGTATTGTCATTAAATAGGATAATTAGTGGTCTTTGGAAAGGCTACTTTTGTTATAGTTTGAATGACTGACTTAATTATGGGCTCAGTGATCTGATTAATTTATTCTTTTTGGGATGACTTTTGCTTTGAGAAAGTTAGTGGAGCATAAGACTTGTAAAAAGTTTTAGGTATGTATTGTGTTTTCAATAATCTTTTGATGCTGGAAGGCCCTGCAGTGGCCAGGCTGCCCTCCTGATGTCCCCAAGTGCTGGTATCCCCTGCAGGTAACACAGAGGAGTGCCATCACCTCCCTGCCATATCAGCCCTGATAACACCAAGACACCAGAGGAACAGTTTGGACTTTCACTGATCTCTTTTAGAGGTTGTAAAGAATAAGGAAACCTGGCTTAAATAGCTCCTTTTCCTGCACTAATGGGCTGAGAAAGATGAGAAAGCAAAGGGTGTTAAGACAGTGGTCTGAAATTTGTGATACATGTGCTAACAGGGGATAGAGATTTCAGTCAAAAGGTTAATTTAAAGCAACTATGGAGTTTAATTTTACAGTCTGTCTTGTGTTGTTAGAGGGAGAAATTAGTTTAGCAGTGGATTCTTGGGGATGAAATGCAAGATCAGACTTTTGCAGTTGACCTGTTCAATCATTTTCAGCAGTACACAGTTTTATTAGAATCTCACAAGTAGCAATGCTTGTACAAACACTCAAGCACATGTGGAGTTCTGGAGGAAATGTATTTTTGAACAGACTATTCCTGCTGTAAATGCCTGGGGAAGAGAGGGGCTTGAGGTGAGAATAAGAAGGGCTCTGTGTGTACTGCATCTTGTCATTCCCATTTCTTTTCTACTGTGTGACATTTATAGGCCATAAATATGCCTCATGATTTTTTTCCTCTTTCTCTTGAGACAGTCTGTTTGAAAAGGCACAGGTTCTAGACATTCAAGGTTCAAAGGTTCAAAGCATCAATGTTTAGGACATAGTTGTGTTTTAATCACTAAGGAAAACTAGAGTCATGATTATGTGATGTGAATTCTCAGGTTTCTGCTGAAACGGGCTTTGGATGTTGCAGTTAATGCAAAAAAATCTACTATGTATGTGTAGTATTGCACTTTAATCAGAGTTACCATTACTGTGGCAGAACCTTGATTGACACATTTCTTTTAGATTATTTTATCTTATTCAAAAACTTTGCTCTTACAGTAAGAATGACAACAATTTTTTCATTTGTAGGGGGACATTAATATGTGATAATCGTGGATGTGAATAAAAATCCTGACTCCAAGTCTCAGATTTTTGAAACTTCACTTTTTGGTCATTGAACTGCTTTAAGTTTAAATGATAGTGAAGGAAATAGAGTCAACAAGCTGTACATGAACTCTAGGTTCTGTGCTAACCAAGGAAACTGCAAAAGTTTAAGGAGGACCAGCTACAGCTTTAAAAAGTACTCTAGATAGTGTGGCCAAGCTGGTTTTAGTGTAACACTGGAAATTCCGAAAGATACCAAGGTCAGTCAGCAAAGCAGTAAATCAGCATGGAATACACTTATTCCTGGAGCAGAAAAAATACTCCGATATGAACTCAGATCAGAAGCTGATTTTACAGCATTGTAGCAAAAATGTAGCCTGTAAATTTTCAGTCTAATTTTTGTAAATTACTTACTTTGGAAAGAGTTCATAAGAGTCAAATATTTGGAAACAACATGGAGGCATTGAAATGTGTTTGATAGGAGTAATTTGTTAATAGTCCAGTTATCAGAAAGCACAGTTAGAGTGAATATTTTAGACTGTAAGCCAGTTATAGGCTCTAAGATGTAAGTTGTTTCATGCCAAATATTAGTGCTGTGTCATTATTTAGAGCAGTCCTAACAGAGTTCTGAGTTCTGCAGGGTGGAGGTGGCTGTGCTGTCTGGAGCTCATGGCTTCCTGAGAACTGGTGTTCTCCTGGTGAGTCACCCCTCTGTAGGATGCTGTCTGCTCCCACAAACATGTGACTGGAAGACTTGCAGGATAATTTCAGACCCCTTTACACTTCTGAAGTGAACGTATTCTGGCCCCTAAGTCTGTCTAACTTGAGTCTTGCAAGTTGTCTGTAATGTGCTAAGCCGAAAGTAGCTGAGAAAATTGTCAATGTTCAGTGCTTTAGGATAAATAATGATTTGTTCTTTATTTTACTGAAGAGTGTAGCTATTTAAAGCATTTTCACTCTCCCAGAAAATTAGGTTGCAAACAGCTGAATTTTCTGAGCAGTTATGCAAACTTGTGAGAGAGATTGGACCTACTAATGCTGATCAAGTAATGAAGCAAGACAAATAGTTGTTGTATTTTTTTTTTTTAGGGTTTCTCAGGTTTTGGAGACAATGCAGAAATGCTGATCTGAGCAGCCTTCAGCAGTGTTGTTCAGTTCAATATAGCATAAGTGCTCTCAGGCCGAAATTTCAGACACGGCAGCAGAGATGTATTTGGCTGAAGGGATGATGAGGGCACAGCTGGGGCAGGTGGAAGGGCAGGGACTGACTCCTATTGGGTCCTGAGGAACTGCTTGGTGCTGCCTTGTGCCAGAACTAGAACAAAAATCTGAGTCTTGCTGTTTCTGTGCTGAGTTCCAGTTCTCTTTGTTGGCTGAGCTCTGCATCTGTGCGTCACTGATGAGGAATCTTTACCTTTAGATTTGTAAGGCAAATGTGAACTCCTGCGTATCGCCCTGATACTAAAAAGTACTGGATTGATACAATGCCACCAGTCAGAGGTAAGGTAGGGTCATAATTTACTTCAGATTATTCTGTGAACCTTTTGTTCATCTGCACACATAATTGAAAGTCAGGCCCCTTTGTAAATGACATTTTAAAGAGTCTGACATTTAGTCAAGGTGACCACCAGCTGGTAACTTTTGAAAAAAATCAATAATGGAAATAGTGGTCTGTTAGTAAAAATACCACTGTGAGGTCATCTTTAAAATGAAGCTCGTTCTACTTGCATTGTTGCCACCCTACCTTTGCAAAAAGGGGAAAAGTCACTGGTTTAATTAGTATGTGTTGTGTGGCACTACAGTGACTGCTTGTATGGGCAGTCTACTGCTAAGAGCTGTTATTTGGCTCTGTTAGTGTAGGGGAACAAATAGTCTAATTTTAAGCTTGCATACTTGTCTTTCATTAGCAGCAAAACTGTCAGGATAATAAATGAAAGCAAGGATGGTGATTTTGAAATGAATGGTCTGAATCATGTATCAGTAGGCATTCTGTTAATATGGTTATGCTATTTAACAAGACAGTGTCTAGTCTAGGACAGGAGGACGTTTTTGTTTCCAGAAGTTAAAGCCCAGATAAAACAATATCCCATCAAGGAAGAAGATGCAAAAAAGAACATACAGTCTATAAATAATTCTGGTTTTCCTGCTGAAAAAATACTTGATCTTCAAGTAGAAGTCATGTTTGAATTCCAGTTTGTATTTTTCTAATAACATATATTAATGTCACTACAATGTTACACAGAAGTTTGTTCTATACCACTCTTTATATATCTATAGGAAGCCCCTTTCTGAAAGGAAGGAAGATTTTACAGAGTCCCATGAGAGGATGCATGTGTGCTAAGTTCTTTAGGAGCATCTGACTGTTCTAGTCATGGTGAGGAAATATGGAGCTGAGAACGACAGAATACATTGAGGATGAGTGTAAGCCAAAATACATAGGAAATCTTGTCAATTTTGTCAGTAAGTCTATGCTAAGGGGAGTTCTGTAAAAACTGAAATACCATGTTTAATTTATGTGCAGTTACAGTGAATGCAGTAAAATAGATAGCAGGATGGATGCCTGTAGTATGTGCACCTTTTCCAAGAGGTTAACAAAATGGAATGTTATCAAAACCAGGACACATCCCAGTGCTTTCAGCAAGTTTTGAAAGTTCTCATGGAGTTTTGAGGAACTTTCATTGTAGCATGGTGCAGTATGTCTGCAGAAGTGAAAACTTCAAATCATAATGAATCCCTTTTAATGGTTGTGTTATGTTAGAGTTTGAAAGTCTTCAAAAGATCCCAGCTTAATGACTGATACTGCACAACTAATTACTTTTGTTATAGTGTTTACAGGCTAAGAGGTTAGGAAAAAGAGGTTGTATATTTGTCATGGAAATTGTATGCAAAGACAGAAAGCAGCTCCTACAGTGCTGATAAGTTGGATCTGTTTTCTTTTGTTTTCAATTCTTCAATTATCTAAAGAATGGATCTAGCAAAGCCACGGGTGTGCCAAGTCATGGTTGTGACAGCATATGAAGGTTGTGAGGGTGCTTCACTGTTCCCAGCATCACCTGAACTGGTGAGGCAGTAGTGAAACCTCTCTAGTCAAGCCAGGTGGGCACATTGGCTGACTTTGCAGTCTAGTGGCCACTGCCTTCCTGCAGGCTCTGCTGCCAGAGGAGGAGAGCTTGTCCCACCCCAGCCTACAAGCTTCTTTCTCTCCATATCAGTACAGCCAGGCATCAGATGTCTCTGTGCCCACAAACATAGATGATGAAACAAAACACATTGTTTTTTGTTGATCTTTTTTTCAGAAGCCATGAAGACAGGAATCTTGCTTTTTTGCAAACTACTGCTGCCACTCAGAAAAAAAAGAAATCTGACATTTACATCTGATGACTCATCTTGAAGGGTGAAAGAAATATAAATATTGTGTAGCCCATTGTAAAGTTTTAGTAGCTGGGATCACTGTGTTGGGTGCTTATACTCCTGTGTGAGTGTGTTTTCCTCTACACAGAGTCATTAACATGCATATAAAGATAGTTAAAGGTCAAGTAATCTGTTAGCACAGCAGGCAGACTGTCACCCTGGGAAAGTGCTGTTTCAGGACCTGCTTTCAGAGCCTTGGCTCATGAATGCCAGGAGAGAGAGTCAGCTGACCAGGTTTGGCAATGGCAGGACTAACACTGTGCTCGAGTGTGCTAATATCTTCTGGGGAGTGTTGTCACTTCTCGTGATTGTATTGGAAAAGATAGAATATGACTTCCTCAGTAGATGGACACCCTGGAGGTGGTTCAGCTTGTCACACTAGATATGTCCTTTGCCTTTGTATTAAAGTTCATCTATATTTGTTCAACTCTGATAAAATTAGACAAGGAAAGTTTTAAAAAACAAACCAAACTCAAAAAATTCTGCCTAACTGAAAAGCTGTGTCATGTGTCAGAGTGGATAATATTTGATAACCATGTCAAAATGCTTATTTTTAAATTTAAAAAGAAAGCATAATGGATATAAATGCAGTGGTAAAGGCAATAAGTTGGTTTTCCTTTAGTCTTTAGTATTGTATTGTATTGGAACTCTGCTCTGGTTCTGTGATAGCTTCTGCATAGTGGATGAAGCTGGTAATTCTCTGTTTATTGAGAAGCAGAAGTGAGCCTTGTGCATTACTAATTTTTGCTTCTCATTTTACATTGGTAGGAACAGTCTTGAGAAATTCAGGAGTCCAGCAAGTGTTTTGAATAATACAGGTTTTCTTTTTTTCCTGCAATAAAGTGGCAAATACATTTCTGTAAGCATCCTATAGATTTAATAATCTCTTTTCTAACACACATGCTCTGCATTTCTTTTAGCAAGCTTTGGTCTTTCCAAAGGTTCCTTTTCACTGTGAATTAGATTTCAGCAAGTGCATACTGATAGCTGACATTTAAAGAAGCAGTGGTCTAGGGCACTGATGGCCTGTTCTCCCCAGCATTAGCAGGACTGGATGGAGTCAGGGTATTCTTAGGTATCTGTCTCAGTTTTTGATTTGTGTATGTACATGTCACAGTGAACAATTAATGCATAAGTATTAAAACTGTAAGTGCTCATCATAGGTTTTCTACCACCTGCCCAGCTGTGTGCAGTGGGAATTTTTAACCATTTAGAGCAGTGTGACCTGTTCTCTCTTGTAGAGTTTAACTACAATTTAAAATGAAAGATGCCCAGTGTATGATAATTAATACATTCTTTGAAGAGCAGTTGGCTGAGAGTAAAGCCCTTGTGGTTTTCAAGGTAAACAAAGCCATTTTCATCAATAACATGCTGCTTGTGCCTGGAATTTAGTGCCACCCCCTTTGACAGCTGAATTTGGACACTACTGTAAATAATGATGTTTAGATGATGCCTATCAACCCAAACTATTCTATATTTCTATGATGAAGTGCAATTTGGCATGTAATCTTCAGTGTCCTTTTTCAACACAAAGCTGAGGGGTATTGGGAGGGAAATTGTTTACTGAACTTTTTCTCCTCAGTGCGTTGAAATGAGTTTTACATTGGCACTTTCAGTCCCAAACTACTGTCTTTTGTGGTGCTCTGTCATGAGAAGGATCAGCCCTCCTCCAGACAGCCTGATGTGAATGAAAGTGATTACTATTTCCTAGAACACACTGCAGATAAAAGAAAATGTAATTGCTTCAGACTGAAAGTTAACCATAACAAATGTTGTCATCTTTTATCAATGATAACAACAGGTGAAATAAGGAAGAATAAGAAGTATTTTCTTGAGCTTATGCAGGGTGTGTAGTAATTGTCCATGACAGGCTGAACCTGAGGCTGGTCCTGACCCTTTTCTAATCTATTTACTCTCAGGAAAGAAGAAAATAAAAGCCATGACTTTCCCATAGTGGTACTACATGTTTTGGGACAGTCTGGCTTTGTTTTGCTTGTCTCATGAATGTTTTTCTCATGAAATAGCTCTATCACAAAGATTTATTTGCTAATGATCTAGTATGCTACTGTATAAAATTCAACACATATTAGTCTGCAGATGAAATATATTTATATGGTAAAATAATTATAGTCACAGAGAGATACTGTATAAAAAGTGCTATTTTGTATGCTTTTCTAAGGGTAGCCGAGTGATGTGGAAGAGATGATTTATGAGCTTGCTGCAATAAGCAGTGGCTTGAAGGCTTAAGAGACTAAGTAATGTATTTAGGATAAAAAATACTTATTTGAGGAGGGAAGGGGAAGAAATGACTTTGAATTTTTGTATAACTTCCAGTAACATACTTATCTTGCATCATACATTACTTTCTTTTACTGTGGTTATGCATTCCCAGACAGACTAACTTGTCAAATACATAAATTAAAGAAACAGCTCAAGAAATTCCATAACTATATTATGTTTTACATTCTTTTCTTGCTAAAAGGCATCTGTGTAAGTTTTTATTGGCTTCTTAATGGGATAACTGAAGTTTTATGCAGTTTTCTCATTTAGACTCTGTTTATATTAGGCAAATACCAGAGGTCCTTGATATTAACCACCAATTATGGACTAAATCAGTGTTGTATTTTAATTTCTGCAATCAATTCCTGTATTCTTAATGACTTGATTTCTTAGATGAACTTCTTTTGCCCTGTCAGCAACTTTCTGAAATGGAAATATTTAAGGTGCTATTTCATGTATATCATCTTTTGCCATCAATGTTGTGATTAGTTAGAGATCATGGGGATCATATTTGTCATCATTTCTGATGTCTTTTTGAAGGATTTTTGTAGTGCTTTTCAATTTCTGCATATTTCTGATTACTGCAAGCAAAAGTCACATGTCTTGGTGGCTTTTTCATTTTCCAATCACTTTCACAGAATCATGGAAGGATTTGGTTTGGAACAGACCAACTTGTTCCAATCCCTGCTGTGGTCAGGGATAAGAAATGCCCTGAACAGGTATCTGTGGGCAGATGAGTTCAGGTAGTGCATATCTTAGGCTATTAATATAATCCTCATGGCCCTTAGGGTTGCAATTTATTAAACTCATTAACCTAAAGACTTGTAATCTTTGTTCCAGACAGTATTTTGGCACGAGATGGGTGAAGTGTGGAATGCAGATCTAGGGAAATTTAATGTTTCTCTGTAGCCATTATTTAAAAACCGAAAAAAAAAACCCCAAAACCCCCCAAAAAACAAACAACAAAAAAGAAAAGAAAAAGAATATTTTTACTGTGGTTTAAGCTTTCCTCTTATGAAAATTATTATAAGAACTAATGTATATATAATAGTAGTAATATTAGTAATAAGTATATTAATCTGTAAATATCTCTAACTGTCCCCACACATCTTACTAAAACTCATGGGGTCAGTGCGCAAGATTGTAAAAAGTTCTTTTGTGTAAAAGGAGATAATTGACAGTGGAGGACCTATGTAGCATTTTAGGGAACCTACTTAGCTATTTCCAGTATTTGTTTTCAGCAAAACCCCTCAAATTTCTAAGTGAAAATTTTGGAAATGACAAAGAGCTCAAAATTTCACAGGCATCTTCCCAGAGTTCAGTGTTATCTCAGAATGCCCTGTGGAGTAGATGGAAAAGCTTTCTTAAAGGTTTCTTGCCCAATGTTACTGAGCCTTGAGGGACTAGAATTTATGGCGCTCAGATTTAAGGACGGAGCCCTGCAGTACTTTCCCCTTTTTTTAAGGTGAATACTGTCCAAGATGATCTATCAGGTTTCCCTTACATTAAATCAGCTTTGCATAACTGTGGCAGTCTGGGATGATGTTTCAGCATCACCACCGGAGCGGCGTATCCAGCCGCAATGTTATGCTGACCACAGAACACTCTCAGCTCCTTCCCTAATGCAGGAAAAAAAGGGCTCCAACTTCCTGGTCAGCTGAAGCATTTTGTAGCAGATTATGTAAGGGCTTTCCCCCCCTCAAATTCAGGCAGTGCTACAATTTAGAAAAATGATTAGACTGTTTCATCTGGTTTTAGCTTGCTTTTTGTTTTACTATGTTTGGTTTTGATAGAACAGCATCGTGCACAGGATAGAATTTGAATAGTGCTATAAAAGATTGTTCAGTCAGAGATATAGACAGTAAAAGTGCAGAGAGCAGTATAAAAAACCTTTCATTTTCAAATTTATTGCATGGATAAATTTGAACAGCATTTAAATGATTTGTAGATTCTATGTTAAAATTCAAGCTCATGAAGTTGTATGTGAAACTTCTGGCGAAGGCAAACCTGCATAGATCTACAGGAACTTTTAAAACACTGTGTTTGCAGGAATTTTTTAGTGTTCTGACTGATGCAACTACTGTTGTCTGACTTCTTGCACTTCCTTCTCTGACTGAAACAGATTTATCCAGTCAAGGAAGAAGATATCAATCAGTGTTAATATTGAATCCCTACGAGATATCCAGTATATTGTTTGAAATAAAGATGATAACTGGCAAAGTGTAAGCACCAAGAACCAAGTGTGTTGCTGTTCTCTTGGTGCCCTTGAAGGAAATCTCTGTTTCACAGATACAGAACTAGAAAGAAAAATCAGTGATTTCCAAAGGTGGAATGTGGCAGCTCTCCAGTATTTGACAAGAGAGAAGATTCCTGAAAATTATTTAATAGCCAAGTAGTTTTTGCTTGGAAGCTGAGGTAACCTGCAGGATCTTCAGAGCTAGATGCTTTTGCTGTTGGTACTCAATGAAGTAGATAAAAATGAACATATTGATAGGCCAGTTTGCTGGCTGTCCTCCTGGTTAGTGAGAGCTGACCCGAGCTACAATTGCCTCCTACTTTACATCTGTGTGAGATAGGGAATTAATGTGACACATGAAATTTGAAATTCATAACGTCACAGTCTGCAACAACAGGCTCTAATTTACATGTTAAACTAAGGAAATAATTTGGAGAATGTTAGATCACTTAGCATCAGGAAAACTGCTAGAGAAATATTGGGGAAACACCTCACTAGAAACAGGACTAAATGCTAATCAGAACTACACTTTGGATTTAATAAATTTTGTCCAGATATTTCAAGACTGCATTTTTCAAGTCCCTTTTTCTTGATAAACTGTCCAGGAAAGACTATATAGCCACAGAAACTTTTTCAATGTTTTGCTACTGATACAAATGTACAAAGTATTTCTACTTATCTACTGGCTAAGCTCCCATTCTCCACTCTGAGCTATGAAAATATCCAAAGAAAGATTACTCAAAATAAATAAGCATCAGAGTCTGAAGCTGGGTAACCATCTTTTCTGTTAGAGTAACATCTGAAATGAAAAAAATGAAGTTAAATGTCTGTAGTTGGCAGATAAAAGATAGTACTGCAACTGGATTGCTGCTGCAAGGAGAGAAAAGTTATTTGGGTTTGCAGTCAGTGAAGTGCTTTTCCTCTTCTAAAATGAAGAAGTATATATTGTTTTAGGATTCTAGGAGGCATTTCTGTCCTTCACACAATATCCTGTGATACTTCTTTGTGCATCAGTGGTTGTTACTGCTTGCTTAGTAGTGAAATGGCTTATAACTTTACTCCCTTTGCCATTACAATGGTTTTATCCTTTTCATATTTTTAAATGCAAATGAGAAAATAAATCTTGAAATGCAAAAGGATGTGTATAACTCAGACTTCAGACTCAACACATTGAGCAAGACAGAGTGCTTCATATATAATGAATAGAACTGTCTGAAGTTTGGTATTTTCTACCTTCCCTTTTCCTTCCTGCCACAGATGCTTCTCAATATTTTGTTCTTTTGAGTATTATTCAAGGTAGGGTTTAAAAAATGGCTGATAGTGTAATTGTGTTCTTAAGAAATGAAATTATACAATGAAAAATTAATAAAACAATTAAAAAGTGGAAAAATAATACAGAAATAACTTTCAAAAAAGCAAGACAGAATATTTTTTTCCTTAAAAAACAGAATCTCTACTATTCAGTTGCTCTAATGGTGTGCCTTTAAATATATTAAGGATGTGAACTAAATAATAGCTGTACTTGTAAACCATTTGCAGTAAACTCACACTAGTGCTTCAATATCCTCAAGAAAAGATCCAGACAAATTATAGAATGTTAAATCTTGTCTTAGTAAAAGCCAGAAATTACCCAGCTGGAATAGAGTAGTAAAATGAAGTGTAGGTTGCAAATGAGGCAGAGAACCTTGTTTCATTTTTCCTTGTATATCATACAATGCCCAACTCACCTTCAGGGACCTGCTGTTTCTGCCATTGCTGACAATGGGCTGGTTTCTCCTGACAAAATGGAGTGATGATATTGGATAATTGGTATGCATTGCAGTAGGAGTGGAATTACCAGTAATTCTGTGTATTTTAAAAGTTGATGCAGTAACAAGACTGGGTTTAGTGCCAGGGCTGTGATCTTGCAGTTCTCATTGTAACTTTGCTGCAAGGTACCAGTTAGGTGTAAAAGAGCCTGCAGAGAACTGGTCTTGCATATTCATGACTTCAGAAAACACTGGCTCTCCTGAGAAGTGAATATAAGGGAGGTCCTTTGGAGTACTTCAAGGTTGAAATTTCTGCCAAGGTTTAATTTTGTTTGATCCTATTTCTCTTCAAGGCAGGGCCCTTTATAGATGTTGGGCAATAATAGTGATGCAATCTATAACTTCTTGCAGATTTGAAGAATAAAAAACTTTCAGAAAAAAAAAATACTCAAAACCCTTTACAAACTGAAAGATGCCCAGTCCTAGCTGAATGCATAGTAGAGTATTTTGGACTACAGGAGTGAAAAACCACCTTAATATGTTCCAAACTTATTCTCAACCTTCATCTAAAACTTTCAGATGAGCACTGTGCATAAATTTGCCAGGTGGCAACAGGTGATTGCAATTTTGTAGTGAAATGTAAAAACTTAGCTAAAAAGTTTTCTACTCTTTGTAATACTGTTCTGATTCAGATAAGGCCAGAATCCTCAAACTCAGCTCTCACAAAATGTTTCCTTACTTATTTAACCTGGGTGTTTCAATTACTTCCCCTGGATAAAGGGATAAAAGGCAAATTCCTACTGGATTCAGTAATACAGTTCCTGTGACCTTCTTCATGGGTAGAGGCAGTCAAATATTTCTTTTAGAGTCCTATAGTGGCCTTATTGTTGGTTTCTGAGAAACAGTGAGTTTAGAACCAAATTTTCCAAGTTAGATGTGCAAGAATTATAGTAGAAACCTGGTAGATGTTAAAAAAATAATTTCTTAATAGGTGCCAATTCAGTGAGAATTTAAATCTATTTAAAAAATTGAATGCTTCAATCTCCTTAATTCTTTAGAAAATTTGGTCTTGTTACTCTCCCTTTTGGGGTAGTTTTTGGCACAGTTGAACGTATTTTAAAAGAGAGACTCTGTCAGCAGGAGATGCACAATCTGGATATGATATACTTGCATTTTGGATGTGCCAGCCAATAAATATTGAGGATTTAATGATCTACTGAGCTGAACCTTAGTTTGCTCACTGCTTTGGACAAGGTACCCACAAACCCTTTGCTGGCATCGGTCAGGGGAGGAAGAGTTGTGAAATATGTTTGTCGTGTTGTTGACTTGCCATCTTCTACCCATTGTTTCTTAACTTGTTGGTGTTTTGTCCCTTACTGTGTTGAGGTGGTTGTTGAATACCAGAGCAGGTGACAATTCCCACTTCAGTAACTCTGCCTGTCAAACCAGTTTACCTTTGCCTCTTGTGGCTCTGCTCCTCAGGCTCCCTCCCAGCTTTCCTGCAGCACAAGGTTTCTACAGATGTCTCAGCTAAAGGATGAGACTGGAAGTTTGGATCCTTGAAAGATGAACAGGACTGGTGGATGTGGGGCTTCCTGGTGTGCACCTTTTTTATGTCTGTACTTAAATCTGTTATTTGAAGTGCACTAATTCATGTTGAAAAGTCCAAGTTTTCATGTTTCTCAGGCAGACTGATGAGAGATGAGATTAAGGGTAAGGAAATGGAGAGTGAAACTGTTCTTTTCACTTTCACAGATATGATCATGTGCAATATTTGGTATTCAGAAACTGTAGAGAAGCTGGTGTCCTGAGGGATGCTTATCATATTTTACCTGACTTTTCTTGGAATTTATCTGAAGGGTCACAGGTGTGAAGTATGTTCTGTGCAAGAATAAACATTTTTAAATGAGCCTGAAAGTTTGAGAAGTCAATATGGAGACTAAAGAAGGGGCAGCATGGCAGCAGCACTTCTCTGTGTGGGTGATGGATCTTACAGCAGGCATTCTGTGCCAGCCAGAGTTTTCCCAGCTTGTTCTGAAAGAAATGGAAGTTTACACTGCAGTTACTAAAGTGATGAACAGTCCCTGAAATGTCAGGTGTTGATTCCTGTAGTGGTTTTTATTTCAGAACAAAATAAATTGGTTTTTGTTTACTTCGAAACTTCAACCAGTATGAGATTCAAAATCTTTTCTTAAGTAAGAAAGCTCTTTACTTTGTACTTTGAGGAGGGATATATGAGTATCTGAAAAGCCCTTTAATGTTATGTCATTAATAACTGGGTAAAGTTAATGAGTAGCATCTCTTCTTCCAGGACAAAAACTTAATAAAGCTGCGCACTCTGGAAGATGAAGGAAGTTTGTGTAAGAGTGACAATAGTAGTTGTTGTGGGCTAAACCAACTATTAGTCTCTTACAAGGGGATTCTGCTTTAAGGAAACTAGCATGGGTCACTGATTAAGAGTAGATTCTGTCATTCCCCTATCCTAATTTATCAACACATCAGTTTGATGCTTGGGGTTCCATCTAGATTCATACAAAATGAATGAGCAGAACTTGCTGGAAGTGGATCAGCTTGGGTATTTGACAGGTATGATCAGTTCAAATTTTATGTGTGGCTGCACTAACAGTTAATTGAGTGAAATAGTTGTCACTTCTGTTATAGCAACATCATGAGTAGAGTTCATTTAAAAGCTTGAGTTGCAATTTCAGGTTGTACTTTGCTTTCCACTAGTTCAGGCAGTTTGCTGACTCAGAAGCACAGTGATCCTGAGAGCAAGGCTGAGCCTGCTGCGAGGGGGCCGAGGGCGAGCAAAGCAGACACATCCTGCCACTGAGTGGTGATGGAGATGTGCTGCAGCTCCTGCTGCAGCTTCATTACTGTAATTAGTGCCTATGCAGTAGCAAGGGTACATGATGGCTATTCCAGGTAGAAGAGATGGTTTTGGTTATCCCTAATTACAGCTTTTCCCTTTGCAATAGCTACTTTTGGCTGACAGTGCCTGGCTATTCTGGTTCCTTCCATCTGGCATTTCTTGTCCTCTCCTATCCACATCCAGAAGCACCAGTTTGATTCTCTTTCACATGCTTTGAACCTGCAGAAGGAGGAGCAGCCCTGGCTCATGGGACTTTCCTGTCACATCACACGAGAGCCAAGTTCTTTCTTGCATAAGGTGTTGGCACTTGCTTACCCAGCTTTGAAGGTGGTTTCTTCTCTTAATTCTTTTCCTCTCTTTCAGAAGAAAACCTGTGTAACTTCTCACAAAACACCTGTAAGTAATAAATGAGCAGCACATTCTGAGGCTACACAGATGTGAAGTGCCTGCATTGGTAGTGTGGCAGTTCAAGACAAAGCACTTACCTACAGAAAGTAGGTAATTTCTGTCAAGTGCTGTGCTGATAGGGAAACCTTTTTACTGGAAAGGAGATGGCTCCAGAGCTGTGTTCTGTCTTTTTGGTATCAACTATTACAGACATTTAGAGTAACTATTTTTTAATGCTTCATCCATGTTAGATTCATCTTTGGTGTGAGTATGACAACAGTGATTCTTCGTTGTTTACTATTCTTGAAGCAACAGCACAAACTTTGTTTCCTGTTTTAAGTTAGAGGGACACAGAAGAATATCTGGATGGAAGTAAACTTTTGGTATCATCTAGTTCATTCCATCATGGAATAGGAACTGTAGTGCTGACACATATGAGTCCATCTATTTTTGAAAGCCACCAACAAAAGGTGTTCACAGCCTTCATAAATATCATGCTCCACTGTCCACCTAAAATTATAATTTAAAAGATTGGTTTTTTTACAGCAAATGTCAGTTTCTTTTGCTGCAAATGAAGTTTGGATTTTGTTTTACATTTAATGTAAATAGACTAAGCAAGTGACTGATGAGGATTTTTATGTATCAGATGGATGCTACACTTAGTCTTTTAAAGAGGCTTCTATTTTGTTCTTGTTCTTAATTAGAAAATGTAATCTGAAATTTCTTTACAGCTTTCTTTAAAGTACAATGTCCAGTACTCCAGAAGAAATTGCCCAAGTGATGAGTACCCTGGATTTACTGCTGTTCATAGAATACCACTGCTAACATGTACTGTATAATAACATATTCCCCTCTTTTTTATAATAATAATTCCCCAGACTGTTATTTTGCAGTACTGTTATCAAATCTGTTTTTTCACAAGACTCTGCCTTCATGCATCTTAAGCATATTATGTTTCCCTTAGCATGTAAACAGTAAGAAGCCATTTGACTATTTCTCTAACTTACCATGAAAACCCCCTCACAGAGGTTTTATAAATTTATAAATTCCACTGCAACCCATGTTCTGCAAGCTACAATCAATTTGTAGTTTTGTTTCATTATGCAGATCATTTCTGTAAACACTGAGTAGTTCCAGATTAAAAATCAGGAGAGCCTTAGAAATTTGATGATGTTTTATTTGAGTGATGCAAAGGTTTGTGCTCTGAGTACTGGTGGGTGATATTGTAACCATGGAAGCTTTAAGTTAATCACAGGTTAGTTTTTACTATGTATGAGCTCATTCCCACAAAATCTTCCACATTTCAGGCAACTTGTTAAAATCCTGCATTTGAGATCAGTGATCCATTCTAATTTCTACCTTGAATGTCATAGCTTCTTTCTGAAATTATATTTACAAATATGCCAAAATATGCATATTAATATTAATCATATCTGTCAATGAGTTGCAAATTTAATTTCATATCGTGGCCAGGTACATCTCCCAGCATGGAGCTGTGTTTGTTCACTGGAGGTGCATAGAGCTAGTCAGAGCTTTTAATAGAGTGTGCTCTCTTAACTTCATTACCAAAACAAATGCAGTGCTTGTTTTGCACAAAATTTAAATGAATGGTTCTGTTCAAGCAGAAATTAAAAAGAAAAAGGGGGGAGGGAAGGGTACAAGAAATAATAATGCTGAAACAAAACATGTAACAAACAGCTGATGAAAGGAGGATTTATTTTCCATTATCAGTACTAAAGACAAAAGAGCTAGGAGGCAAGCTGGACTAGTTCACTGCTCGATTGTAAGATGCTGGGAGTTGAGGGAATGCTGTCTTAGTTAATGAAAAAAAAATTACTAAAATCCAGTTCAATTTAATAGAAATTGCTGGCACTAAAACATTGTCATGTGCAATATTTATTTGCAAGAACTGGAGAAAATACTCTGTAAAGGCTGAGCAGTAATATAGAAGAGTAGGAAGGCCATGGGAATTTTAAAAGATAGTGCTTATAAATTTGATACAGCTTGGGTTTAGCTGTGGTAGATTGCAGAAATCTAAATGACATTTTGCATATATGTTATGTACCTGAAAATGGACACCTTTAGAGTGGAGCTGAAACTAAACTTGTAAATAGAAAAATTCAGGATTTTATGGTGCATTTCCTGGAAGGATATTAAGGCAATCCAGAAACTGAAAAGAGTTGTGAAATCAACTGGTTAAGAGTTAATCCTTCACCTTGGGTACAAAAACATTGTAGGACTTCTATATTTTGTTATAGCAATTCAGAGATGCTTTAGACCAGAACCCTGCAACTGTTTTCATTTGAACTACATAGAAAGTAGTTTCCTGCAATTTCTTATGTGTGAATAACTGAATATATGCATCTGAATATAATTGGAATTTTTAGACTGGACCAAAAAGCAAGAAATGCTCTTGCTAATCAGTAAAATGCTTTTATCTTAAATTCTATACTTCATGCATGATTCAGTCTATCATATCTTCTGTTTAAATTTTTATCGCATATTATGTATGCTTATAAAATAGTATTTTCACTGAGCACAACAGATACTTCTTATTAGAAGCTTATAGGTAAGAAAGGAAAATGTGTTGATAACATAATCACCTAAGCTGCAATTGGTGAAGTGAGCAGGAAAGATTTTTCTCACAGCTTAAGATAAAACCTTTCAAAACACTGAAGGGAAATACTCCCAGTCTCCAAGCACTGAAAGAGTTCTCACTGGAGATCAGCCCTTCAGTCCAAGTCTGAGGTGTTTTGGGCTCCTGGTGAATTCATTTGGGTCAGGTTTTCCTTCTGTTTAAAGAAATCAGTCATGCAGGAAAACTGTGCTTACTGTCTGTCTCTAGTCAAGATATTTGCTTATTGAACGTATATGAAATACTGCAAGAAACATCAAGGTTTTCCATTTTAACAATTAATTCCTGTTTTTCTTGGAATCCAACTACAAAGCAGGCTGCTGGCTGGCTTTACTAGTTAATGCCTTTCTTTATGTGAGTGAAGAAGTCTTAGCACCAAAATGCTACTATAAGCATAGTGTACAACTCTTAAATTGATGAGTAGTTTCTTTGTTTAATGAGAGAAGTTGTGGCTTTTTTTTTTTAAATAAATACTTACTTCAAATGATTCTCTCAAACCCCCATTAAACCTGAAGAGGTGAAGCAGCAGAACAGCAACAGCTGTTCTTGTGGGAGTCCTCTGTGTTAGGAGCTGTTATTGGAAATGGAAGGTCAAGCACAACAACTCTGTTCACTTGCTGTCCTGCCTGTGTTCTCCCTCCAGTGGAAGTCAAGGAGCTTGCCATGCCTGTTGCACCACAGAAAGTAAATAAGGGTACAATAATATTATATCTAATAAGGCTATTTGCAATTACAATGTAAGAGTTTGTTGTAGTAACTGTAGTAAAATGTGGTCTTTTATGAAAAGCCTGGTATGAAGTGCATTAGGGGAACCCAAAAGGATTGGGAAACTCACTTCTGCCTTTTGGCTGAGCACTGCAGGAGAGAGAACAGGGGGTTGCAGAGACCAGTGTGGGGGAAATAATGAGGCAATGACAGCACAGCAGCAACCGTGGCCAGAGAGATGGAGGTGGGAGGGGAGAGCGGACAGGAAAGTGTTTCATCAAGGGAAATTGAAACAGAAGTTTAGGAGAGGACAGGAAAAATCTCACTAATGTGAAGTATAGACAGGAGACCCCATGTAAAGATATGATTGGTAGTAAGAGCAGTGGCTCTAATTGTTGTGGTGTAATTAGACTTGTTTATGGGAAGCTGTTAAGATTGCACATTGCTTTGATAATTGGTATGTAGAAAGAATAATTTATGAACAGACTTAAGGGAAAACCAAAAAACAGACAACCCCTCTCTTCAGCCTATTAAAGAACAATGTTGTTTGTGTCAAAGATCTGAAGGGTGACAGGTCTTTGGATCAACATCAAGAAGGAGAGGAGCTTGTCTGTGGAAAAAAGATGGGGAGGACACCAGAAGTCAGTTGCATGAACTGGAGTTTTGTTGCCAGTAGAGAATATTGTGCCTTCCTAGGAGACTGAAATGCTGTCCTTGAAACTCAACTGAGAGGGATTGGCTTGGCCTGTACACACTTCCTCTGCTTTGTTCCAGAATTCAGGGCTTGTTTACACTGGGAGCGAAAGTTGTCAGTAAAAGGCAGATGGGTTTAGGATTTTGTTTTTGTTTTGCAATATAATGAAATAAATCATAATAAAATTGTTGTTAACTATGAAAACCCTTGTGATTTATCTGGTAATGTAAGGGCAAGGTTTTCATACTATTCTTGAGAAGTTATATTTTTCATTTTGAATTGTGTTTCTACTGCAAACATGACCAAGGACTTTGCCTTCTGGTACAGTATTTTATTTATGATTTTGTCAATGACAGCTTTCTATGGTTTTATGAAAATAAACAGAACTGCCTTTATTGTATATTTATGTTGACCATGTGGTTTTGATTACATTGTTTATTTAGTTTTAAATAAGAATAATGCCTGGGTTTGATTCTCTTGCAACTAAATTCAGTGTTAAATTTAGCTTCCATGGTTTTCCTTGGTCTGTTTTTCTTTTTGTAACTTTCTGTTCCTGCCAGTCAATAGTTGCTTAAATTGAAAACTGGTAATATAGAACTCGCCTCCATTTAATGTTTGTGCAGGAAGAACTGAACAAAGATAATAATTTGATATTATGAGAGAGGAAGACAAAGACTATTGCATGTTAGAGTAGAATGCTGCAAACGAGCAGTGGCTGAACAGATGGATCCTCATGGAGCTGTGTGCTGCCAAGGATTTCCACAATTGCTGTGGTCAGTTTTTATATTATGTGTAAAGCAATAGATTTTGGAGGGGACAAAGAAAAAAAAAGGCCCCCCCCCAAAAGACTGTCTGGGTAGCTGATATTACAGCAGTCTTCACTTGGAAAAATGAGCACATTGATTATAGGATTCAGGGCTGGATCTCTTTGAAAGCTACAAGGAATTGTGTACACAGAGTTAGGACTTCCTCATGGCTCTGGGTAGTGTTGCTTCATTTGTGTCCGTTGCCTCTCTGGTGCCATGGCCTGTCCATCTGTGCATTTCTTTATGGCATCATTAGCATTTACTTCATGTACCGCTGCTTGGAATTTTGCCTTTTATGGCAAATAGACATAGGAAAACTGCATGTACACTGGGACCTTCCACCATTGACTGGAAGGTGTATCTTCCTTGGCGGAAAGAGCACTCATTAATACAGAGGAGATGGTGCAGAGGTGGTTGCAGTACTGGTACCTTTTGTTACAGGTCTGAATAACACATGCAGCAAGACTTAAATATGTATGTCTCGTAAACATGCAGATCAATTAAAAGAAGTTTAAAATACTGAAAAATAAATGCTCTGAATGAGAAGAGTTGGCCACAGGATAAATGAGTGATTTCAGCTCACATTTAATGCTGGGCTCATTTAGCCACGTAGCTTCTGCTTAACTTTGAGGCCTGTGAACAGCTATGAGTATACACTCTGTTTTTCAGCCTTTGCACAAAATTTTAATTGTGATATTCAAGCCATGATTCCTAAGAAGATTAGTAATATGTCTGATCACAAACTTGAGATTAGTGCTCCGTACCCACGTCGTTAAGGAGATTACTTGAATACTTCAGATTTGCCTTGGATCTTGACATTTCACTACAGGGATTGAAATAGAGAGAATGGCTAAGTAAGATTTGTGTGGGTACCTACAGGTACTGAAAAGGGCACCACCAAATCATTTGGGTAAACAATACAAAATTCTGTAATCCTTTAAAATGTTACATCCAGGAAAGAAATTTTCTTGAGTTTTAGGAATTCACCAGAATTTATTACAACTGGATTTCTTTTTTTATTCTTCTGTCAGGTCACCATTTTTTTTCCAATATACAACACTAAATTCTGGCTTTAAAACTGTATTTTCCAAATTGATAGCTGTCATTTGCTTGAAAAGAGGATTATTCACGTGATCTGTGCTTCAATTTGCCTCTCATTATTAATTTTACAGGCAATAAAAACTTTTGGTTCAGACTTTCTATAAATTCCTATACAGGAAATTTGAATGTCAACTTCTGCACTTAAAAATGCAATAAGAAGCTTGAACATTTATGCTTTGGTAGTTTTCTAAGATGCAGGGCAACCTCAGCTTCTGTAAACCAGCCTTGACAAACCTTTAGAATTGGGCCCATTTAATTTTGCAAATATGGCTGAGTGACCTGGAACCTCTTAACAGCAAACAGAAGTGAGTGATCTACACAGCTGCTTAGTGTTTAGGTCAAATTAATGACGGAAATAATTCTAAACATTTCAATGGAATTTCCCTCCTTGACTTTATTTAACTTTCAGAAAACTGGTCACAACTCCAGTAGATATAACTTGCTAGTACAGGATTGGCATAAGGTTAAAAACAAAAACCCTGTGTGAAGGTCATAATTTTTTTTTTGGTCATACATATTTCTTTGTTGGGCTACATGTTTTGTAAAAATCAATAGAAAATATACATATGTGCATTTATATGCATACCTATGTACGTGTGTAATATTTGTAAGTACACATAGCAGGGGCAAAGACTTGTGTTCCTTCTTTTGGTTCTGATCTATTTACTCACTGTGGCCTCTTTATGAAAAAAAATTTAATCAGGTTTGTTGGAAAAAATTCACCCATAGAGGATGTGAATAAATTTTGCTATCAACTGTGGTTGTACTGGAATTCAGTGCTGCAGTGTGTCAAATAAGAGGAGCAGGTTGACCACAAAGAGACAATATCTTCCCAAGATATTCTTACAGACAGGTTTGTGCTGTTTGTTTAATAGACATTGACTGCTAGAAAGTTCAGTACAGGCTTGGCTATGTCAGCAATAATAGCCACCTGAACAGTGTTTTGTAAGCAGTGGTGGAAGCTGTGATGGCCTCCTGAGTCCACTCTCTGTCTCATTATTTACATTAATACAATTTTCTAGTGCATAAAATGGAGTAAAATGTTTTCCTGAATGTATATACTTAGCATAAAATGAAAGCAAAAATGGTTTTTCACTATGAGATACCAGGAGTGTTCCTGAAATCACCCCAAAGACTTTCTTTGTGTCCTCTCAGCTGTGGCAGTTGCAGTTAATTACTGGCACTTTCCCCAGAGGTGCATTGGCAAAGCCTTCATTGTGCTGGTGCAGCAGCACTGGGGGGTGCTGAAACGGGGATATTATCTGATGTGCTCACAGGAAAAAACACAGGCATGAAAAGAAATCAATGCTAACCAAATATGGAATTGTAAAATCTTGTAGGGAAAGTTAACATTTGGCTTTCAGATTTCTAAGGGAATATTGCTATAGAAAAGGCAAAAAGTTGTTTCAAAATTAATTATAATTTTAGTGAGATGTATTGAAAAATTATTCATGAGCAGCACTGGACATTGAGAGTGAAGAAATATTCACAGGTTTGCAGTAAGCAAGAGATGCAAGAGATGTAATGTTAGAATTGTAGAGATGAGAAACCATCTCTTTCAAATATAAGCTCAGGGTCAGTATGCTAAATAAAGGACTTGCACATCTTTTGAAGACAAGGAAGTGGAATTGTTTGTTACATGGTTTCAGCTTCAGGATTTTGCCTCTCAGATTGTGTTGTATATAATTGGTTGTGCTTGGAAGGAAACTTTTTGGTTCTCTTTCATTCCTGACCCTCTGACAGATGGATTGCTGTCCAGATACATCATCCTGAAGTCTATTCCATAAGGAAGTGAATGATGACCATGTCACAAGCATCTTGCAATGAAGCTACCATTAATGGAGGTTCCTATTGATATCTGCTAGCATTGGTTGTTTTCTCTGGCTCTGCAGCTGCACTCACTACACAGTCTGTCCAAGGACAAGCAGTCCCCTGGTGGCTTTTTAAAAGTATTTTTTTGATAATGCCAAGGACATTCCAACCAAAAAAGAAAAGGGAGCCAGATTTCTTTTGACCAGTATGAATAAGACTTCAAATTGTTTCATGAAATTGGCCTGGGAAAAAGCCAGTCCAAGAGAAAGAATGTATACATGGAAACAAAATCATAGAGGATTGATAGACTTTTTTGCTGTGTTTTCTGAATAGATAGAAAGCATTATATTTTTTCGCCAAAAATACAATTACAGTGACTGTATGTGAAAGTCTCTTGGAGATAACACTGACAGAATACAGATACAGCAAAGAACTCTTATGTTCATATTTATTTAAATAACATTTGTGTGGACATTTTTCCTCTTTTCTTCCAGAAGAGTGCACTTTGAGAGAGTCAGTCTTAATTAACAAAGATGTATTTTAGAATAAAAAATAAACATGTAGATCTCCACTTGAATGAGCTGTAAGGACTTGAAAGGTTTTGGCAGAAAAGTTAGAGTTTGAAGTTCTGTGTTCATTTGCAAGTACATATTTTGCTGTTGAAATATTCTGTTATGAAGGATGGCTTCTTCTTTACTCCTAATGTTCTAAAATTTGTGAAAGGAGTATATTTATTCGAAATCTGAATACTCCAGCATTTTCTTTAGCCTGGTATAGTGACACAGCATTTTATTACTTAATATTCAATTACTAAGGCAACTTAAAATTCTTAAGTGTATTCCAGGTGCATCTGATCTGAAAGCGAAAAAGTAGTGCATAATTACCTCCATAGGACACTGCTTCAAGGGAAAGTCAACAAAACAGGCACAAAACTTTAACATGTTCTTGTCTTGCATTAAGTTCATCCCCTGCAGTGTAATATAAACTAGAAAGGATGAAAGCATCACTATTTTTAGTAGTGCAAAGGACGTGTCTTGTATATATCTCCTTATTTAACTCATCTCAGTGACAGTTATTTTAAAAAATGGTGAATTTGGAGTCAGAGTGACTTGGGGACAAGTGAAGTAAAGTTAAATACAACCAAACAAGTGCCATGAAAAACATTAAGATGGTTTAATGCTTGAATAATTTATTATTGAATAAATAGGAAAAGTCTAATCCAAATGAATGAGAGAGGCAAAAAAAGACTTTACAAAAGTAAGTGTTCAGACTTGAGGCAGGGTGCACATCAGTTACTGGGACAGGGCCCTGCAGGCTGTAATGAAGTTTCCCAATCATTGTTAAAGCAGCCATCAGGTTGCTTGTGTGTTCTCAGAGGTGTAGTTTATTAGCATGTGCTTTTGTATTAGGGACATAACGCTCCATGTTGTTAAACTGTATTTTGAGATGTGTGTGTGTATATATATACAGTTGCTATTAATTTGTGTATTATGTCTGCATTTCACGTGCCTGCATTTGTATTGATATTCGGTTTTATAGACAATCAACTGAAAATTAATATACTCTTTAAAGGGTCTTGTGGGGAGGTACCCCTTTCTAACACCAATTTATTATTGTGCAAACGTTTCTTATTTCAGGAACTGAAGGGAATTTAAAAGTGCACTGATTAGTCTTACTCTATGATTCAATGTCTGTTTTGTTTCCTATCTACAGACTCTGAGATTACTGGCAACGGCTCTAAAATAATTCTATAAAAACATTGAATGCAGGGGAATAAAATTATTCAAGCACCATGTTGGAGACCAACTTCAGAAACATGTTTTTCTGTGGGTTTTTTTGTGTCCCTTGGGGCATTAACATAGTAAGGCTTCTCTAGCAAAAGAAATTTGAATAATTTTTCTTTTTATCTGTAAACTGGTGTTGCAACCTGTAGAACAGCAGAAACAAAGTGAAAATATGTATACCAGGGGAGTTGCAGTTTAGCTTGTAGGCTAAAATGTGTGTGTGTAATAAAGCTGTGATAGAGCAAGAGTTCTTTTAAGTGTACAAGTTATGAGGTGGAGGGGGAAGAATTTTTTTTCTGTTCACCTCTGGAATGCTGTGTAATGGCATTATTTTGTATTATTTCATTAGTGAAAATCACACACATTTCAAGTTTTTTTGAGGGATGATTTGTTTTTCCTCAAAAGCAGGTGCTGCTGCCTGCATGATCTTTTTATGTCAAAAGTATGAAGTGTATGAAGGAAAATGAAAACGTGAAATCTACTGGGAAAACTTAATGCATACAAATTATAGATAAATAAAGAGTTAGGAAAAGAAGTTGACTGTAAATGATTTTCAGATTTATTGAACTGATTACGAATAGGCTGCTCCAATCAAGAAATGTAAGCATTCTAATATCATGATAAAATCATTGAACAGTGCAGTGCCTACAACCTAGGCAGAATAAATTTGACAGCAGAAAATCACTAGTATGTCTGGGCCTGGCACAGTGTGTGCTATCCCAGCCTGTACTCTGTTTTTTCTCACTACCAAATCTAGAGGTAAAAGATGAAAGAGGTAAGGAAGACAACAAAAAAAGCCAAAACAAACAAAAAACCAAAACAAAACTAATTTCCATGTATCAGCAGTTTTCAGGCCACCAAACCATTATTTTGGATCAAGCAAAAGTGTTGCCATTTTGGTTCTGATCTGTATATTCTGAATTTTAGATTTGGCCACAGAACTAAAGTCCTGATTTTCTGTTGAGAACTGAAAGAGTAGGGCTTGGGATTAGCTGCCACAACATTTATGCTTATTCAAATTGCTTTTTAACTTTGTCTTTGCTGTTCCATGTTCATGGTGGTGTTTGTATTATGCCTTTTTGATTCAAGGTTTTCTGAAAGGTAGTTCAAGATTTCAAAAAAAAAATTAACTTCTTGAAATATGTGACCTTCAATGGCAGAGTACAGTTGTGTCTGAATAATTTTGATATGACAATCAGAACTAGAACATGTTTCTGGAGTCCTAAGAAGAGCTGCCACTCTTGGGAGAAGACAGGGGTATGATGTGAAGGAACTTGTGCCCAGTCATGTCCTGTTGCAGCCCTGGTACCCTGTGGGTTGTCATTCTGGTCCGGGGGTGCTGCAGCCTCCTGGCTCAGCTGGGTCAGGCCACAGTGCACCAACAGCTGTGCTGGAGAAATGCTACTGTGAGAACCTGACCATAAATAGATTGAGGGAACTGCTGTGAAACAGTAGTTATGACTGCCTATGAAATTTTGAATGCCAGTGATGTTATTAAAAATAGCTGTGTTTTTAAAGTGGTACTGGGTTTTGTAATTGGAATTGATGTTGGGAAACATGACAGGACCTTCCCTGTTGGAAGCAGGCTTCAGCTCTGCATTTTGCTTTGTTTCCCTGTTCCATATTACACAGTTTAACTTGCATAACAACAAACCAGTCTGAAGCCTCAGGTCCTTAGTGACTTTTCTGGATAGCTCTCTTCATTAATATGAATTGAGTGGCTCTGTCCAAGAAGAGAAGGCTCAGTGTTTTGTTTGTTTGCTTTAAATTGAATGTCCTTGAGATGTATTACAATAGAAATACTCTTACATTTCATCCCCAGATAAAAGTTTGTGTTCTTGAGATTAACAACAGGGTTCCTACCAATGGCTAGATTTCTTTTTCCATAGGAAATGAGAGAGCAAAAAAAAGTTTATTAGTGGATCATAGGGTGATTGAGAAAGATAAATTTATTACCTATTCAGCAGAGTATTTTACCAAAAAAGAAATACAATTGTTCAGAGTTGGTGAGAATTGTCTCTGTCTGCCTCTGGCTGCTTAAGATATGAAGCCAAGTGAATTCAAAAAGATGGAGTCTAAAGTGCTATTGCTTTGAGTTTGAGGGAATATACCCCAGGAAGACTGGGGGAATGGGAAATGTCAGGAAGAGGGTGACTTAGGGTGTTGATACATCCCTGAAGTGTGAGTTGTATTGTCCCTCTCATTGAAAATTAAAAGGGAACGTTTTGTAAAAAAAAACCCCAACCAACTAACCAACCAAAAAACAAACCACACAACATTGTTACATGAGATCCACACAGTGTGCATGTGATAGGAATATTCTGACTATGGAAATGGATTTTCTGGATGTTAAAACTTGAGCCAGAATTCATTATTATTATTCACATGAAATTTTCTGCTCATGAACTTGTGAAGTGACTTCAGCTTTTGAGAATATTTTTATTCTGTTATGTATGTGGTAATGTTTTGACTAAGTAGCCTTTAACCTATTCCTTTGATCATGGCCTGTTTTGTTTGCTCACATGCTATTAATTATTTTACAATACGTAATTGGTTCCTTAAGTAATAAATTATGGCTTTTTACTTGATTGAAATCTTAGAGATAGTGGTTTAAATAACACTAGTCAATAATGAGAATTAAATAATGAAAATTAAAATATTCACTCAATATTTGAGTATAGTCTATAACCAGTATTTATATATGCAGCTGTGTGGTTTAGACAATATTCATGTGTTTTCCATAAAGAATAACTTTTTTGCTCACCTTTAGTGCAGGTAGAATATTCTTTCATACTTTTTTAATAAATAAATGTTGTCTGTCTTCATTGTTAATAAAATATTTCAATCTCTTCATTAATTTCAGAGAGATTAAGGTCTCAGAGTTAAGTTTCTGTTAATGCTGTGAAAATGAGTGGCCTGCCAGTAGAAGGATGCCATGACTAAATACTTCCAGTTTGCAACTGAGATGCTCAGCTGTTCTGAGACCCGCAGCTCCCTCTCCTCCAGGTTACTGCGAAACAGGCAGCTCTCAGCAGGCTGGATCCGTGAGGCTGTGTTAGCCTTTTGGATGGGAGGCAATTTGTGAGAGAACAGACAAGAGAGAGATTATGAGCAGAGGCAAGGGGTCAGATACAAATAGCTGGGAAAGGTTAGGACATGTGTTTTCAGTAAGAGGGTGTTCCTTGTTCTGCCAAGGGATGATTTGGGAACTCCTAAGTGCCAGGTGGCATAAAAACATGTTTGAGGATTTAATCCCTGCCTGAAGGAGTTTATATTTTTAATATGAGAATAGAAACACCACATATACATTATATAAGTTACAGTTAATGCAGCGAGATTTAAATGTAAAGCGTAAATCAATGTGAACAGAGTAGAATTGTAAACAAATTCAGGCTACAAAACAATGCAAATTCCCTGAGGAAACAAAGAAAACTTGCTACTCTCCCATATCTATTATTTCAAGGAAATTATTTCTGTCTGGAATAGAATCAGGTTAATAGAGTTGTGTTTCTTAACAGAAGGTTATGAGTCAGAGTACACTAACTGTGCCTGTAGCCAGGAATTACTCCTACAAGAAGGACATTGAGGTGCTGGAATGTGTTCAGTAAAGGGCAGCAGAGCTGGAGAAGGGTCTGAAGTGCATGTCCTGTGGGGCTGTTAAGCCTGGAGAAAAGGAGACTTAGGGTGACCTTATCACTCTCTACAACTACCTGAAAGGAGGTGTAGCCAGGTGGGGGTGGGGCTCTTCTCACAGGCAACAAGGGACAGGACAGGAGGTAATGGCCTAAAGTTTCATCAGAGGAGGTTTAGATTGGATATTAGGGAAAACTTTTTCCACTGACAGGGTTGTCAGGCATCAGAACAATCTGCCCAGGGAAGTTGTTCGGTCACCATTCCTGGAGGTATCTTAATAATATTTGCAGATGTGACACATGTTTAGTGGCAGACTCAACAGCATTAGGTTTATTGTTGGAGTCACCATCTACCTGAGAGATGCCTCTGCTAAACTGAGCAGAGCTGCTCCCCTGGAGGAATTTGGGAAGGACAAGAATAGTTTGTGTGAATGGGATGG
>JAWWLZ010000004.1:22599511-22616022 GCA_035041345.1 Poliocrania exsul | reverse complement strand
TGTCTGAATAGGATACACAGCACAGAGCTGTGTTAAAGCTCTGTTATGTCCTGGGAAGGGTAATGGTTTTTAAAACTTAAAATATTTCAATTTTTTATTGTCTAAAGATTAATAATTTTATGGAGTTTTTTCCCCCCCACTAAATGCATTTAAATTTGTTTTCATCTAACTGTAGTCTTTTCATAGGCTTCCTAGTAAACAATTCCAAAGAAAATCGCTTTTTTTGATAAAGGAGGAAAGACATATTTTCTAAATTTGATGTATTTTAGCTGTAATTATATCTGCAATCTATTTATCTGGTTGACAGATGAATGAGCTAAAACTATTGTGACAGTGTGACTCTTCAAGTGCAGTCCAGATCAGTTTTGTTAAGAGCATTTTGCTGAGGTTTTTTTTTTGTTCCTAACATCTTTGCTGTTTCCTGATGATGAAATATGGCAGTGTTTGTTTCTGAGAGAACTCCAGGCTGATCTAACATGCTGAGGCTTGTGCTGCACTAGCTGTTAGTTTTTGTAAAGCCTTCATGGTTCAAGATCTGCCTGTCAGAAGATACTGTAAAAGGGTATAAAAATAACTACTTCTATATACTTAAAAAAAGGGGAGGGAGGGAGGGCGGGCTTCTCCTTATATTAATGGCAATGAAATCAATGGTGAATGCCTCTTATCACGAGCCACAAGCATTATGGGCCTGAGTTGGGGGAAAATCTCCAGCTGCATGTAAACAAACAGCAGCAGAATCACAGTATGTGTATTATGTGGGACAGTAGCGCTGAATGCGAGTAGAGAGTAAACTAATTCAAGTAGATTTCCCTTTTTGTGTGAACCAAAGATTTCTCAGCCATTAAGGCAAGGCTGGAAGCTTCTTGCTCTTGGTTCCTCAGGCACACAGACAGTGGCAGGGAGGGATCCCAGAATAGTACTGACCATGGTGACTTGACTTGTGCTGGTTTACATACTTTGTGCAGAAAGTGACACCAAGTGCAACTGAAATGGAAGAGTTAGGATGTGTAGGAGAAGATTATTTGTATCAAAGATATTGATCTAAGCTTTTTCAATCAGGGTTCAGTGGTATCTTCTTGATGCATCTACTGAAGTTAATAAATTCAGGAACTTTGGCAACAATCAGAAAACGGTCTTGGGCTCTCAACTGCAGGATGTATCAAGTAAATTCACTAGATGCATTCTTCCAAATTAATCTAATAATATCAGACTTGGCATGCATATTCCCTTCTGTTCCAAAGGAAAAGTACAACATAAGGCGCTACTCATTCTGTAGAGAAATAGTAATGGAAAATTGATACAAATTGTTACTATGACAGTTGCAACCTCCCTGCACCCATGGTATTAAAACCGAGTTCCAAGCAAAGTAGGAGCTGGAGAACAAGAGAAGCCAGACATGAACAACACTGCTCTGTATTTTAAAGGAATAGGGCCACCTTCTGTTGTTTAGGTGTTGATGGATCACTAACAAAATCTCAGCACAACTGCACAAATTGATCCTGTGATTGCATGTGCTGTTGTGATCAGTGCTGTCAGCTCAGCCTTCTCTGAGCTGTTTCACAGGGGAGATCAAGTATGGTAGCAGGTCTGGTTGAAAACCAGCAAACATACAGCTCTGACTTAGTTTTCTTATCAGATCCCTTTTCCATTGCAGTTTGCCCTCAACTAATGTTATGAATATCCTTAGGAAACTAAGCAACAAAACAAATTTTGCTGCATGAGCCAGGATCAATATATTTTAAGTCATAACCTCTTGGCAATAAAGATCATATTTGAAATGACTGTCATTAAAAGTATCAGTGCTCTGAGGTGAACTTAATGTGCAATAACTTTGTTCCTGCTGCAGACGTACATAAATGTCTCAGCTGATAGGTTATGGTGTGTGTTGTTCATGGGAGTTAAAGGCAGAGCAAACACTTGTTCTCAGGCCAGAAACCCTGAACTCAGAGAGGTGCTTATGTGCTATGGTCTAGTAATTACTTTGACTCATTCTTGGGCTTCTCTGAGCCTGCTTCTTTGATGCACTAATTTGCAGGGGGAAAGGGTTTTACAATGAAATAAATGAATGTGTTTTGGTAAAATAAGGAGTCATTTGTTGAATATCATTCTCAGCAGCCCATCATTGATCTGCATACCTTTTAGGTGGGTGCAAGTACAACCAATAACATTTATTTCTGCGATTTATTTTGTTCTTATTTAAACCACATGAAAGAAGGAAAATTGCCCAGTGGTTTTGTGAAACAAATCACCTCATTCAGAATAGATCTGAGGTGCCTGTTCACTGCAGGGTGGTGCACAACAAATCTTGCTTGGTTTATACAAATCAGAAAAACAGACATTAGGAGCAAACTGCTTAGCAGGTGTCTAGAAGCTCATAAAGGCTCTCAACATGATTGGATCCAAACAAAAAGTAAGTACTTCTGTGTTTGAGTTATTGTATAGCTAAGAAAATATTTGTTGCATGTACCCCCAAATTGTGGTGATGTCATTCAAGACTGCATTGTTATCAGAAGCAGCATTTGCAGGAGGAGCCCGTGGAAGGTGGACGTGCTTGTCCCCAGTATTGGTGTGTGTTTTCTTCCAGGAAGAAAAGTTCTGAGAATACTGATATCAAATTAGCTGGAACTTCCCCCTAGCTAAGGTGTAGGAAAAATAGAGTAATTTTGTTAGCCTGCTGTGAATATAATCCCCTTTTCTGTTTAGGTGTATCTTTCTGTTATGAAAGTAAGCCTTGTAGCTATGCTGAAATGTGAGCTGTAAGGAATTTGTTCAACCTTTTAAAATGCATGAATTGCAGTGGAAGGATGGGGTAGGTGTCTGCTACAGAGATAGTTGATAGCAGACTGATAGACATTGCTGCTACTCACTGTCTGTTGAGAATTTTTGTGCCTTTGAAAACCAAATTTTCCTGCATTTAAGCTATTAATCTTTTTATCCTGATTGCTAGGAATTTTTAGTATTTGTTGGATTCTATAACAATATTAAATATATACAAACATGTTTCAGAATGAAGACAAGAAGTGTTCTGGATTAAACTTGGTCTTTCAGTTCTTAGCATTCATCCTTTCTTATCTGACTTTATAACACAGGCAGATATGTTGAAACTGCCTTTTTCTACAGTGTAGCTAATGTAGAAAATTCAGAAACTCTGGTGAAGTGATCAAGAAGGCAACTGCAATTCAGCAGTGACATGCCTGAATGTCTTAGGTCTTGTTTATCCATCCTTCAATCTCCTATTTCCTCTAACAACTTCTTTTTTTTTTTCCCTAATAAAAAAACCCTGAGGAACATCAATGTGTTCTCAAGCTAAGCAGACTTGTTTGTCATCCACAAAATCCACAACTGCTTGCATTTGATTTTTTTAATGTGATATAAGATGTAAGACCAGCATAAGTGTTTTAATACACATTTGTAGAGATCTAGAAAGAAACTTTCAATGAGAAAATGAAAGAGCATACACTCAGCTTTCCTGCACTTAGACATTCTGGCTTTTTAGGAAGTTCTGAGAGTTGGTAATGAAAAAAAAATCAAAATGAGCCATTAATACTAGATGAGTTTTATACTTATTGAGACTTGAAGTCTACCAATTGCAGAATAAAATATAAAATGAGGAATTATGGGCTATGTCTGACTGGAAAATGAGTCTGAAAACTCACTGTGTTTTCAGATAAACTTGTATGATTCTGTATTAGCAAGACCAGAGAATTTTGCCACTGATACTTTAATCTTATGAAAGTAAACATTCACATTATCTCTGGTTTAAAAGAAAACAATTTCATTGCTTTATGTTCTAGTATTGATTTTGTCCATTAACTAAACAGTAGGTTCTGCCCATGCTCTGGTTTTTCCAGGGATTAGTTGACATATTCATGCTTAGTCCTTGCAGTGCTCTGTTTTCTCGTTGATAAGACCTCAATTTAAGTGTGGTTTTATGTGTTTTGAGTTCAGTGCAATTTTCTTACATGTATCTGTAAATACCCACCTTGACATTTTAAGTAGACAGCATTTTCAGAAGGAGATTCAAGTCTTTTAGGAAAGTTTAAAATAGGAGGTAGAGATCAACATTTTAGATTATTTCTAATACAGTATATTTTGGAATGATTGTTTATCACAATATTGTGGTGTTCACAGAGTATTGTGATTTTTAAGACAGTGGTTTTATTGTGAATACTGTGGGGTTTAAAAAGATTTTTTCTGCACTATATGTAGGGATTTATATTGGCAGTGTTTTGATTTCAGAAGAAGCTGGCCTACTTTTAGTGCTTTGTCTATCTACTGAAATCTTGTGTTTCTAAAATCTGTCTCGTACTCTTTTGTATATCTAGTTAGTAATATCAATGATGTAAAAGCAGCTCTTCTGTGTTCCACATTTATTCTCTAGGACTGAAGTGCTGAAGGAGAAGAGAAGGGCACGAGGTGAAAAGCCCAAGATTGTAATGGGATGGCTCAGATGTGGATTGGCAATTTTCTGGAGTGTTGAGTAAACATTAAATAAATGGAAATCTTAGCAGTCCCCAGGAAGGGAGGTCTTCAGAGGAGTATTAAATGACTCAGGAGTTAATGAATTCATTTCTGGTGAATTTATTCACTCTTATCTAAACCAAATGCCTCTGTCCTCCAAAACAATTTGAATTAGGAGTTGGAATTCAAAGTTTTTCCTTTTATATAAGAATGCAAAGTAACATGTCTTTAATACCCAAAATTCATTAATTATCAATATTGTGCAATATTAGTGTTGACTTTGAAAATCCTTATTCCTATACTAAAAAGAAGGAATCCCCATATTTATTTTTCTATTTTCTATCCATGGCATTTTTAAAAAATCTGCTTCAAAGTATTTAGAGACTTTTAAAAGCCCATAATTTATGAAGTAATATAAGGATGTTTTTGTTAGCAGGAAATAATTTCTGAGTGATTAACGTACCTTCTTAGACATGATTCAAATTTCATTTCGCTGTCACATCTGTCCTTAAGTGTTGTGACTTATTGCACAAAATAACTGTGACAGAAACTGCAAAGCTTTTTCTTCACTTTTTTTTGTTTTTGATTGCTTGAGTGACAGTTCTGATTTCTCGAGGGTAAAAACAGTGAGTGTATGTACACTTTTGCTTTTTGTTATAAAAATCAAGACATCAGAAATAAATTTTATTGTAACAGTACTACCGACAGGATAGATTTGTAGTTTAAATGTGCTGGGAATATTCTTCATACTTTTAATGTGCCAAATGCTGCGAAATCTTTCTCACATGTCTAATTGCTTATCTTAGAAATACTTTAACCTAGTGGTTAAAAATCTACCAATTTATTATTTAATCCTGGTCTTGCTGCTTGTACCAAGAAATTGAAGCAAAAAAAGGAGATTGAGAACACTAAAGGGCCAAAGTATTTTGATACATAAGGAAGTAAATGTAGTGCTCTTCCCTTGTATGTTATGTTGCTTATACATTTCAGCTATAACCTGGAAAGAACCATAATGTGCAAGTTAAAGAGCAAATTTTCATCCAGTCAAGCCACCCATTTATACGATATCCATTTACCTATCCTTAAGGCATATGGACTGTATATGCAGATTTCTCCTTGATTAGGAAAAAGCCAAACCAATAAAGGAATAAGGAACAAAATGAACAGTAATTTCCGTGTGTTCGTGGGTTTTGTGGTGTGGTCTTTCTGTTTGTTTGATTGTCCCTCTTTTTAATATCTGAATTTATTTTAATAGGTATGGAGAAATTCAGATGTAGATGCTTTCTCCAGAAAGCAGCCACTCACTCAAAGTGTGACAGGGCAACAACTTAAGATTTAAGCAAAGAGGATTTTTTGAAGAAATTGAACACAAACGGCAGATCTGGAGCATCCCAGAGTACTCCAAGACTGAAGTCTACATGTAAGTCATTGAATTTTTTCAAAACCTCAAATGTATTGGTTATAACCTACACCTGATAAGGAATGGCAGAGAGAAAAGTAAGATCTTAGTAGGGTCACACATTTATTGCAAAAGGTTGGTAGTTTGGATGCGGAGTGGGATAGAAATGCCAAAATTCAGGTTTCCTGAGAGTTGTCCTGTGGTGAAGTGTAGGCTGCCATGATCCACGGCCTTGGTATAAGTGTTTCAGCAATGGCTGTAATAGTGTAATAAGGGGAAACAAATAGGTGAAACTGTGCAAAGTGTTAAAGGAAATGATTACAAACAGCTCTCAGGGGGAGGAGTTCTTGGAAGAAAAACATTCTTTTCCAAAGAGTTGTCTCTGGCTCATTGCAGATAACCTTTTGCTTTGACAATCTGGGGAGGATCTTTATGCCCTACAGGAAGCACTGTGTTCTGAAAGCTTTGCTGAACTCAGAGGCTGCTGAGGTGCTGTCAATACACAAGTTAACTATATCTTTTTATTTACATTGAAATGGAGGGGTAAGACAAAAAGCCCTTATCAAGGGCTTTAAGGAGTAGCAGGCAGGACCAAGGAAACTTAATTCTTAGTGTGTGCTCCTTAGTGACATCACGATATGTGCTCCTTAGGGACATCACCTAAGGAAGCAGTGATGTCTTGGCTTTAATTTTGCAGCATTCATACAGAAAAAGTTCATTTAAAATGGCAGTGCTACAGAGAAAATGAAAAGCTGGAAATCTCAGTACCTAACAATTAATTTATCTGCTATTGTTTGGTATGCATGTCACATTTGGGTTATAGACTTCAGTAGCTTATGCTGTCACAATGCACTCTGTGGTGGGAAAATGAACACTCCTATATGAATCTTTCGAGTTTATAGTTCCTAGTAATAAATAATTGTGTTGGACTGGTAATAGACCATTATGATCAACATCAGTCAGCTTAGCAGCTCCTGTTCCTTGGCAAAGGCTCTGGTTGCATAATTCTTTCTGTCCCTTGTATCTTTGGAATATTGAACTGCAAATTGGCTGGTGTTCAAAATCAATCTCAGCCAGGACCTGACTTCTCTGGGACTGTATCTTCTGCTTAGATCTCATCTAGCTCTCTGGCAAGCCCATGTGCCACACCTTTTTGATGTCAACTGGAGTAAGGCTCCATTAGGGAATTTGACATCTATCTTAGCTATCTGACTATACTTGGCTTTGATCAGCTTCTTTAGCAGTTGGTTTCCTCATTTAATATTTTTGTGGACATCTGTGTCTATTTTGTTGAAACTTGAGAAGAAGTGGTAAATGTGGCTGTTCAGGGAATCAGAGATGTCTGTGGCAAATACAAAGAGCAGGTCAAAATTGGTGTGTATTCATCACTTAGACTCAATTCTCAGGATTATTAACCCTGAATTTTATTTAATAACAAATGCAGATGCTGTGTGTTAGAAAAGCTGATTTTGTTTTTACTGCAAAAAACTGAGTGTATGAAGTTTAAAAGAGTTTGTATAGCTTTTGCATTAACCATTGGGACGCTACATTCTGAACCGCACCAAAACTTTTATTTTGGAAGTACCATCACCCAGTTTGAAGGAGAGGAAAAAAAAAAGTACAATGAAAACTATAGTTTCAAGTGACTTTTTAGGTGGAAAAAAGACTAAAACTGGTCTTTGAGAAACTGGCAGAAAGGCTGATCTGAATGCTGCACCTGGCTTTCTGCATATTCATATGTGACTGTGGTTTGTACCTCATGGAATGTAATCGGTGCTAAGCGAGTTAAGGAAGGAGGCAGCTGATGCTCTGCAGCTGTGATCTGAAATCACAAATTGTCACCTTACCATCACTTCAATAGTTTCCTTACTCCAAAAGTTTGGCACCCAATTCAGTGGTTCTGCTTGAGAAATAAGATGTTATTCATTATAATCAAGGTGATGACTTGAACACTCCAGCTGCCATATCAGTACAATGCGACGGCCTGACTCATGGGCTCACTGATACTCAGATCTAGCCTAGTCCTTGAGCAGCAAGCTGAAGGCTGGCTGCTGCTTCAAACAGTTTGCATGCTCTGCTTACACAGAACAGTCCTCTAATTTTCATCTCTATTCCTTTCTAAAATCTGATGACTGGGTTAGATCCTGTTCTGTGGTGAGAAATCTTTGACACTAAAGATGTAAATATTTAGATTTAAAAAAAAAAAAATTGACATGAAGCTGCTGTGTACCAGTGCATTTCAGGTCTTGAGATTTCACTGCATAGATTTCATAACCAAATTAATTGAACTGTTTGTTTTTAGTGATTATTTGGATAGAAAAAAAATGTTCATTTGATGTGTACAGATGAACAAAGCAGTATGAATTATCATTTGAATCCTAGTCATTTTATCCTTATAAAAATTAAAAACTGGGTTCCAGTAAGTACAAATTGCTTTCATAGATATTTAATTAGTTTAGGAAAACTGGCAAATTGGAAATAAACTACTTGGGTCCTCGTAGCACTTGTGAATATTTCACAAGCATAAAGACTAACAGAGTACTGGAGATGATGCCAATTATGTTTGAGCCAAGTGTAGCTCAAATTCATAATGAGAGCTTTCCAAGCTGCTCAAATGTTCCTTTTCATATCCGTTTGACATTTCTCTGGCTTGACTTTGTTCTTGCCTGCAAATCTTGGTGCAGTCTTTAAAATCAGCAGTCTCACAATGTTGGGAAAGTAAACATTATGCTTGCAAAGTTATAGTTCAACCAAAGCATTTGAACAAATTTAAATCATGCCCTGACCTCATGCAGCTTCTCTGCAGAAAGCTAAATTTCTCCCAGAGGACAGAAGAGAAAACTAATATGAATCCTGACATGTAGTGATTTCCAGCAGATGAGACTGGAATGCAGCAGAACAGAATTGTTATTAAAGGATTATTTTAATTAATGTCTGGAGTTGCTTTATGTATGTAGATGCCGTAGGAGAGAAGAGGATTACGAAGTTAGGTACATGTAAATTAGAATAAGTGTTTCCTTACCTTTTAAGAAGAATTATTATTTAATGTTTTATAAATTTATCAACCCTGCCATAGCTCCTTTGCTTGCTCCATGAGAGCTGACATGGAGTTTGTAGTTTGAGTGCTAGTATGTACCATACTTTCTTTCAGCTGAACTTTAAAATTCTTTTAATATAGTTTGTGCTTAAAGTAACTTCCTTTTAGGTTTTGTTTAACCTGAGGAGGTTTGGTTTTTTTTTCTCAAATCGATGTTGAAGAAAAATACTTTAATTGAAGTTCAGCTTTTTTTACATTGTCCCTAAATGAGTCTAAGTGGTGTCATGCAAAATATTAAAGATTTTCATCTTTGATCTGTTTTGTGGACAGATATTGACAAAAAAGCATCTTCAGGTACACTTGGACAATGCAATATATGCAGGTAATAAGCACAATTATTCAGCTATTTCACATAAATGTTTTTTTGAGCAGTGTTGCAGCAGTATGTATCTTAGAATACAAACCTGGGCTTGAACTACAGAGTAAGAAGCTCAAGTTAAAGGGTGTCATATATATCTATATATCCCTCTCTATAGGTGTATATGTATGCAATAACTGCCATATTTATTAACTACTTAATATGACCCTACTGTGTTTTCCTTGTCCCTGTCATTACCTTCCTAACAGTCAGCAATAGTTGTTCAGTACTGGAGTGGAACCACCACTCTGGCCTTCCTGATTGCTGAAATTCTCTGACAATATAAAGACCAGTTCTAGATTTTTATTTTTAAGCTGGCGTTTGATGTTCACTGTCGGAGGAAACCAACGGGATGAGGAGTTTATTAGCCCAAGTTCTAGAAAGTCCCATGCTACCCTATATAATGCTGGGCACACCAATAAAGTTGCTTCTCCTCGTGGATTCTCGAGCTGTGTGGACCTCTTCCTTCGGGGGGCTGTTGCCGGTCCAGGAGCGGGAGGAGCCGTTCCAAGATTCGAAGGGGCTTGATCCAAAGGAGCTTTTTTTACTGCTCCTCGAGCCTTGCCCCTTGAGGCTAAAAACCTGACCCACTGTATCAGTGGACAACCCCCATCCACTGATAGTTCACCATAAGACATTATTTGCAAGAGAAATTTTATTATGTTTTAAGGGATGCTGTTATGAATCTTGAACTTCCCAAAACATGATTCTGTAGATAAGTAAAGTCGTATCACTTCACTCTTGTTAACCTGATTAGGCTCTGGCTAAATAACAAAACGTACAGTTTAACAAGATTTGTAATTTTTTTTTTGTGATTTTGGGCATTGTTCACCAGATGACTGAACTAGAGTTCACTTAATTGATTTTTACTCCAAAGTTTATGGTGGAAGCTTGTTGTTTTCTGTTACGTTTTTTCTGCTTAGACTATGAAAGTCTTTAATTTGATTTAGTGCTTTGCTCTAGTCAAGGGGTTCTTGCTGTAAATCATCTGTCTAGACCCAATACCTTTGAAATTGTGCTCCACTAAACCGAATCCCCCAGGTTTCCTGCCATATGTTTTCATAACCCCTTTGGTGTGACAGTTTGCAATACCAGTTACCAGAGCTGGAAGTACCACTTTTGCTCTTGGAAAAAGTGCTCTGTTCCATATTAGAGACAGCCCTACCTAAGTCCGTGGCATCATTTACAACAACACATGCAACCAATTCAGGTGTGTTTGCAGCAGGACATATCTGGTCTATAAATGTACTCCAAAGCCATCTTTCACAGAAGTCTTAAAAGGCTGTTTCAGTGGCTCTTCTAAGACTATCATTTGTGCTGGAAGAAGCAGTCACATGCAAAATTCATAGGACCTTCTTTTCCAGTGCAGTGCTCTTTTCTCTGCACAGATTGATTGTTGAAGCTGACCTTAAGGTAGCTGTAAATTCTAGGAATTCTTAGCCTGTCTGGATAAATGACTTGGGAACATGAGCTGTTGGTTTGCACCACATTCTCCCTGCACAGCTGTTAAGCTTTGCCATTGCTGTTGTCTGATTCCCTGGTTCCATGTTGGCATAGTAGCATAAGCAGCAGCTGTCCTGGGAGGATGCAGCTGGGACTGCCTCCCACTGCAAGTCCCATTCACTCATCAACCTCCCTCACAACTTCCTGATGGTAGAATCTTGTTAATGTGGGGTCCTAGTCATTTTTTTAGAGCCATGCTCTTATCTTTTAAGGATTCATCTATTAGAAGCTTTTTTTTTATCAATATAGAAAATTTATTGTATGTTGTACTTTTAATTAATGGTTTAAAAACAAAGCTACTGAAGTGAGTAATTTACATTTAGATATCAGATTAAACTTAAAAAAAATCAATAAGTTTTTATCTGTATTAAAGATTGATTTTTTTTTTCCTCCGGTATTTATGAAGAGGCAATGTTTTGGTAAAAGTTTTAACTGAGAAGAATAAGAAGTAATGCAGACCTGAATCTTAATACTACAGTTCAGGACTACGTCCTTTTTCATGCTATACTGGAACAGTTTTAAACTTCTGATGAATTTGTGGAGTTTTTATGTTCCATTCAATTCAAAATCAGCACAGCTATAAAATGAATGAAGAATGTAAGAAAAAAAATAATGAAGAGGGTTTTGTATGCAGCATAGTAGAAAACCCCTACATTTTATAAAGCTCTGTTAAACCTATTAACTTTAAAACTTGATGATCATTTAGAAGGATTTTTGTTGAATGTTTGGAGGGACAAAACTGTTCAGTTGATTGATAGTGAGCCTCACAGTAGAGAGATTTAATCTGGCAAACTCTACTCTTGCTTATTTTCTGAAGATGTCAAAACTTTCTGTAATTATCTTGATTTCCAAACTAGTTTAATGTAAGTATTTCCTGTTATTGATTTCTATTCTTGATGTGAAAGATGAGTGAAAATAATTTGAAAGCACTTTTGATTAATTGCTCTGTAGTTGTGCTGCGTACTTTGTATAAATAGACTGTCTTGCTCCTTTAGCTCTTCAGATTTGAAAAATGTCAGTCAGTGCTGAATTAAATTTAATTATTAAATATTGTAATGTAATCCAAGAAGAATGGTTGATCTGTGGTAGATAATATTGTTTGCTTTTAACTCTTATTTCCTATAACTATTTTAAAGCAGTCTACTGTGAGGGTTGAGAAATCAGAAATGATAGGAACATATTTTAAAAGGCTTGATATGAATCAAAAAATTGGGAGTTTAAGGTGTAGTAATTCAACTTAACTCTAATGACAGTAAATTTTTCTGCTCCTTCTATAAATTTAACCCATGTGCTTGAGGCTATGGTATGGTTTGGATGCAAATGTGCTTTTCCTACTGAAGCAAATATATCACAGTACACTGAAAAGTAGAATTAGTCATGGAAATGCTCAGCACAGGGCTAGAGTTTTGTTGGTATTTCTTGGTATTTAACCTGCTTAAGTACAATAATAAACATACCCTATGCCTTGCACGGGGTAGGGTGGGGTGGGCTGGTAGGACCTGCTGCTGCGGTGGATGAGAATGTGGAGGTGACCAAACCCAGGGGGCTTTTAAACTAGTCCCAAGTAATTGCTGTGCTCCAGAGCCTCACCTGGATGTTTGTTTGGAGTTCCAGAATGAGCCCTGAGTGAATTGCAGAAGGAATTTTTCCTTGCATTCACCCAGAAGGTTGTGCAGGTCAGTTTTGTAAACTACTCGTTTATCATCATAAGCTGTGAGGCAGAGCTGGCTGCACTTGAAGACAAGACATAAAACTTAGTGGCCCCATATGTTGATACATGTAGTTATAAAATGGTCTTTTATTTTCTTAATCTGTAGCCTTTTTTCTGCAAACCAGTCTGTTTAGCTTCTGTATGGAATGTGATGTCCAAAGAACATTTTGGGGACTTGTTTTGATAGATTGCCAAATATATAAACAGTGTTAAGAGTATTTATTGTACAGATTTCTTTAACTCTTCTATTGCTAAGGCTGCGGTAGATTCTTTGTATCTTGTTTCTACCATGTGGGGATTTCAATAGTGAGAAATCCTGTGTCTTACTAGAAGTTGTTACAAGCAGCATGGATGGTTGTCTGACTTTGTTTTCTCTGCATAACACACTTCTGGCAGCAAATTCTGTGTGATTTTTTTTTTGAGGGCCGAATCTACTAATAGCAAACTAACAAATGTGTTAAAAAAAAAACAAATTGTAATGAGGGCCACTTGAGTGGAACTGCTAAGATGAAAACTAAAGCCTGTGAGATTGTAATTATGGAAACTGGCAAACTGTGAGATCAGAAGTAAGCAACTGTGACTCTCCAGCATCCATGGAATGGTTCATCAAAATGTACTCTGGAAATTCTTCAGTATCCTGTGTCTTATGTAAAAACAGCTGCTTTGAATCTGAAGACTTTATTTTTACTTATGGAAACACCAGATTGAAGCACTGACCGAAACATTTGGAGATGCTGCACCTGAAGTTTTCGTTCCATTACTTTGCATGAATGTTCTCTTGAGTTTCTGAGCAGTGCTAAAGAAATCCCAAGCCCAGGCATTCAGGTTGGCTCAGGAGTGTCTTGTTCCCATCGCTGTAGGTCAATGGTATGCTGGTTTGAACTGGACTGGAGGGGCAGGAGCTTTCTTTGGTATGACTGCAGTGTGTACATGTGTGATAGAACAGAAATCTTAGAGCAGAAATCACTGGCTGCTCCCACACTGATCTTGAGAACAATAACAGAGTAATGGCATCAGAACAGCACTGACTGTTAGACAAATAGTCATCATTTAGCCCTGGAGTTACCTGTTGTATATATTTCTTAAGAAGTTGTACTTTCAGTATAACCATGTGCTGTTTGTATTTTTTTCTGTGAAAAGTGATGATATGAACAGGATAATGGGCAAGATGACCTTCAGGAGTCTCTTTCAACATGATTGATTCTGATTTTTTTGATACAGTTTTTCTTTGAGTATATGTTCATTCAAACTTTTAATAGTATGGTGTGTGTATATTGTTTTGCAAGCAATAGACCTCCTGCTTTGTGAGGATCTTTGAGAGAAAGGACACTAATTGAAAGGACCATGAAATGGATTTAGAAGTGAATTGATTTTTGCTGGTTTTTGACATACTTTTTAGTGCCGCTAGCATGAGAATGATGGTTGCTTCTAGCAACTATTCAAGGGCCCAGGCTCTATTAGAGTCACTTTGAGAGACTGCCTTTGACCTCAAAGACTGAAACTCTCAGAGAGGAAAAAAATGTAATTTGGTCTTCAGTTTTATACTCATTAGCCAAGAGTGAATCCTCCCAAAGCAATTTATGAAAGATAATGAAACAACTTAATTTGCCATCAAGTTGCTTCAATTTGCATTCTTCTCAGTTGCATTCAGTCTCAATAAAATTGGATCATTATTTATCTCTAATTTTAATTCTTAAACTAAATTGTTTACCAGAAGGAATTTTTACTGTCTCTCTCCCCAACAACAATCTATTAAGCACAGCGTAAACACTGAAAATAAATCAAAAGCAAATTGAAGCTCTTGCTGACTTATTGAACTTGTAGTTTCTTCATATAGCTCTTCTTATGCAAGGCAAAGAGACTCAATTATTTGCAGCTAATTGTATGCCACTGAAAGAATTTACCCTTCTATAAACCTCAAAGTGAGGAGACACTGTGTATGGAGAACTCATACCAGGTGTAACAGCGAGACTTGACTCATTGTAATGGGCTGTACATAATAATGTAAAAGCAAGGAGAAGAGAGGTGTTTCAGATTCCTGGACTGAGAGGGGACAAGTTGAATGTTGTGATGGCACAGTGGATGCTGAGAAGGCTATGGAAGGTGGCAGGGCTAAGTCCTCCCCTGTTTTTGTACTTGTCCCCTAGCTTAGGCAGCTGCCTGCTTTGTCCAATGCAGTCATATCTGAGCTTGCAGCTCAGTGCTCTGGTGTCCTTGTTGTCTTGTTGCAGCTTCGTTCCTGCCATATTTTTTCATGGAGTATTAGACTAGGTAGAACTGTGGGTGGTAAGGAATATATAGGCTGCTTTCTCAATCTATTGCTACTGTGTGGTTATATGTATGAGACACCCAAGTTATGCCAAAATTCAGGGAACTGCTCTGCTATGAAAATATTTTTAGATATGCTGCAGTAACTGTACAGCTTTTCTCCACTGACAGTGACATGGTACAAGGGGAAAGGGTGAATGGTACCCATTTTCAGCAGTAAATACTGGTTTAATGTAAATCACTGATGTAGGCATTTTGGGGACTATATGGATGTCTTTATAGACAAATGGATTGAATAGCATGATCACAGTATTAAAGCCTAGAGCATTAATTACAAGTGGTTGCAGAGTTCACCATGTAGCATCATTGTCACAATGTGGAATCCTTACTTTTTAACATATTAAAAGAAACAAAAAAGTAACAAAAGAGCAACACCCTCCACACTTCCCTCCCCACCCCCTCCAAAAAAACCCCCACCCAAACCTAAACAACCTAAATTCCCTTATTAGTTCAGTAAAATAAAAGGAATAAATTAATTAACAGTCTGAAAACTGTGAATGTGAGTCAGAGTAGGATGCTTTACTTATCTGCAGTAGATTTACTCTTCATAAAGATGAGATTCCTAGAATACAGCAGCAGAGGAATTAGTGCACTAGGATAATACATGTTAGTTACCAACCTGAGGGTAAAATGCAGGGTGATGAAATGGTAAATACTGCAGAGCTGGTAGTAACTGTGCTGCATTTCTGTATTTGACTGCCAAGACAATTGTGTTGCTCCAAATTAAAATGTGTTTAGAAAGAGGAGATGTGGGAGATAGTTTGGAACTTTCTGGGGTTGGAAATCTGTTTCTGAAGGCTTATATTGCCTTTTATATGATTGACAGGTTAGACTGCCTGAGCCATAATGTGATATGATCATTGCTATTTTAGTTACATTGCATTATCGTTTTAAAAAGAGAGGTGCGGTGAACAAATGTAGATAACTATAAGAAATGTTTTATAATAGTAAAATTTGTATACTCAGAATAATTATCTTATTTTCATTATTCACGTAACGTACTATATTTTATCACAGTATTATCCCCAAGGAAAGATAACCAGATTTATCTGTTGCAGGCACTGGTGACCCAAGTGCCTACAAACCTGCCTTAGTAAAAAAGCATTCAAGTATTACTATATTAAATGATACTAAAATGAAAAGTAACTGGAATTCTAAAAATATTAGAAATAGATATAAAATACAATATGCACATTTTATAATCAAGCTTCACTTCACATTGTTTTAAAACCACCTATTTTGTACACTTGCATTGTTTTACTTATTTGTCTCTCACTATTTGTCGTCCTCTGGACACAACTTACTTAAAGAAAAAACTAATTACTAGAGAACTGAAACTGTTTCAAGTCTGGAGAAAATGGAAACATGGAAACCATAACTACACTCTGTATACACCTGGATCAAGAAGAAAGCTCTAGAAGGTTTTTAAAGTGCCGTGGGCATATTGTAATTTAGAGCCCAAACTCAGCATGAGCTGTGACTCTTGCTCTGCACAGGCAAATCAAGTAAAGTTCTTAAGTTGCAGCTATTTATCCTTTTGGAAACTTCTGTCTCTAAAGTCACAGAAAATTGGTATAGTCAATGAAGGAGTACAGAGAGGTGATCCAAATGGAGGATTAATTTTAAGCAGGACTTGAGCAAGTTGAAAGAAATA
>JAWWLZ010000004.1:22580376-22599346 GCA_035041345.1 Poliocrania exsul | reverse complement strand
TGCAGGCACTGGTGACCCAAGTGCCTACAAACCTGCCTTAGTAAAAAAGCATTCAAGTATTACTATATTAAATGATATTAAAATGAAAAGTAACTGGAATTCTAAAAATATTAGAAATAGATATAAAATACGATACGCACATTTCATAATCAGGCTTCACTTCACATTGCTTTAAAACCACCTATTTTGTACTTATTGCATTGTCTTACTCATTTGTGTCTCACTATTTGTCCTCCTCTGGACACAAAGTACTTAAAGAAAAAACTTATTACTAGGGAACTGAAACTGTTTCAAGTCTGAAGAAAATGGAATCATTGAAACCATAACTACACTCTGTATGCACCTGGATCAAGAAGAAAGCTCTAGAAGGTTTTTAAAGTGCCACGGGTACATGTAATTTAGAGCCCAAACAGCATGAGCTGTGACTCTTGCTCTGCACGGGCAAATCAAGTAAAGTTCTTGAGTTGCAGCTATTTATCCTTTTGGAAACTTCTGTCTCTAAAGTCACAGAAAATTGGTATCGTCAATGAAGGAGTACAGAGAGGTGATCCAAATGGAGGATTAATTTTAAGCAGGACTTGAGCAAGTTGAAAGAAATAGGTTCTTGTGCTCAATATGAAGCCTGGAATTGATCGTTCATTTGTAGCTTCAGTTCAAATGTTGAGTATGGTACTTATGATAAATGTTTGGTCATAAGTTCCTTCTTGTAATCCCCACTTAAAAATGGAGCAGAATATGGGTTCAGTTTTGCAAGTGATCATGCTGAGAGAGGTCATTGCCCAGAAAATCAGAGGTTCATTAATGTTAATTCTGAGAGTTAATGTATTCCAGAACAACTAAGAATGAGAATGACTGAAGTGAATCTTAAGGGGAAGGGAATTTCAGTAGAATGATAGAAGGACAAATTATTTAATCTCAGTAGCAGGTAAACCAGAATATAGTCTAAGAACATATTTTTGATCAAACTACTGATGTCCAGAAGTCAGCCTGTTCATTTCAAAATACAAAACTCGAGCTACTAGGGCAGCTGCCTGGGTGAAACTTAGAGGGGAGAGTTCTTGGCCCCAGGCTGGAGAGAGGTGTTAGGAATTCTGTGGGAGGTGTCACAGAGCTCTTCACTGTTTGCAGAGATTTCTGTGCCTAGCCCTAAACCCCTCTTTTTCTAGCTTGAACTTTCCACCAAATTTGTGGGAAAAAAACCAATCAAACAAAAAAAACAACCAAAAATACAAAAAACAACCACCAAAAACAACTCTTGCAAAGGATTACCCAGAAGGCTTCAGGGAGTACTCTGAACAAAAATGATGCATAAATTACTATTTTTAAACCCTGTGGTTTATGAGATCAATCTGTAAGCAAATCATTAACAATGTTGCTTGTTTTTTTCATCAGTGAGAATTTTCTCATTTCCATCTGCAACCTTTACTATTTTAATAACTGACTCTTAAAGACGCTCAAGTTTCATATTTTCAGTCATGCTTTTTCTCCTTTGCATTTAGTTATTTAGAGCAGAATTAGCAGTTCACACGTGTTCTGAGGCTCTGTATGTCAATAGTCTTCAGCTTTTGAGTATTGGAAAATGGAGGGGGGAAAATTGAAGATTACTGTTCAACAATTTTTGAAGATGTTCAGTTTTTTAGAATGTTCCCTTAGTAGGGAGGTTCTCATTTCTGTGCTTTAACCAACACCAACAACACTGCTCAGTATTCAGGGCATTGTAACCATTAGCAATATAGGTGCAAATGTATAAGCAGTGAAAAGTATGTGCACACAGAGAGAGACAATGCAAATGTACACCTTGGCAGTTAGTGTGCATATCAATTGGTCTTCCATGAGACACAGACTTTGTTAAAAGAATGTGAAATTCCACAGAGAATAGGTACTATTAAGTAATTACACCCATTAGCATGAAGGACACTTGGCTTTATCTAATTCTCATCCCATTTCTTGGAGAGGCAAAATGATTATCTCATAACTACCTGACTCGCATTGTCATATCTTATTACTTGACCAATTTAACAACATGCAGGGCAAATACACTACAAAGCCAAAGCTCTCAATGTTAATTAGTCAGAGGTAGATAAGGAAAAGAATATTTGAAGCCTGAAAGAATTTGTGTCTCAGAAGAGAAGCAACCTTTTACAGATACGGGATATTTCTTATTTAGGAAACATTTGTAAAATTTTTGGATTACAGAAAGAAATATTGACTTTTCATTGACTTTGTCTGGCATTTATATTTTCTCCAGCTCCTTAAAATCTCTAGTAATCATTTCTGTGGCAAGATCCATTTTTATACCTCACTGGAACTGCCTCTGGTAATGATTAGGTACTTTCATGGTAGTGACAAGCACAGCAGAAGATATGACTGTGTGAGTAGTACAGCCACAGAGAAAAGGAGTGTATGCAAGTACATTAATACATTTTTTTTTTTAACCTATCATCATCATCTAATTTAAGATACCTAAACAAAGTACTAAATTAGGATTGTAGTGCCTAGAGATATTTTTTTTGTTGTTGTTCAAGGGAAAAAAGTATTTCTAATTAGTGATCCAGGTCACCTAGCATTCATCCGTGTTTCAAGAGTTGTGTTTCTTGAATCCCTTATTGCATATATTTTCCAGGACTTGATTTTCACATGAAATAGAATTTATCTATGAGTAATCAGGGCAAAATAATTGGATTTGAAATAAAGAAATTCCTTTTTTTTTTCTTTTTTTTAAATTTTTTTTTAACAGTGGCTAAACTGGACTCTCTTGTAAGGTCCTAAATGAAGATTCTTTTAATTTTTTTTTTTTTTTCAATTACATACCTTTGAATGACATATCTTTTTGACATGGGGTTTGAGTAAGACTGTTATTCATGTTATGCCCCTTCAATGGATATTCTGTCCTGATTCCATTCCATATCCTTATATGTTCTCCATTGCAAAGAGCAGAACTCAACCTTGGCTTCTGCAGGAAAGACATACCTGTGTTTCAGGTTGCTAAGCAGAGATTTGTATGAGAAACATGGAAGTGAATGTGACAGTTCAGGCTTAGCCTGGTCACAATTCTGAAGCAGGTGATTAACAGGAGACTGACACTTCATTCACTTGTGGAACAGAGAACATCAATGAGCAGTAGATGACATTCTTCATTTCTTCAGTCCAGAATGCTTTGCTAAAGCAGAGATTCAATCATGTCTTGTTTGGGTTTTTTGTTTGTTTGTTTTGATTCCTTTTGACCTCTGAACTAATCAGTGTGGCTGTCACAGAATAGTTGGGATTGGAAGGGACCTCTGGTCACAAGTCCGACCCCCCTGCCAAGGGTCTGTCTACAGACACTACAAGCACTACAGAGCCATGTTCTATGTTTTATCTTAAAGCTTATTTGATAAAATAAGAAATAACCTTAAGAGCAAAGTCAAGAACTGATGTTCAACTCCTTAAATGCCGTTTAGCTGCAGTCATAGTGTCTCCTCATTCTCTGTTCATTCCTCCACTGTGTGCCCTTCACAGGAGGTCTGTTGCCCACTCCAAGACAGTTTATAGTTTGGGAAGGAGACTGTGGATTTAAAATTTCAGTGCTGACTGCTTAAACTGGTCTTCCATATAAAAGATGCAGCCTTCCTAAATCAGCAGAGATAAAAGATATTAATTTCCTGAATGTTAAGAAACCATTCTGCTGAAACAGGGATGAATGCTTGTTGGAGCATTGTTCCTAGTTTAATATAATAAAATAAAGACACAGTTGATTCCTTGGATCTATTTAACCTTGGTAAGATCGTTAAGTATTTTGATTAGATAGCATAAGACTGTATTCCACAATTTTGTGGATTATGTAATTGCATTTAATTTCTAGAAATCGGAGTATTGAACCTACAACTTCATATACATATAAACACAAATAGAGAGGATGCTGTTTGATATTTTGGGTTTCAGTTGATTGGTTTTGAGCAAACCTAATTACTTGGTTTAATTAAAAGACAAAATGTCATTAAACAAGTCACAATATATGAACTGATCAATACCACATTAAACAATGATATATCCTTTTCTGTATTTAAATGTTCTTATTTTAGTGCATCAGACCTTTTAGGGAAGGGCTGGTTTTGTGCTAAAGAAAATAAATCCATTTATGGTATGTAAAAAGTGCCATCTAACAGCTTACTAAGTTGTAAAATGGAGCAGAGGCAAATTTCTACAATGGAGAAGGACTCTGCTTTCCTAGAAAGAAGTTGCACCAGCTTCAAGCTGTGCCAAACCAAACATCCCCGTTCATTGATAGTCACCTGATCAGAAGACATGCAACTGCATGTTGTGAAACCAACCAATAACTCAAGCTCAGGAGACATTATTTAGTGTGGTAATTAAATGACTGTTTCGGTTCTTATTGCCATTATTTTCTCAACTGCCCTGAGAAATAATGTGGACATGATTATCTCTTGCTACTCATGAGGAAACCATTTTAAAGGCATTACTTTAGATGCAAATATAACATAGTAATATGGGGAAATACACTAGTGTGTGATCAGAATAATTATAGTTTTATTTGCTTTTCAGTTTATTAGTTTAATTGTTTTATTCCTCCCTAGATGACTAGTTATTTTGTGTTATTGGAAATAATTTCAGTAAGATATTATATTAGCAGCTGTGAACATCTTATTCAGATAGCCTTTCAGCTGAAATATTCTTTAGCAGAATAATTCAATGTAACCTTTCAGCTGATTTATTTAATGTGTTCCAGTAAGTTATTCTTTTTTTGTGCCTTTGTTATCTTTGTTATCCATAGGCTGTGGGAGCTTTCAGTCTGTTATGGAAGGGTGCACACACTGTAGTTGTACTGGTTCCTGTCTCAAGGATCCAGTCTGGGCTATTATCTCTTCTTATAGTCCTGTTGGCTTCCCAGAGCATTTTCTTATAAGACATATACTTGCAATAATCCTGCACTCTTGATTTCTCGACCTCTTAATTGCAACTCTGTAATAAACAGGTTCTGATTGTACTCTAAAATGCAGCACATCTCAGTAAGTACACATCACAGTGGATCATCTGTCTGGTAAATACAGTCAGTATGATTTTTTTTTTGTTGTTCTGATACAAAGACCTTTAATTTTTAATTGCTTTTAGATAGCTACAATTTCATTTTCTCTTTAAAGGAAAAGCAGCTGGTTTTTTTCAAGGTTTTGTAACTGTTTTTTCTGAATGATCAGTAGTTAGAACCATAGAATCATTTAGGTTTGAAAAGACCGCCAAGACCTTTGAGTTCAACCCTTAACCCAGCGCTGCCATCTCCACCACTAAATCATGTCCTCAAGTATGTCCTCATATCTTTTAGATGCCTCCAGGGATGGCCACTCAACCACTTCCCTGGGCAACCTGTTCCAATACTGAACAAGGCTTTGGGGAAAGACATTTTCTCTCACATTCAGTCTAAACCTCCCCTGATGCAACTTGAGGCCATCGTCTCTCATCCTGTCACTTGTTTGGGAAAAGAGGCCAATCCCCACCTGGCTACAACCTCTTTTCAGGGAGTTACAGAGTGACAAGGTCCCCCCTGACCCTCCTTTTCTCCAGGCTGAACACCCCCAGCTCCCTTAGCTGCTCCTCATCAGACTTGTGCTCCAGACCCTTGACCAGTTCCATTGGCCTTCTCTGAACTCAATCCAGCACCTCCGTGTCGTCCTTGGAGCCCAAAACTGAACACAAGATTTGAAGTGCAGCCTCAGCAGAATGAGACGTTCATATTCTAAAGCAGTAATGTTTCAGAGTAGTATCTTGGCAAAAAGGCATTGTCTCAGCCTTGAAAAGCAATGAGTGTGAGAGTCTGCAGAGGTAATTTAATTTCTCTAGATGACACCAGTTAGCCTTCTAATGAAGCAGTATGTGTAGTTCTGGTGTGCTTGAGAAAAGGTACAGAAAAAAATTGAGCAGTCCAAAAAAATTGCCTCTGGAATTATTTTCTAACTAGTTGGAGTGCTTTAAGTGAGATTTACCTTTTACACCCTATCTTTTCTTTTTTTTTTTTCCAGCAGTAGAGTAAGAGGTAGGAAAAATACCCTGTAAGTCTGTCGGAAAGCAAATGTCACAATTGTCGGTACTTGAAGTGAAACAAAAAGCCATAGAAGGTTTCTATGGAATTGTTTTCCATAATGGTGATGGTGAGTAGCCATTGGAACAGTTCCCTAAAGGAATTGCTATCTTTTACTTTGGTTAAAATTTAAACTACTTATCTTTGGATGATTGCTTTCCTGTAGAAACAACTTATTAGGCTGAATACAAGTAAATGAATTAAATGTAGTGGTTTTTCATATACAGTAGATTCGATCTTCATGTGCAGTAATTACTTCTTGATCCATACTTCTAAGTTAAATGCAATTGCTTAATACAAGGGATGTAAATTGTTAAAGAACATGGGTCTAAGAGGAGTAAAATATTCAGAAAAAAATTCCAAGGCTCCAAATACTGCATTTCTGACAGAGGGAATGTTTAATCAAAGGAAGAAGTTAAATATATAATCAAGTAAAGAAATGGGAGAAACATTTTACAAAATCTATCTGAAATATCATGAAGATATTACTAGACAATGTAAGTAATGGTCTATTGTACTCTTAAGACTGTTGGGATAGGTTGAAAAGCTGTATTCATTGGCAAAACAGAGGCAAGGTAGATGGTAATTGCAGATAATGGGCTAAACCCAAAATAAAACAGAGTCTGGATTTTGAATAAAATGTTTAAAACCCACAGAGAAAAGCAGTAATTGAAACAAAACCCATTTCCAACTTACACATTTGAATAGTGGAATAAAATTATGCTAATCTAAAATATCTGCCTTATTGTGCTTTTCTGTTCATTATGCTGCATGCATAAGTATGAGATGGTTATTATCCCTTTGATAATAGTCCTTACTTATCTGCTTCAAATTGGTATGCTCTTTCTGAGGACTGCAAATGCTGTCTTTTGAAGGATCTTGTTTACCAAATGAGTTTTCTCTGCTTTATATTGTATTTTAATTTAGTTTTGTTTACATCATGTAAAATGTATTGAAAATTATATTTACTAAATTGTATTATAGGCTATTTGATGCCTGTATATTTCTGGGTGCGTTCCACATCATCTCTGGAGGATTCCATATCCATTTCCTCAGAATTAAGCTGCAGAATAAGAGATGGTCATGACTGGCATCCTATCTCTAGTCAAGAAGCAGTACTGGGCACTTCAGAGAAAGATGAATACTGTGCTCACAGCACACCTAATTAGGGCCCTGGGAGGTAATTGCTTTGGGAACTGTATTTGCTGATCATTTCATATAAGTGCTATTAGTGCTGTTGTGATTTCCACATTACTTATTTCTGTGTCTAGTATTAGTTTTCTTGTGGTAAGATCTTTTTTTCCTGCCAAGTGTTACTAGTTCAGAGTTCTGAGTGTTCAGCATTTTGTTAATGTGAAATAAATACTGGTTACACAATGAGACATGGCTTGGTACTTTCAGTGAGTTCCAGAAGCATCCTGAAGTATTTATTGTGGTATGTTTTATTTCCTGGATTTAAAAATCAGCTCATCAGTCTAATGCTGAGCTCTTGTTAAGTTTGGCCCTCAAGAGCTATTATGATCATGTCTCGATGTAACACATCTAAAAATAGCACGTGCAATTCTGCAAAGCTTAAATGATCATCTTATCCCAGAATCATAGAGTTATTTAGGTTGGAAAAAACCTTTAGGATCGAGTCTAACAGTTAACCTAACACTGCCAAGTCTACCACTAAACTGTGTTGCTAAGCACCACATCTGCTTTTAAATACCACCAGAGATAATGACTTAACCACTTTCATGGGCAGCCTTTTGGTGATATTCAATCACAGAATATGAATTAAGGTCAGTTTTAAAGTTCAATTAAACTGTACATGGATAAGTTGTTAAAAAAGTTACCCTAGTGCCTTCAACCCCTCTCACTTTTTCACTCTTGTTCTCAGTTTTTATGTACTTCAGTACTCCCTGAAACACTTTTTCTAGCACAGTTTCAGCATGAGGGCCACAGAAAGCCTTTCTTTGCCTCCCATGGAAAATTAGCCCCAAGACCTTTGGTCAGAGTCTTCATTAGCGAGACAAGAATTTGAGCACCCTTGGGCAAGAAGTAGATGCACACTTTGATCTTCCTTACTGAGGTTTACTTCAAAAACTAGACTATTATACACAAACTTCAGGTTTGTTTGGTTTTGGGTTTTTTTCCCTTTTTAAAGAAAGTTGCGTTTGCCTGATCCTGAAGGTGTGATCTAGTTAGACTCTGAAAAGGACTAACAGATGAACCTTTGTCACCTTAAAGTGTAAACTGGGCATTGAATTCCTGCATGAAACTTACCAGAATTGAGTTTCTCTGGGCATATCCAAAATTAAATTTTCAGACCTGGAGGGATATTGAAAGTTTAAAGACTACAAAAAAGCAGAATGCTTGTATTGTGGGTATGGTGAAGGTAGACAACATTTTACTTGGGGTGAGGTGGCAGAGGTTCACTTTCTCTTTTCTTAAGGTGTGCCAAAAAGTTTATTTTAATCACCAAAGAGCATACTTTTGAATGGGTTCTTGTGTGAATCAGTGGAACTACATGAGCTTGAATTCAATATATTAGTATATTCTGGTAGTTTTAAAGGAAAATTATCCTTTGCATTTCCTAAGTGCACTCTCCCTACTTTATATTTTATTAGAGTGAAATAAAGTTGCAGACAAAACCTAGAAAGTCTGTTATGGCCTAGGCCTCAATACCTTGGGATTTCTATGGTGTGTGGTTACAGACCTGTTAAACAAGGATTCAGAGGAACAAATTTGCTGAAGAGGTTTAGGTGACAGCCAAGTCAGCTGTCAGTGTCCCCTGAAGGCAGAGGTTGTCCTGTCAGAGTGGTGCTCTCAGCAGCCTGGGTGTGAGAGCACAGCTTGGAGAGTTGGGGATCTCTGCCCACCAGTGGGTGCTCAGCTGAAAGCATCGTGCCTGAGTGGGAGGGAGAAGAGGATCTTGGATCCATGACCCGGATTTCTGCCAAAATTTGAGGATGTGCACAAGTTGGTCCTTGGGGTTTGTTACTTACTTTTAGATCAGAACATATAAAATCTTCTTTAAATATCCTCTAGGCCATCTAAGGATCCACTTTTTGAGGCTCATCTTAAATACTTTGCTAAAGCTCAACAATAATTATTTTCAGATGCAATGCTTTCTCACAGATGCTGCATGACCACTTTTATTCTTTATCATCCAATCAAATTCTACCCTGAAAGTGTAGCTGGAAATTTGGCAACCATTCTTGGAGCTATAGTTTGTTAAATGAAATCTGCAGCTGCAAAGTTTTAGTGATTTTTATTTTGGAACTATATCAAAAGCTTTGCATTGTGTAAATGTGCATAAAAGACTTGTTTAAATTTGATCAGTGATGCATAACCCAGATTTAATTGTGGCTGGTTTCTGTGGTGCCCAAATCCCTTTCTCAGTGGGGATGAGTGTTGAATCAAATACCATTTAGAGCCCTGTGTGCAAAGTACAGATCAGTCTGAGAATGGTGTGAGAATTGTGTTATTTAATCTGATGAGCACTGCAAGTATGGAGTGCTAAGCAGTATTGCTTTGGCACACTCTGAAAAACAGTCGACCCAAATTCCTTCAGAGGCGAGTTATGTTTTGTTTTAGAAGAACACAACCTTTACATCTACCTGTGCTGCAACTTTCTAACTGTTGCACCTTTTAAGATCTCAGTGTATTATGGTAAATGCACCGCCACCAACTTTCAGTTTCTAAGACCTTCTCTTAACATTTTAATATAATATTGTTTACTTTGTTACCCTTTGGTTTTCTTTGATAGATGAAAAAATCAGCTTAAGTGTTTTGTTGGAAAAATCTTTCAATTGGAAGGAAGTGATCAGAACGGACTAATGAAAAATAACAGTTTCCCAAACAAACACTGTCTCAGCCTTATGTTGATGGGATTTTTCAGGGGTAGTCCACAGATTGTTCAAACCCATTTTCAACTACTCCAAATTTGATACGTAAATAAGTGAGAATGATGGTCCTAAAATAAGGTAGGTTGAAATAATCCATCTATACTTAGCAGTTTTATTTGGAGGATCAGCTACTGTAAATTATTCATTTTGCTTTTGAACAAGACAGATAAGAAAATATTACAGTGCATATTGTAGTCTTTGGATCGACTGTGATGGCAGAAATGATACTCCCAAGAGCTGTTCTGGTATGCAGAAGAAAAGCAAGAGACTCATGGCACTAACAAGAAGCATGTACTTTTGCAGATTAGAGATTTTGACTTGATAATAGGAACAATTTATTTCATCCACATATTTAGGCCACCTGTGAAAACTAAGGGCTTGGAATTGCAACATCATGCCATGAATATAGAGTAGCATGAGTGCTTTCAAGCATAAAACAGGAGTGTGTTTGCTAATTTGCCAGGATGTATTGGCTGAAGTGCTTCAGGACTTTCTAATTTGCAATAGCAAAGGAATAGAAGAAACAAAAATTAAAGGTTTCTTTTATAAAATATAGTAAAGTTGAAAACAAATTTGACATCTGATCCGTATTTTCAAAGTGTTCTTGTGTATACAAAATGTGTGATATACTCAGGGACAGTTACTAATTCTCCGTGTTGGAAGAGCATTAAGAGCAAATAAGCTGAAGGAGACATCCATGAATGTTGTTTGGGAAGATGAGGAGAGAATGATTCTAGTCCTTTCCAATTTTAGTTTTCAGTCTTTTTAATATGCCAACTTCCCTGGATAGCAAACATACCAGCCTAGGATGGTGGTTTCCATAGCTGTTTATGGATTTGGTTCTCCAAAGGTAAGATCCAGCAAGTCTCATCTCTGTATATCCCTTAGCTCTGCATTAGTGTTTGGCAAATAACTACGGGGTGTGAAGAGGTAGATAGACAGGTGATTTAGTCATCTGTCAGTTTTAAACTGGAACATATATTCCAAGCTCTTTCCTGATTTTTCTCCCAGTATTTCCCACTGGATTATGGTTTCTTCAAGCAAACAGGTTGATACAAATCAGAAACATCACACTGTGTACGGTTAATTGGAAATGCTGTGTGCATGCACCTTTACTCCGGCAGGAAGGTCTGTTAGCACTTGGTTCACCAAATACACCTGAACTCAGCCTGACCTGTTCTTGCTGCTAATGCAACTGGGGCTTAACTAATTATTCTGACTCTGAAATGTTTGTGGGTAGTCTTGTTTTACTGTCATCTTGGCTTGAATTGCAGGACTGTATACACCTAATCTTCTGCCTAACTCTTGGAAATAGTTAGAAACTATGAAGATTTTCCTTGTTACATTTTTTTAATAGATAAATGAAACAGAAAGTTACCAGCACTTAAGTAGTTAACTGTGTTAATATCCAGCCAGATTAAATTTGAGTTAATACTGCACTGAGATGAAAGAGGCAATATATAGTTAATACTTCATTGAGATGAAAAAGATAATATATACTTTGCCATGTGACTGTTTCAAGCTGTCTGCAGCCTTAGGCAGACATGCTATACATGACACATTTAAAAGGTTATCTCTGTATCTGGAATAATGTTTAGAGCCTCAGGCTCGAATTTGACTATGTTTTGCTTGATATCTACTATTGCAAGGATCTAAAGCAGCTATAAACCTGTCTAGCCAACCTGTTAATCCCAGTTTATAGCTGTTCTTCAGGTCTAGAATGACATGAAGTATTGCGAATAAGGAAAAAAATCTGGTCCTCAGTTTTGTTTATGAAAGAAATTTTATAGATTTTTGAAGTACAATTATGTAGAAATTGAAAAATGATCTGTGATTTATGTAGAAATTTGCTTGCATAGTGAAATTATGCATAAAACTCTGCTTGTAGTTTCCTTTGAAAATAGTCAGATGCACAATCTTTTGATACACAGATGCAGAGATCTGTTTTGGTGTCATAAACCCTTAAAAACTGTAACCCATTGTGTAGTTCCTGTAACTTTTTCCACTTTAAATTATTTTATATCCAATAACAAGGATGGACTCTGTAAAGGAAGCTTGTTGATTAAAGTACAGTATGTATTTGCATCTAAAATATGAGGTTCACTTTTCAAAAAAAAAAAAAAATTGTGAATGGGGAATGAGGGAAGTGTCTATACTCAATAGTATCCTCCAGTCAGGTTTATTCTAAAAAATGGTGCCATGCCAATCTATAATCTTTATGGTCTGGGTTGATAAAAATCTTTATCTGAGTTAAGAATGTTTGTTTATTATGACAGAACTTGCAGTAGAATACAACTTCTGAAATCCATCTAATTAAATCTATTTTTAGTTCTTATTTTTCATATTGCCAGGTAACAGGGGTTTCTGGAGTGGAATAATTCACTAAGTGAAATAAAACCAAATTGGAAAAACAAGTCAGAATTGAAGGTCGTCTCTTATTCAGAATACTACATGAGGAATAATCTGATGCTTTTTATGTCATGGACTCAGTGATTCTTATTTCCATGGAAAATCACTAAATTGTAACTTATTCTTAAGGGGCTTTGGGAGATTAGTTTTTCATTCTTGCAGGAATAATGGCAAAATAAATGTGACATCTGGAATTGGAAGTGGAAGACAATGTTTTTGTGGGCAGTGCATTACGTTTTTTAAGTCTATGCAGTTCCTCTCAACCAACCTCAAACTCAAGCAAACAAAATACACTGTGATGATTTATGTATTGACCCATTTGTAGGTAATTCTGCTTTTCCCCATGAACATTAAGGCTCATTATTCATTCGTGTTCACTGAAGTCACTGGAACTGTAAATCACAATTTTTGAAGGAAGACTTAGGGAATTACGTATTCTAATAAAACTGGGCTTGGAACAGTCTTCAATGCCTCACTATTACTTGGAAAATCTAAACTGAAAGTGGATCTGACTCATCTAATTCCAATCAGGCTCTCACTACAGTCAATTGAAAGTAGTGATGATTCATCCCATGTATCTTGGATACCTGTTTTAGCCTAGAGTTGCACTGAATCAGTTCCTGAATTTCATGAATAATTGCTGCACAAATACTAATCATGTCAGTTCTTTTGGAGACATGCAGCTTGTAATCAAGATGTTGTATTTCTAATGCAGGTATAAGCATGGCTGTAGAACTTTTGGCCATGGATTTTTTTTTTATATTTTAGTGGTAAATCTGCATATAAGATAAAGACACTGGTTTTAAGGCAGGTTATACATATGGTTTTAAGGACATAGGTTATTTCAAAGTGCTTATCTAACTTCATTGCAGTGTTTCATTATGATAGTAGTTAGCACATGTTTTTCATAGTCATTGCTTGAACAAGTCAAAATATAGCAATGAGAGATTGTTTTGCACTAACACCTCTTTGAGTAGATTCTTTAAATCAAAGAGAGTATTAACTGCCAAGATTATTTCTAGGTGGTTTAAGCCAATATCCATTGTTCACTGAGGTGAAAACATCCATTTGGGATGATAGGTACTTTCACAAATAAAATTAATTATAGGTAGAGATTTTAAAATTTGTATTTCACCCTTTTTCTGGATGGTGGTGGTGTATTGCTTTACCCTCAATGTCTAGAAAAGTAATTTGAGCTTCCATGTACAGACTGGGAATCTTATTCTTATGTTAACGCTGTACAATACAATTAGGATTTTTTATTGAAATAATGTGAATGTAATAGTCACTTCCAAGGGAATTTCACTGTTATTTGGCATCAATTAACTTGACATAAAAATCATTTATTACAATTCCCATGTAAAGTAGAAATATTTGTCTTATGTGGCAAATTACGCTTAGCTCTTTTGATTTTTATGTTGATGTAATTTCATTCCACTGTAACTAATTTAGCATTAATTAATGTCCAGATTAGCATTTCTGTGCTAATACATTGACGTTGGGAATTGCAAGGATTTTCCTTTTACGCTATTTAGTTGGCATATGTAGTTGGGATTAGGGGAACACTTTCTTATTGGCAAGCTGATAGGGCTGCCTTTGTCATACTCTGTGTTCCTGAATAACACAGTGGTGGGTTTCTCCAAGGTCCACTGATATGCTGTAACATAGGTGGGACTGGCGTCTCTGTAGGGCAGGTCTCCTTTGAATGAAATTGTGTGATCCTTTCCTAATACCCTTTAAAAATGCAGAATTCACTAAACACATAAAAGCAAGTGCACAACCAGTCATTCTGTCTTATTGCCACTAAGCACAGTGATTCTATGTCAGGATTTTTATTCTTTAAGGCAAGTTTTCTGTAATCTTGTTGAGTTGAAAAGTAGCCATTTGTTGACCTGCATTACTGTAGACAATGGAAATTCTATAAAGAAAATATGCTCTATTCTATTAACCTGAAATTCTTTAATTTATGTCGTGTTATGAACTATGATATTCAAAATATATAAATAGCAGAGCCATAAATACACATAAACTTAATTCAGGAAGATATTACTGGAAGTCTACCCCAGCTGTGCACCTTCAAGCAGTGAAATTGCTATCAATGACTTTGCAACTGGACTGATATGGACAGAACTGCACTAGAATGTAATTCACATTTTCTTACATTATTCCAGTTCTTTGCTTATTATTTTTGACTTGCATTTTGTTTCATTATGCAGCAAGTGCAGGCCACTGCACATGGACCTGGGACATTCACCCAGGGATTCTTGTGTCAATACAGAAGGTATTTTATTTATTGCTGAAATAGTTAAAGCTGTCTCTCCACATAGGCCTTTGTTCCACAGCTGCTTGAACAAGCTGCAGTGCTTGTCCTAGTTGTGAATCTGCCCTTTGTCTCCGCTATGAATAGCCTATGAACATGCTGCTGTTTTGGAGGCTGTGTTTGTTATTTGATGAATTTTTTATGCAGACAGGTTTGGGGTTTTTTATCCTGCCAGTTGTTCATTGCTTGTCCAAGGAATGACTTAGGCTATAGATAAAGTCCCCTGAAAATGAAATTCTTGATGATCAAAGGATTGGAATGAAGAAAGCAATATGCAAGCTTGCATATTCCTTATTCATAATACAGACCCACAGGCGAGGTCCTAATTTATGAAATAAAAATTACTTTCCATAGTTTTGTGGCTGCCTGAAATAACAGGAAATCTGAGGCTAAATTATCAGAAAGGGAAATTATCAGAAATTATCAGAAATTACGATGGCAAAGGGACTCGTATTCTGAAGGAGGAGAAATTTCCTTTACATTTCAAATGTTCACTTAAGGAATATTTAATATTTCTTAAAACTGAGTCATAGGAGTCTCTCTAATCTACATCAGCAGGCCTCTGTTTTCATTTTTTGTAGCTCTTCAATTTGAAAGCCTTTGTTTTTGGCAGTGATATTTATTCATTGGGTGATTCAGTAGGTATTGGGTAGCCCCTCTCCCTGTTGTCCTTACAAGGATGTCCCTCCACCTACAGTCCCAAGAAACGAGCTGCCAGCCTGTGTGTGATTACAGTGAGTTAATGACAGCTGAGCCAGTGACAACTCAGTTGTGCAGAATTCCACTATAGAAACTGTGACAGAGTTCTTTGGAAGCAGTTAACAGTGGTATCACTCAGTGGAAATTAAATGGAGTCAGGCCCTCTGTGTCTGAGGAAGCAGTAGAAAACGAGAATGTTCCAGCAAGGCAAATTATAGCAGTTTGGAGGTTATAGAGTGAGCAATGTCTCTGGGCAAAAAAGAAGAATTTCATGAAGAATAGTACACAGCATAAGAGAGCATAAAAGAAGAAAACTATCTTTGTGGAATCTTTGAAAATTAGTCATTGAAAAGATATTCAGAAGAGAAAGGCTGATGAGGAATGGTTGTCACTCACAGCTTAATTAACACCCAAAAGTTAGTAGTGTTACTTCAATCTGAAACTCATTCTCCTGAGTAGAAAATGTCACTATCTTAAATAAAATGTATTCCACCTAAGCAGGATTCCAGCACTTGAATCAAATGGGAATTTTATGCTCATCTCTGAATAATGCATTGTTTTGTGTGTGTTTGTTTCCTGGTACTCTTCCTGAATAATTATGGGAATTTGAAAAAAACTTATGCACTCTTACAGATTACCTTTAAATTTCCATTCTTATTACTCCAATGGTGGCAAATTTTGAAATGGACACAGAGACCCAGAATTTGCCATGTAGCAAAGTTTGAATTTTGTAAAGTTGTGCCTTATTTACTTTGGGTATTTAATTGCAATAATATAAACTGAGGCAGTTATTGCTGGGAAGATGCATGTCTTTATTATGTATGTGATACAAGCATTTGTTCTTATTGCTGTCATCACTGTCCCACTGTCACCATATGAACATATGGTTTGAAGATGTCTGAAGGAAAAAGTTATTAGGTCCACAGTGGATGACTTTATGCTAGGGAGCCAGATGCTGGGGTGCTTGCTAAGAAAAGCTGCTGGTTTAATCTCCTTCAAAAGGCATCCAGTTGCATATACTGAAAGGGCTGTGAGAGCTTAACATTCAGGGAATCTTCCATTTCCTATGTATAGGAGAAGCAGTGCTTCTGCAGCTTCTCAGGATTGGGCCAAACTGCACACTCTATTGCTGTGATGATGTGCTGTTAGACCAGCACTCACCTGTGTGTTCATGTGTTTACTGGGAGAGGAGCAAAGCACCTGAAGGTTGAAGAGCCAGCTGAGTTGGTTACCAGCACCCTGGTGCTTTGTCCTGGTTACCAAGAGCTCACACTTCGTGACTCAGGGTGGCGGTAGAGGTGGCTGTGCCCCATCAGGTGCTGCTGATCGCCAGCTGGATGGCTGAACTGCTGTATATAAATAATTTTTATAAAATCTAAGCCCTGGTGTGCAGGGGCTGAGGCAGGAATCCAGCCCTTTGGAGCTGTGTCCATGCTGTGAGTTTGCTCTATGTGGTATAACTGATGCTGCTCAAAGGGTAAGTTATTCGTTGTTCTCAGTGCTCTGGGCAGGTACTGCACAAGCACTGGAGGAGACCCAGCCTGGGGATACTAAAATGATTTCCATGAAATTTCAAAACCAACCAATAGCAAAAATAAGAAATAAATTCAAGACCATGCCATTTCTCATCACAGCCTCAATCAACAGCTATTCCATCCAGACTTTCCCTGCACTATTATATTTCATCTAGTTCTGTTATAAAGCTGATACATAAAGATTTTTTAACAACCAGATCTTTCATCAGCCTCTTTCACAGCAGAGCTATGAGGCAGCCATGGGACTGTTCTGCCTTGAAAGTAGTGTTGTATCATGTGTTAATGATACATTTGCAGTTGCTAGACACTTTAAGGATGAAGTAGCTTTGTCTTTTTTCAGTGTAATATACTGTATTAAGAAGTAAACAGCCCATGTAAGCTATCATTCTGTGATAACTTGAAAGCTTTGACCTGCAGCTAGGTAAATTGTATAGCTAACCAAATGCCAGACTTGCTAAATGGGCCTTTATTTACCTTGAAATAGGATCTGTTTGAAACATGGACTGTTTCAGGTAATAGGCATTTAGCCTTCCATGTGCATTGTTTTGGTCTTTTTGTACAAAATAGTTGCATTTTACCATGAGATGCAACAGTAAGTGAGACATAGTTTGTGTGATACTGCAAGTAGAAAATATAAAAAACAGCTCAGATTTTTTCCAAATAAAATTACTTCAGCAGAACACACTTAAATTACTCTGAAAGAAGTAGGACAGGCCAGCAAATGCTAGCGAATTCAACATGAAAGTTTGATTCAGATCACATGGATAATTCACACTTGACATTCCTTCTCTTTCTAGTTCAGGATAAAAGTCATGCTAAAATTCTAATCAGGACTACTATAAATTGCTGAATTCTGTTTTCTCCTTCTAGAAATAGCTTTGTGGTTCTCTATACCTTATGCTTTACCTATAGATATCTTTCTATGAAGACATTTTTTAAACTGCTTAAAACTCCCTTGTGCTGCGTAACAGTTGTTGTGTTGTTCTTGTTTGATTATTCTGAAATGCCTTTTGTTGTTCTTTCCCCTCAAAAACATTAGTAAATTTTTTCATCCAGGTCTTCTATCTTCCTTGAAGCTTTCCCTTTTTTTTAAGGATTTGGTTCAAATTGTTTTGACGTCAATGTGAACTGTCCCATTTTCTTCGCAGCTCATTTTTGGAAGAATCCTTAGATTTTTATACACTCTGTATAACTAGAAAACTCTTGGTGTCTTGAGGAGTATGTCTGGTCTCTGTTCTAGAACACTTATTTTAATGTGCATAAAGTGAATTTACTCTCCTCAAAGTTGTATGATTCACATCATGAGAGAGCTGCTTTCAGTGAGTGGCCCCTGTGGAATGGAGCCCTCCCCAGGCTCTCAGAGGGGTGGCTGCCTCAGACAGGCCCTCGCTCACGTGCCCGGGGGATCTTTCTCTCCTGTGCATTGCCAATATAAAAGATATTAATAGGGATGCTGGACTAGAATCTTTCTCTTCATAAAACATTCAGCAATGGTACCCTGTTCCCAGTGCTGGGAATTGTGATCCCACGAATTCCTGAGATTTACAGATGGTGTAAAATACATGCATCTTGTGTCTCCATCCCCTCAGTGGGTGTGTGTCAGTCTCTTAGTAGTATGGTTGCTTTCAGGTTGAAATGGTTCAGCTGAAATGATTCTTGTATGCATTTTATTTTAAGAGCATGTTTTTGTCTTACAACAGCAAAATATGAATTCTTGTGTTGCTTGGGTGTTGTTTTACCTCAGTGTTTATGGTTATTCATTTATTTACCTGAAAAACATATGATAGAAATGTATTGTATTATTACTATGCATTAAAGCATAGTAATAATAGAATATCATGTTTTACAAATCAAAGTTGTTCTTATCTGTAAGCTAAAAGGACACTTTAATCTACAGTAGTATCTTCTGTGAAATTTCTTGCACAGTTAAAATCTTGAACAACCAGACAGTTTGTTTCCTAGAGGACATTATATCTGCAAATACCAGTTGTCCTTCCTCATGATTTCACCGTTGTATGCACTGACCAAATTGCCAACTAGTATG
>JAWWLZ010000004.1:22544953-22580276 GCA_035041345.1 Poliocrania exsul | reverse complement strand
AGTTATCTATAAAAACACCTGGAAAATGAAAATCTGGTTTATTAAGTATTATCATTTCCCTTGCAACATTTCTTCAGTGTCACTTTTTGAGTAAATTCCTATTGTGCAGCATGATTTAAAATGTATTCATTATCTTCCTTTTCACAGTTCTTTAGAGTGAAGTTTGTTCTGTTCTGTGCACTATTAACCTAACTCTTCTTTGTTTATTCCTTTCAATTGTGCTTTATGCTGTAGAAGAAATAAAATTTTAGAGTTGCTGATAAATTTTTAACAGATAATATGGGATTTCTGTTAGTGCTTATAAAATAGTTTTATAGTCTATCCAGTGTTGAGGTTAATGCAGCTTTTCCAGCAGCACAAATTGTTTTAAGGCTTTCTTTTAATTTCTCTTATTACATACATCTCTCTTACCTTATGTAATAAAGTGATCTTTGGAAAATGTTGTTCCAATTCTAGGGTTTCCCCAGAAAGTTTTCCTTTCTGAGATCTGTGATTTTAATCTGTAGAACTGACTTTGCAGTCACAACCTATAAGAGCCAAAGCTCTAAACGTGAAACATTTCTTTGGACAACACTTGGCAGTAAAAGACCAGGAATTTGTTTTCTGCATGTAGGTGTCCAGAGTATTGTACATTGACGGCTCAGTTTCCAAAGCACCATCATTCTCCTATACTTGAAATATTATATGGTTATTATAGGATTAACTTCAAGCCAGTAGATATTTCTTTCTCAACCTTAAGAAGAGAGTGGCAGCTTTCTCTGAGGAAGTCAATCCCTGTCAAGGTTACACAGAAGTGAGTTTTATGGAGAAGACCTGCTTCTGAAGGCAGGTGCTTCAGTCCTAGGGGACCCTGGAGAGCTGCGTGCTGGAGTGAGATTGGTGAGACCCAATGAAACATCCTCTAGTGAACCGGCTGCATTATCCACCTGTTAAAAGCTATTTCTGAAATGCACATTGAAACTCAGGGCAAGCTTCAGGCACTGCCCAGTCTTAGAGTTGTCATGGTTTAGCCCCAGCCAGTTACCTTGATCTGTATTTATTCCTCCATTAGTCTGTTCAACTGGCCACCTTTGAGATGTCCTTTCAAATTTTATTTGAATATGTCATTATAAGTTATTTCATGGACAGAGATCCATCAAATTGACATGGAGGAGATATTGCTAGAAATTGAGAGGTGTCTCTTTAAAACTGTTTACTATCAGAGAGCTATCACTTACTGTCAGTAACATAGTGGGGTTTACATGATAAAAACAAGTAATTTAAATTTTATTCACATTGTTCCATAATGACTTCATGGAATTGTTATGATACTGACAAGTGATTTTGAGAAGTGAGATACTACAATAACTTTGCTCTAAGCATTAAGAACAAAATAGTTAAATTTCTGATTCTGCTAATCTGCATAAAAATTTGTAAATGAGAACTCTTTCACCTTGGCCCTATCTTTATGTTTTCCATGTCCCAAACAGACTGGCCTTTCAAAGAGATCAGCAATCACATCACACAAAATACTGCATTAAAAAAAAAAAAAAAGACAGCATTTTCAAGCCTAAAGGCAAAAGGCTGTATGATATTTCATTCCATGCATGCTACTTATCCAGGTTGCTTTTTACTTAAATCATTGACTTAGAATTTTTTCTCTGTGTTATCTGGTATATGTTGCCTAACTGGGGATATTAAAGATGCTCAGTGAAGTAATTTTTATTATTATTTCCCATAAAATCATGGAAACCTACAGTGATTTAAGTTCTCTCAACATGTAACTAATTAAATAAAGGCCGGGAAAATTATCTCTGCTAGTGCACTGTTTGATTCTTAATTCTGCTCCTATTTGCTTCTTTGAAAGCCGCTGTTCTTCAGCTGGAGATGGATTGGTTTTAAAATTATATGAAGTTTCATGGGTAAAACTCTACTATGTTTCACAGTTAAAATAACATTTTAGAGTGAGATCAGCTTCTCTTCAGATTCCATTGTGAAATATTTTGCCATTGAGTGGATATACTTTATCACCTTCTCATAGTTTAAGCCAGAAGCAGAGTTTAAAGCCTATTTTCTCATGGACCACCCACTGGGAAATACATTGAATGTCATGAGAAAATTATTTTGGTTTCAAGTATTTTTCCCTGTTTTTCAGGAGCCAGGCTCCAAGCAAACTATGAAAAATTTTCCACTGTTTGAAGTTGCCACTTCTCTCAGTGAAGTCTTATAAAAATTCTCAGGCTTGCCAACATGTGCATCTGAAGCGTCTGCATGGAGACACATCAAAATGAATAGGGATGATTTCAAACTGCACTGTGCAGCCATATTCTGCCCAGGTGTATTTTCTAATCCAGTAGCTTTATATGGGCAGCACAATGTGCCCATAAGCATTGCCAAAGCCAAGCACCAACTCTTCAGAGCTGCCAAACTGGCAAAGAAGTTTTACGTAGAGTATCCATTTGATGTAATTGCCTACTATCATTTCAGTGGCAAGCTGGCACTCGGTGAAACTGTTTCTGTACCACAGTTCTTTCTCTTCCCAGTTGTATGCAGAGCTTTATTTCTTTCTAATGAGTTTATAATAGTGTGAGCATTCAAATAAAAAGAATAACTCTCGAATATCCTTTCCTTTTCCTTGTACAAGGAGCTGCTTACAGCTAGATGTTTAGCAAGGACAAAAACTGTGTTTCGGGTACTTATTTGCCTTCATGAAGCTGTTCTGATGTAATGTTGCAAAAGAATGGGCTCTCCCTTTTGGTGTAGTTTGGCTAATTTGAAGTTTCAAGATGGGGAACAGTCAAAAGATGTTCCTGCAACCCACAGCTGCTGTCAGCCATGCAAGTTGTAAGATGTACTTAAGTCATTTGGTTGAGGATCAGTGTTTTCCTTCATTTCTTCAGAGTTTAGCAATTATATGTCCTTGTCCTAGGTGCTAAGATAACTTCATTTTGTTTCAGTAGTAAATATGTAATGAACTGCAGCTTGCAAACTAGTTAGGAGGAAGATTATGGCTAATTACAGTTGTTAATGAATTCCTTGCTTTGCTTTGCTTGTATAAGTATTTAGTCTCTGTTCAATTTAGGCAGTTATTTAGACAAGTAAATCCCACTGAGATTCACCAAATCTGGGCATGGAACCTATGATGGCAACTCTGAAAATCGCTTAAATAATGTAAATGTTTGTAATCACAGACACTTCTAAATGGCAATGTGGTTTTTCATGAGTAATTTTCAATAATTTCTAGATTCAAAATATGCTCCAGTTATCTAGTCCCTCTCTTGCCTGATTATGCTATCTGCTGAATTTATAATTGGGCAAGGACAGTTATAATTAAGCATAATTTTTCACTGTGAAGTAGGTCATAAAAGCAGGATTGGTCAGAAAGCTGAGCAGTCAGAGGACTTTTGCCAGAGCAGCAATCTGGGGCTTGGTATTTCAGAGTTCGTTCTGGTTCTCATCAGCCTGGGCAATGACAGGTGGTGGTACCTGTGATTTGAAATGAGATCTTTCTGTGTTTCCTATGCCCTGTAAGTCTGCATTTCTGTTACTTTGCTTATCATTTTTCCAAAATGCAGATATGCCTCCAGGGAAAACAGGAAATGTGTTCTTGTAGGTTTCCATGACACCGTATAAAACTATGAATTTTTATTTCACCTCTAATTTATACCTACTTGGAATAACTTCTTTAGAAATAACCTTCTTTTCCACATTAAGGTTCAAAACATGTAATTCCTCTCAAATATGCATATGGCACTATCTTGTGGTTTGTGGTATGACACTTCTTTGCTGGGTACAGAATGAATTGGTTGCATTTGGATTTCCCTGGGAAATGAGGGCGCTTGGCTTCTGGGAAGTGCTCCTTGCTTTCTTTTGAATCAGGCCCTGGATTGTTGACACTTTCTCCCATGAAAGTAAAGCAATTCCCTCCCTAACCAAAAGATTGGTACTTAGTGGCATCAATCAACCCTTTAGGGTGAATGAGCAATTATTTTCAGGTAACTCTTGAGCAGTTTGGAAAAATTCTCCTGTCCTTGCTTTTAAAACTGTAGATAGTTTGTGTGTTCCCCTCCCCTTCCCACTCCTTTTGTTAACTAAATATTTTAGTTGATTTGCATTCCAACAGAACGTTTATATTCGAACAGTGAACTGCTGGTTTTATAGGTGTGTAAGAGCTGTGTCACGTGTGATGCTCCTGAGAAATACCTGCAGTATATATGTGGAGGAATCCTATATCCTACGACAGGATATAGAGATTTAGTGTAAATATTGTATTCTTGGATACATCCTGCATTGTGCTATGAATAAACTGCCCCTGAAGGCTTGTTTGCATACTGGGGATCAACTAGGTTTTGGCAGCATTAACCTGCATTTCTTATTGAGATTCATATTAGGCCTGAGTGTATGGTGCTGGCTATGGAAGATGAATTGCAAGCATTTCCTCTTTAGTTATGTTACTTCTGGATCGATTGACCTCTATCATATTTCCATGGAAGAGTTTATAAAATAATAATTTGAGGTACCAGTTCTTGATTTGGAATCGTTTTAAAAGAGAAAAATGAACAATTCTATCTTCAGCCAGGGTATATTACACACTTCAAGTATTATACAATGCTAAAGCTTGGTGAATCTATGGGAGTTTCATCAATAGTGTATGTGGAAAACATCGTGACCAATGTTGATATATATATTTACTGTGCTGTGGTATTGTCAGCCCCAAACATTTCAAAATACATGAAAATATAGAAATATATTCTCAGTATCAAGCATAATGGTTTTGGCAAGGAAAATACTGTTTCTTTCCTTTTCTGCTGCTAACCCATGTATAACATATTGCACAAAGGAGGTATGTTAATGAAAGGGAGATATTAGAAATTACATTTAAAGTATCAAATCAAACTTCAGATGTCACCAGGATGACATTAAAATTGCAAAACTTAACAACCCTGACTGATCTGTTAAGTAAAGTCTCTTATGTCTGGAAAATTATGGGTCTAGACATGGAATTACAGCATATCTATTATATGCTATATATATCCTCTATATATTTATTATCTATATAATATATAAATATATAAAATATATATTTATTATATGCTCTATTTATTACATATTACAATAATTATTGTCTCTGACTTTCCTGAAGAATCTGTTAGATTCAAAGTTTAATTTTCCCCCTCAATTATAAAATGGCCAAGATTATTTTAAAATTAGGATCCCTAAAATTCAAATTCTAAATGGAACAGGAAAATCGAATATTGCTGAAAGGAGTTCTGGATTAGCACTTCATGGAGATTTTCCATGTTCTTTGTTAGAATCATTTAATCATAGAATAACTAAGGTTGGAAGGTCTCCATGAACACTTGTCTTGCCAAACTTCAAAACTGGAGCAGGTTGTCAGAGCTCTGCTTCTTCCTGTTCTGAATATCTCCAAGGCCAGTGACTTCTATTCATGGGAATAGAATAAGACCAAAGCAAGTGTTACTCTTCTCCAGTTTCAGGTAGATTTGCCCAGCCCACCTGATGCTCCAAGCTGCCCGCAAAGCATTGTTGGAGACACCATGACATAAAACATCTTAGGAGTCTGAGAGAAATGTTTTGAGCCAGATCACATGTGGGTGTTTGATTCCTGACACCTCACACTGCATGGCTGGATAGAGGCATACCAGGATAACTCCCTGGTCTTTGACTAAAGACACTGCTCTCCACTGTTTTTTCACAGCTGGTATTTGCTTTCCAAAGACTCCAAATCGGTGCCAGCAGAGCTGGCTGGTAATGGTGCAGCTCTGATGTGGCTCTTACACTGTTCAAGGGCCACATGCCGTGAGCTGCTTTGCAGTCAAAAGAGCTACTTCTGCTGAAGGCCAGGGGATAGTTTTGTATCAATAAAGGTGCTGCTTGAGATCATGAGTTATCACTGATAGTTAAAAAGGAAAGCTTTTGTGTTGTTTCTATAGGTGGGTTATTGCCCAAATGATTTTCTCCATTTTCAACAGTTTGAATTCAGCTTATTGGTCTAGGCCAGGGAGCTCATAGCTGCAAAAGCAGATTTTTGGCTGTATGATGTTTAAGATGAGAAGTTTATGCCTGTTTATGTAATTGTTTAAAGGTCTCATTTCTTTAAATGGGAAGAAAACAAAAATATGTAGGATAATGTTCTGGTCTGATTAAAATAAATTGGAATTTCTGTTGACGTGCTTCTGGTGTTTTCAGGGATTTTATCTTTAATACTGGAGTAAAGCACAATCCTGAGGCATAAAATCCATTCTCCAGGCATTTACCTTTGGGGTAAAGAAAAGTTAAAAAACAAAGCCAAGGATAATCAAAGGTAGGATTTTGTTAGTATTAAAAAGGAAGGAGATACTTAGTGAGAAGCAAGGACCATAATAATCAAAAGGCAGGTTCTTTCCATCTCCAGTGAGCTTTATACCCAGCCTTCTTTGCAATATAAAGAGTGCACATTGTATGTAGACAAGGATTTCAGGAATACGCTTTGAATAAAATCCTAAGCCCCTTTTCTCCAAAAAGCATTAAGCATGAGGTATTAAGAAGAAAATGCAATTTTAAAATGGAAAAAAAGCTTTACAGACAGGTATATCTCAAAGGAAAGTAAGTCCATTATGACCTGGAAAAGGATTAGCAATTATTTATAGTCTTGAAAGTGTTTGTAATGTTGTTATTAGAAATTTCTTTGTAGAAAGGAAATTATTTTGAAATATGATTGAGAAAGACACAATTAAAATGCAGGTCAGGTATATTTTTGGGTTTGCACCTGTCATATTTTGAGCCACCCTGCAGCAATGTATATATAGGGTAAAATAGTTCATGAGAGAATGTTTTTGAATTTTAATGACAGCTTCAGGCTTTTTATGACCTAACGGCTCTGGAAATAATCCTACTGGGTGGCAAAAATTTTCAGTAAAAATTGTATGACAATAATAATGATGGGCTCTGTGTAGAAAGAGAAAATTGATTAAAGACGTATGGCATGTTAAGCACTGACCTTGGAGAAACTAAGGCTTTTGGCCCCAGATCAGGGAGATCTGCAGCAATTCAAAGCAATAACTGTTGGACAAATATAGTGTATTTTACAGCTGTAATTTGAAAACAGCGTGTGGCAGACTGGTGTAATTTATGCCAAAGTGTATTTTTACTGCATAACTCATTACTCTTTCCAGTGGGAGCCAAGAACACAACCTGCACAGGCACTACTGAAAATCCAAGTAGGTTGCTAACAATTGCCTTAGGTACATAAATAGCTGGGAGAGTCTGACCCATGAGGTGCCACTGTCTTGTGACCAGGGAAACAGAGGGGGAATGAGTACGTTAATGTGTATGTTAATGACAGAACTGAATGAGAATGTTGGACATTCTCTTAGGAGGTAATTTCTTCCCACAAAAGTTTATGGTGTGTTTGGGTGATTACCCAGTTGTGTCTGTTTTTTCTGCTTGTTGGGGTTATTTATTTTTTTTTCCTGTAACAGAACCAACAGAATTGAAAGAAAAGATTTGAGGTGGCAGACAATGATTTTCATGTATTAATTGTTAGGAGAGCACTTGTCTTCAGAGAAATAACGGATGCCAAGAGTATTTTGAAGTCAATCCTAGATTGCTACTGGCATTAGGTAAATATGTGATGTGAGATGGAGCAGTAAGCATTGGAACTTCTGAGTTGTCCTGTTTTTCCACAGTGACAGGAGAATTTGGCTCTGAAACAACTGAAGTTGGTCTGGAATTGAGCTGAATAGTCAAGAGATTTTCTTTTTAGTCCCTGAAGTTTGTAGATAGTGGACTAAAAAAACAGTCTCTCTGGCAAATATGTAACCTTTCTTAGTAATCAAAGGTATGAAACAGGACTTTTCTAATCAGAGATGTAACAAATATCTTCATAATACACTGCTGTCAGCAAACAGCTGCAGCTCATTACATTGGTGTGTTCATTAATGCTCTGCAGCATGTTTTCAAATAAATTCCAGTCAGTTACTGTAGATGGATTTATTCACATGAATATGTGAAATATTCAACAAAATATTATTCTCTCAGATGAATGAACAGACTTTAATTGACTTGAAAATCTGTGTTTCTGTCAGCAGAAAATAATGATCAGATGTACTTTGCTCATGTAATGTTATCTATTTAATTTCTTTTGTTATTAATAACACAGTGCCTTTGAACATAGTGATTTAAAAATTATGCTTGAGGTATTCAATGGGACCAAAATACAACCCTGATTTTATGACAGCAGTCACTTTTAGAAGTGTGAATTGATATTTCCACAAAAATGAGACTTAAATAGGGAACTTTAAAAGGACTGACAGTAGAAATTAATCTATGGGTATTTCTCTCTAGAACAAATGGTTTAATTCTCACATTCAAGAAAACATGGGAAGGTAATTGCAAATTTAGAACTGAACCCAGATTCAGGCCAAGGTATTACTTAATGGTCCCTTGTTTTCTTCAATAGGTGACTAAGTCTCATTCAATTCTATTTTTTTTTTAAATTTTGTAATACATTTCCAACTTTTCACATCTGATCCACATGACTACCCTGTTAGTTTCTTTAAGCTTTTTTTTGTATTGATCCGGAATTTGAGAGTAGAAGAGTTCTGATGGTTGTTCACAATCAATGTAGTTCCCATTCACCAGCATTGCTTCTGAATGAGTTGTGACCAATGGACTCTTCTACTCTGAGTACTAGTTGATCAGTGCAATTTTATAGGTGTTTGCATACAATTTGCAAACCCAATGATATGAAGAAATGAACAAAAGAAATAGGCTGTAGTTATATAGAATTAAAGAAAAAAAAAACACTGGCTGTTAGGAATTAATTAATTGTCTGTAGTACTTGTCTTCAAATATTCTGAAAATGTGATGCCCAGTACTTGTGTTTTCTCAAAAATATTATGTGGTTACATCCTTAAATGATTCCTTGTCTCTAGTCCACAATTGCTATCTAGTGTCCAGTGAAACATTGGGAGTTGTTAGGGCTTAGTTTTCTCATTTTCTCTGAGCTCCCACTCTGCTGTGGCCTTGAGCTCAGTCTAATGTAGATTCTGCTTGTGAAACCCTATTGTAAATAAAAACTTTCTATGAACCTGAAGGAATAAACTGGGAAGCCATTGAACCTTTAATTTTAAGATGTGATGTAGTATGTATTGTTTCCTACCACCAGTTAAATAAAATGGTTCTCTGGTGCCTGAGTCTTGCAGGATGTTTATTCATTTTAGTTCTTCCCTCTCTTGGGGCTCTTCAGCACAGCAGTGACTGAATTCTGGACAAAACTGAAGCACAGTGTAGGTTGGTTTAATAAGTGCTGGTAATGGTGGGGTCCTGAGAGCCTTGTGAGCACTCTTCAGGTGCAGCCAAGTCAATTAGGCATTGCTGTGTCCAATTCACTCAAGTGGACTGCTTTGATATACTCCAGAAAATACAGTTTTTTAACCTAATATGTTTTCTCTGTGTAGCTGTAGGCATTTTTCATATCTTCAGTGGAATTGCATTCATCAATGATGCAAGATCAAGAAATCAATGTATCAGTGTATAGCTGGGCTTAATATTGTAAATTATCCATTCAGTTGTACCAATATCCATTTTAACAAAAAGACATCTTTGAACAAAAATTATTTTTGTCCAAGTTTATAACTTTGCATCTTCAGTGAAAAATCAGGCTGTAACAAAACTTTGAAAAACATTAATCCCCAGTGATCAGGAGAAGAAAGGTAGTATTTTTCTCAGTGTATTTTAGGTAATGCCCTTTATGCTCATATACTTCCCCCCTGCTTTTCATATAGACATTGTGAAAGGAACTGTAGGAAACAAATAGAACTAATTTTAAGTTTCTGAACAGTATCAGTGACTGCAATATGTTTCACTTTGTTTTCTAAAAAGAAGGCAAAAATTTACATAGGGTTGGTGCAGAAAACTAGTATGTACATCATATTTATAAGTCAAAACGACATAAATAATTTTGCAGAATCCAAGACTGTCAGGTAGTACTTTAGGCCAGATTCTCAGATGAGTGAAAAGAAATGACCACAAACAAAGAAGTTCGGGGGGAACAAAGACACATGACTAAATGTGGTTCAATGCAACTAAGCCAGCATCAGTCACTCTGTTTAAGAGTATTTCAGGTCAGACTTCTGTCCAAGGGAGCATGTTCATAGATCTTGAAACCGATTTTCTCATAAACGGATGAATATTAGTAAGAATATCAATGTTTTAATTAATATGGAGTATGAATCCTAAGATGGATATGTGGTAGAAATAACCAAGGAAAAGTGGTGTGGTTTTCCTTGGTTTCCCTCGCCTCTGTCATTTAGTTTCTGAAGTTACTCCAAACATCAACAAACAGGTTTTTGAATAGATGAGTAGTCACAAACGTGGGATGTCCAAAACGTGCTACAGTCACAAATGGGAGCTCTTTCTTTGCAGAGGATTCTTTCTCGGTGTAGTTTTCTCCTGTTGACAAACTGCCGTCCCAGCCCCATCGCCCCTTCCAAGGGGCACCTCCTTCCTCTGCTGCCGCACCTGGGCCGGTTTGAAACAACGTGACTGTTTGCAGAGCTCCCTGACACAGGTGAGGATCGCTGGCTTTTTCCTCTCCACCCCCTGAAAGGTTTGGAAGGGACTCCCCCTGATATCAGCCCTTCCGGCCGCGCTGGGCACGCCTGGCCGGGGCCCGCAGCCCCCTCTGGCGGGGACAGCCCCGCACTGCGCCTGTGGAGCTGCGCACGGGGCGGGAGCAGCGAACCCGACTCTGCCCTCGCAAACCTTTCCCTTGAATGCATAGGCTGCCCGGCTTCAGTTCATCGAGTGCGTGTGCACTTTAGCTTTTTCTGTTATCGTTGCCTTGAACTGTTTCTGTGTTTGCTGTTACCCGCTCAACAACTGTATTAGAAGCACAAAGTATTTTCTGGCTAATCGGCATCTTTTGTGTGAGCATCTTGGTGTGTTAGCATCCCTCCACCACTTCTCTTTTACATCATATGGACAGCAGGTGACTGAAGCAGTGTTTGAGGTGCTTGTTCAGCCCATGGGACTGCCAAGGTTGCATAGTTCTCACTCCTCTCCTCAAAGACAATCTGTTCTTGTTCCTTTCGGAAAACAGGGACAATTGTTTGGGTCTTTGAAAATATAATGCAGACTTCTGTCCAAGGGGCACGTTCAGAGATGTGGAAATCAATTTCTCATAAACTGAAGATTATTATTAATAATATTAGTAAATTTTAATTAACATTGAATATGAATCCTAAAATTAATTTTATTTACTGAGGGGTTTTGTCAGGGTGACAGACTTGTGCATTAAGGCCCAAAATTTACATTAACTTCAAAGCAATACTGCAGGGCACTTGTAATAACTCTAGATTGCATTTTCACCAAGTGACCCAGTAAACATCCACACAGTAGAATTGCAGTACTTCATTTTAATCTGTCAATATGGTAAAGCATGAAGAAATTCCTGTAGATAAACAGTGTTCCTGTAGATAAACAGTGTTTTCTTCAGCAGACACAAGTCTTGGTGTAAGGTCTCTGTTCTGAATTTCTAAATAGCCCTAGAAAGTGCACCAAGAAGAGCAAAACAGAGATGCCCACTATGCCTCAGAACTTGTTAATTTTCCTATCAAAGAAGAAAACTTGAAAACTTATCAACAGTCATTCTGAGAGGGCTTTGTTGTAACATGGTTTCCATCACTATTTGTAGGCTAATACTTTTTCCTTCTGATTATTGGAAAACATATTTTGATTGGTAAACTTTGTTTAGGAAGTCTTTTGTGAATATAATACTTTTTTTTTTCTTCTCTATGGCTTTGTATATGTGTTTTATTTTTCTGACTTTTTAAAATGAGGAAAAGATAAAGTGATAACAAACACTTAAATGAATTTATTTTTCCTCTTAAAATGTGCATGCCAGCTGGTCACTGTATTTCTAAGCAGATTTTTTAAGTCAGCAGAAAAGGAAGACAAACTGCCCTAGAGCTGACAGTATCAAAACGATCAAAACAGAAATGAAATACTTGTCCTGTTCTGATTAATGCTGTGTTCAGAACAGAACATTCTGCCAATCTCTTTAAGTCACATCAGTGGCATGATCTGATCATCTCAGTCTCCATAAATAACACGTGTCTGTAACATTAATGGGAATTTGAAGTCAAGAACTGATGGAATAAATACCTTCAGTCCCTACATTGAACTTAACCTCCTTCACTCGTATTCCAGATTTAGTCTGGACTCGCCTGACCTGTGGTCATTTTTCATGAGTGCCTTCCTTGTGCAATCACAGATGTGCAGTGATCACAAATGGAATGGGGAAAGATGTCTTCAGGGAAGGTCATGGCTGAAAGACCTTTTTACAGCTTCTAAGACAACTAATACAGCTTTCAATGTGTTTTCTGTCTGGTTCTAATTAACCACTGAGACAGAGAACTTTTGAGAATGAGCTCCATGAGTCACTGTAGCACCTGCATTAATCAGTGTATCTCCACTGCTCTCCCAGCAGCTGGCACTGTATAAGCCTTTGCAGACAGACCATAATAAAATGCAGTCTAATGGTCAGAGGCTTAAGATACTGTGTATTCAAGATTCACCAGGTCTTTGAGGTCTTTTGAAATGTGCTTCACTTACCGACCCTGTAGATAAGAACTGAGAGGTAAGAACTGCACCATAAGCCTTTCCAGCATATCAGAATGGCAGAACAATGTTCTCCATGAACAATGTTTTTTGTGACCCCAGGTTGCAGGTACCTCATTTCCTCTCTGCTATCATGAGCGCAGGTATGGAAGGAGGGACCAGGGACTGCACAGACAGCCCGGGTGGTGCATTGTGCCCTTCAGCAGTCTGCATTCAGCCAACTGTACTGTATTGTGTATAGCTCTTAAGTACTGAAAGCCATTTGGGTAATGAAGGCACTTAGGAACACTGGCATCAATAGAACTAAGGTTAAGTAGCCATGGAGTTTTTAAAGTGGACTTAGTGTTGTAATTTGCAGAGGCACTTGGGAATGTTACCCGTTAAGCCATTTTCTGCATGCTATTTTGAAAATAGCTTGCTGTGGTACATCTGAGCTTTCTTGTAGTCTGAGTGTTTGTGTCATTTGAACTTAATAGCATACTAGTGATTTTTGAGTTTATTTTTTCTAAATTTTATTTTGGGTGTAGCATAGGGTCAGTTTAAGCCAAGTTACAATGTGCATATAGTAAGTGAAGTCCTTCGCTAATTGACATAACTCCAGGAGAGTCAGGGGTTCTTTGCCAGCCTCCACTGGGGGGGATAGCTGGGCAAGGCAAGGTTAGTGAACTCTTCTTGATTGTCCCATTAATCCTCTTATATTTCCATTTACTTTTGGTTTTTGGGTTTTTTTGTGGTTTTTTTGTTGTTGTTGTTGTTTGGGGTTTTTTTATTGAAGGTATTTCTATTTTATATGCTTATATAACAGCATTTCTCAAAAAATCCACTATAAATAATCTAGCTACTATTATCTTTGTTTCCAACATAAAACCTCATTCGGTCTCTGAAGAACTGCTTTCTAGAAATGTGGGTTTGTGGAAGCATATACATGCAAATCTTGGCAGGTTCTTTTACACTATATTACTCACAAGCAGAAGGGAACACAAGAAAGCCAGTGGTCACCAATTGGAAAAATCATTTCTTTCAAACACCAGTACATGTGGAATAATATGTTATAATTTCGCTGTGAAAGTCATCTTGAAAACGCTTTTTTATTTAAGGCTCATTTTGGTACGAAGATCAATCACCTTGATCCCACTGAATGTACATAGAAAGTTTATCATGAATACAGTTGAAGCACACAGAAACACTGAAGTCTCTATTTTCTAGATGATTACAGGTCTGCAGTTCAGTGGGTGTGCAAAGGCAATGTAAATACTGGGTATCTTAACCAGCCAGGCTCCCACTCTTGGAAAAAAAAATTGCACTGTTATAGAAAGGGAAGAAAATGAATAAATAATGTGACATTTTGATTTTGTTTTTTAATACACTATTTTGAGGAAAACTAACATAATGATGATTGAACAGCAGCATTGTGCCCACTTTAAATCCTCACAAAGATGAAGGTCAACACAGGATTCTGAGATAAAAAAGACAGATTAAATATTTTGAACATAAAATGCAGTTGATAATGAAATCTATAAATGGAAACCTTTTCTGTGTTGTATAATGATAACACATGACATTTTACTGTCCATATAACCTTCAGCTTTTCTGTCAATATTATTGTGCTGCACTGATTTCTGAAAAGGCATTAAACACTGTCAGAATGAAAGACATGTTTTAATAATAAAGCAATTATTATCCACTTATGATGTAGGAATATAATGGGCTTTTAATGTATTGAATCAAACACTATCTGCTTCAATAACAGTGTTTCTAAAGCTATCATCTATAATTTATTAAGAATGGAAGAAAATTTGATGTCAGGAATGCAAACTAAGCCCTGCAACAAACACTTCTTGCAAAGATGCACAGATATTCAGCAAATTATGACTGAAGGGTCCAAGTATTAGCATCAAGCTAAGGTTTGATGTTTATTTTATTTTAAGATGAATGTAATTTTAAATTTCCAAAAAAGATGAAAGCAATTTCTAAATTTATAAAAAATAATTGGTCAAACAGCAGCAGCAGAAACCAAATACCATTGGTTGCATAAGAATTGAGACATTTTGTTCAACAGTCTCATAGGACTTTCCCACTTAAAAAAAAATGTGATATAATTTCTAAATACAAGGCATGATCTCTGAATAATTAGACAAAATTAAGATTGAGTCATTCTGTCCTGTAGTTTTCCACTCTTAAAATCTTAGCTTCAATTTGTAATTTGTATACCAGTTTGTAGAAGGATGTTAAATTGTTTTTAACTTGTAGGCTCAGCTTTGCCTAAGCAAGTTTGTGGCTAGACTTTTTAATATTAATAATATTCTGTGTTCATGCTTGCAACTGTGTATTGTACAGGTTGTCTGATCTGTTTTAAAAGTTATATTGAAAATGTGATAAACAGTAAGGACAAATTACTTCTGGCTTGTTTAGATGCCTTTTTGATGCCTCAGTCAAACTACAAGATATTTAAGAGACTGATTGCAATGATCAGAGGAGGCAGAAGTTTTGATAGCCATATATTTGTACAGAGAAAATTGCAGCTTTGCTGTAAAACTAACATCATGGCAGTTTGTGTTCATTAAGCTAGCATGAGAGAACAGAATTCCTCTTGAAAATAAGGACCAGACTCTGCAATGACATGAACACTATGCATTTCAGAAAAGCCAAATGAATTTCTGCTTCTTGTTTCCAGTCTGAGATAACAGAAGGGTAGAATATTAAGGCATTACTTTTAATAAATACACGTTTTCTATTGTTTTTCAGCATTGAGGAATATGCTTAACAAATGATCAAGCACGTTTTAGAGTAACATGCCAAAAGTAAAGATAAATTCACAACAGGAGGATCTCTTTTGCTGGGTGCTCTGATACCAATGAGGATGGTGTAAAAAGCAGTGGCACGAAATGGCTCCAAGGGTTTGCACCAACTTTCTGTTATGGATGATTTTATTACACTGCAGGGTAAAGCTACAGCGACCTTATTTACTTCACTTCTTATTCCTGCTGTTTATTTGAACATAGTACAGTAACAGAGTTTGCAAAGACACAAAAGGAATTCCTGATTTTGTCATCTAAGCTGTGTAGATACAAGAATCTTCCAGAGCAGATCATCTTGCAAAATGAACCTCTGTGATATAACATCTGAGGGTATGTTTGCACTGTAATGTACCAGAGAAAAAACTAAGCTAGTGTTAAATGAGTTTCTAATGAGAAATAGTCCATCTGTGGCAGGATGGTAAATCATCTTCACTCAGAGCTGGGCTATTACAAATTAGTTTCTACTACCAAAACCAACCATTGATTATCTGTACTGTGCAGATGGGCAGGAGACCTCAGTGCTACATCTGAGCTTGAGTCAAGACTGCAGTTCTGTCCCTGCTTCAGGGCAACCTTAAAGTCAGACTTTCTGAGCCAGAGCTTTAGACTGATCTAAAACTTACTATACTTGGTCACTAAGGTACATAGCTTGTTGAAATCACAGTCCTTCCTGACGTTGTTTTAGCTAGGTTTGGAAAGGACCATTGTTTCGATTGAGCTTTCTATGACATTTATGCCACTGGCTATCTTGTGAAGCAGTTTGGAAGATTAGTAAAGTACTTAGGAGAGGTTCTAGAGTGCTTGTTAAGTTCCAGTTATTCACCCTTGTCATTAACAATGTCTGTGTAGAAAGTGACCTTCCCTGCTTCTGAGGTTTGGTTTCGAGAGCGTTCTGATCCCACCAGCCATGACTGTAATTCATGTACCAATTCAAATGTGTGAAATCCATTTTCAACTTGAATCAGCAGCTGGGGTTCCAATCTGCAAAAACAGGTGCTGCAAGGACAAAAGAGGATCATATAATGGTAGATTGGCAAAAAAAGTTATCATCACTGACGATTTCAGAAAGTACTCTCTCTATTTTGTAATGAGAATTTTAGTACAGTCAATGTTAGTACATTAGAGTTGATTGAACACTGACTATACCTCAGACTGGAAAGATAATAAACCAAATCTTCTATACACAATTACAAATACTAAATAGAAACATTTCAAAAGACACAAAACTAATGCTTTCATTAAGCCATTAGTTTCATTAACCCAGTGCAAATGGAATCTAAACCTATGTAACAAGGTGATCACATTAATTAATTTTACTATTTCTACAAGGAGCTTATTTTTTTTAAAATCAGGTCAGAATATTTGCATTAAATTTCAGTTTTGCATGTTACCATGATAGCATCTGCAAGAAAACAGTTAGTGCTGTCCTTGTAACCTGACCTCACAGGCCTCATCAAATGTCTTGCTAACCCGTTAAATAAGCCTTTAAAATCTCTGAATATCCTGTTTTCTAAAGAGAACATTACCTGGCTCCTTCCTTCTTCTAATTGACTTTGGCTCTGGAAGATGCCTTCTAGAAATTATAGGGCCCTAAACATTGCCTCCCTTTTCTTGATAAAACAATAAAATATGAAATGTTAGGAATGCAGTCTAAAACACCCTGTTCTTCAGAGGAGGAAGGATTTACAGCCTCCTTAAGAAGAGGCAGACAGCATAGCTTAGAGCATCACAAAGTCCAAGGATTCACAGTAATACCCTTCCTAAACATGAATAGAGGAGGTTCATATTCAGATGATTAAATGATTACAGATGAGGGAAGTGTTCCATAGGAAGGGGATTTAAAATATTGAAAGTTGTTACTTTGGAGAAAAATTGCAGAGGATAAAAATATATATAAATAAAAACATAGTGCTGTAGAGGAGGTAATTACTTTTGTTATGTACCAGTGATCTGTGTTTCCAGAATAGAAGAAGGGTTTAATCAACTTTAGAAAAGGACATGCTTAAAATGATAAATGTAAATCCTTTATCTTTTCTAAAAAGGTCTCAGAATAGTTGATTTTAGGATAGTCATACACTTACTGAGTTCTAGGCAAAAGTTGATGTCAAAAAGCCTGCAGGGCTGAAGTCATTCACAAATGGTTCCCTTTTTTTGTTTAGTTTAAACTGGGATATTCACCCTTAAAGATAAAGTCAGTCATTTGTTGGCACAGGTTTTTTCCCCACTGAAGTGTTACCTTTGGAGGCAAGTCACAGCATGTTGTTTTGTTCTGGAAAAAATAATTGTTGTGTTCCAAAGATATCCCTGTGGCATCCCTGCCAAGAAACAAATTCGCTGTGAGTGTGCAGCTTGGTCGATTCGCACATGAAAGCAAAGCTGCAAAGGACATATTCCTGTCCCTTTTCATCTTAAAATATTCACTTGTTCATGTCCTTATGATCCAGACAGCCTGACCAATTTTTGCCTATTTCTTGCTAATTACTATGCACCTCAGATCCACATGCACAATAAATCACTGCAGGTGCTTACTGGAAGGTCAGCTCAAGGTAGCAGAGTGGGCTTTAATTGCACATTGTATGAGTTTTAGAGGTAGCATCTGAGTGGCAAAGACTTATATCTGTAACACAATCAAATTAAAAGCAATATCCATTTGGAAAAGAAAAAGAAACTATTTCTATCAGACAACTATTGCAATGATAATCTTTAGCTTTAAACTTTTTGCTGTTACAGTGCTGTTAAAAAGACCCCGAACAAACCAACAAACAAAAAAACCCAAACCACAAAACCTCCCAGAAGTTGAATATTATTATAAAGAGGTATCTTTTCCCCAACTCTAAGATGTGTTTATTTTTGGTCAAACTAGTAAAGTATTCACTTTCAAGCTCATACTGATCACAGAAAATATCATGCCTATTATTCAAAAGCTGAAGAAAGACAAAAACAGTTCTGTAATCTTAACTATAGTGATTGCTGTTGCTGCTTCTATATTTCAATACAGACCTTTGTCAGAAGCACAGTAATCTGGCTTACAAATGAAGGCATATTTGTAAGAACTAAATGACTCAGGCTTTAAAATAAGTGAATATGGTCAAAATATGAAATTTAATTAAAGTTGATGTTATTGCTAGCTGCTATAATTCCATTTGTTAGCAGGAAAACATTAAGGAACTCTATATATAGCCAGATTGAGAAAATATTTTATGTAATTATGCCACATGCATAGTTAAAGGTATAATCAGAATGGCACATTAGACACTGGAGTGTTGTATCCTGTAGCTGAAGGCAAGTGAAGCAAGACAGGAGAGCCCTTTTCTGCTTTTGAGGCCAAACTTGGGTATTTTCATGCAGTGCCAGATGCTGCAGGTATTCAGAATATGGCCAAGAGGGAGCACATGACTGGGGAACCCATTCTGCTCTCACCAGAGCTTCTGAGCCAATATTTAAAGATTCTGTACTACTTCTTCTCTTCCTCTTGTGGGCAAATCTCTGATCGATAAATCATTTTTTCCTCTACCATTGGTAAAGTAGTATATAAAAAGAAAAAGACATTAGGCTTGATATATCTCTAATATGCCCAGCAGGATGCAATAGTGAATGGACATTGTAGTAAGAAATATATTCATAACCTAACTTTAGACTTTCTGCAGCCCAGGTCAAACAAAAATTGGTTGTTAGATCTGTTCCCTGAAAAGCTGACATTTTGAATTGTTTTCATTTCAGAATAACCAATTCTTTTTTTCTTCAGAATTTCCTTTTTGAAGGAAGTAAATTTTAGTTGGTTTGAAATTCTTCAAATTAATGAGTTTAGAAGTCCAAATTGTAAGATTTCTGGCTTAGCCATAAAGATGAACTCTTAGATCTCTCAGACTGATAAAAACAGCAAGATTTTATAGTCAAGGCTGGACAGAAAGATTAATAGCTTGGGAAGATTCTCAGATATAGTGCTGTAAAGCCAAGAACAAATCCTGTGAATCCTTGGTATAGCTGAGACCATAGGAGCTAATGAGTTCACACCTGCACAGCAGGGCTGATGGGTGTTAGGAATTCTCTGCATGCTTCTCTTCTCTAAATCCTTGCATAAAGTTTCCAGGGCTTCCAGGCAGTATGAAAGTTTTGAAGCCTCATGGTCTACCAACTAAAGGTTGGGACAGAAAAGGTAATTATTTTGTGCCATGGATCCTTGAAGAAGTGCTGTCTCCAACAAAAATTCTATCTTTTTGTCAGGCCCACACAAGAGCTCATTGCTTTCCCTGTGTGGGAGCTTGAGACCCAAAGCAGGAGTGTGTGGTGGGATGCTCAGTCAATGCTGCCTGTTACAGTCATGCTTTCATTGCTGTCTCTCTGTCTTCGCTGCTCGGGCACTTGTTTTATCTATTAGCTATTTAAAAGAAGGTACATTTTGACACAAATTTCAAATGGTACCAGCCATGCTTCCAGGGCTAACAGGTTAGAGACATCCCATTGAGGCAAATATATCAGACTTGATGATGTAATTTTCTCTTGCTAGAGAGAGTGGTTAGAGTCTCAAATCCTTGCTGCAGTGCTACTTTTTAAACAGGTAATCAGATGAGCTTCAAGGCCACATGACTGAAAACTGTAAAGTACTTAAAAATGAGTATTATTTGTGAAATCAGTTGTGGTACAATAACTGTTAGAGGTCTCATTTGAATGTCTTTGAAGCTGATAGGATTTGCATATAAATGTATATTCTCAAAGTAATGTGAGAGCTGATGTTAGAACTCCAAACATACTTTGTGATAAAGCTTTATTCAAGTTTAAAAATTTAAATTTGAAAGGTAATCCTGTCTATATGCTCGACTTAATACCCACCATATACAGAGGTAGAGGCAGTCCCTGGACCTGTAATTACTTCAGGGGTGTGAAACTGAGCCTAAGATGATTATAAAAATGTTCTTATCTTGTTAGTAATTATCCCAACACTATAAATTAGTATTATAAATGGTTTTATCCTGGGACATTAATTACTCCCAGGAGGCATTGGACATGCCAGCATTAAAGGGGATGGGACCACCAGGTAGGGCAGCTTTTTTCCCAGGGCAGCTGCAATGGGTCATCAGAATTCCTCAGTTTCTCCTGGCCCAGGTGCTGCAGGTGGCTTCCTGCTGGAGCCTCCCACCTCTCTGCAAATAAACTTTTGCTGACTAGAGTCTGCAATGCCCAGAAGACAATATCATTTTCTGCTCAATATGGCCCCTTAGGAAGTATTTGTTAATAATGCATTATGTCATGTTTCCTGCAGATGTCCTTTTTAAACATACTCTGTTATGAATCACTTTTCTCTGTGTTTTAGATCTTGACTGTAGTTTTCTATTTAAAGGTGAATTCCCTCAAGGCATTAACTGTTTCTAAAGACTTTTTTCATTCTAACGCCCTTCATACATTTTACAGAAATACATTTTTCCTTGCATTCCATTTGAAAAGCATTCCATGCTAAAATACAGGACAACCAAGAATAATAAAAAACAGTCTGAGGAATGCTTTTCTGAATTGAAAAACTGGATGATAGAAGATTTTACATTCTCTACTTTCTGTTTTCTAGTCATACTCCTTTAGGTGCAAGTTTGAAAAATGTCTAAGGGCTCCTTTACCTGTTTTTGTGCCATTATTAACTCTTGAATGTTGGCAGCTCTTGCTTGAGAAGTTATCACTAACATTCACTGTCATCATTAGGAGACAACTTTAAACTGATTGCAGTATTAGTCACATGCTGTTGTTAGTACTCTCAGCTGAACTATAAATCATCCTAACTGACTCATGCTTTGTCACCCTCTAAAGCCTGACCCTTATTTTATTAATCCACGGGAGAAAATACATTAGAGAAGAGTGAATCAAAAGAATAATAAATTAGCTGAATAGTTTTTAATAGACATAACTGGGTAAATTTGAACAGTAAAAATATCAGAGAAGTTTTGTATATGGAATCTAAGGAAATAATTCTTTCAAATAATAATGTGTGGTTTCATAAATTATTTTACTTAGTCTACATAATTGTGTAAAGTAACTCAGCTTGTCTCCCCCAGTAATCAATCTGATCATATTCCCAAATATACCAATTGGTTTTATGCTGGAAGTTGTTCCATTGCAAGTAGGAAGATGGATTTACTTTATTTCCCTGACTCTGTGCTCCTACTTAAAATGCTCTCCCACTTAAGTACTGTACTCTTTGTCACATACACACACAAAAAAAGCAAAAACCTAGGAAAGTCTACTGGCAGAAATATCTGATCCCAGAATGAGAATTTTAATAAAAAATGTCTTTCTTCTTGTGTCTTTTTAAAGACACCTCACCTGTCGTACATTCTCCATTCCTAAAATACAAATTGTATGAAACTGATGAGTAGCTGTAGTTGAAAGTCCAAGAAAAATTCTAAAGGCTCATGGACTAGCAATGGTAAATACACATACAAAGTGTCTGTTGGCTTGCTATAGTTGGAGTCATTCCTCTGAAAAAACAATGGACATTGAAATGAAGGGAATTTAGGTTTCATCTTCCTAATGTCCCCCGTGAAAGACCTTTTAAACACAACAGCAGACCAACATTAAGGCAGAAATCTGGCATTTGTGTGTGTGTATGTATTAGAAAAAAACCCAGCCTAATCTGTAATGAATAATTGAACAAGAAAATGTGAAATGTTATTAGCTGTAGAATTGTGTTACTGGAATACAAGACAGAAAAGGAAAAAAAAAGGCAAAAAATATTTTCTAGGAGTATTCTCCTAAGTGGAATTTTGCCAGATTGGGAGCTATAAAGCAGTTATTCTGCATTAAGACTATTCTGACTGATGTGCATTCACACAACTGTAGCTGCACAAACTGGTTGGTTAGGAAGGCTCTGGCTGTAAATGACCACAACTCCTCAGTCTTACTGTTTGCCAGCAGACATGAGGTCAGCATGTCATGAGGTCATTGATTAGGGAATCGGAGAGGGGGGATGTTGGGCAGTGTGCCTGCTGCTAAACAGGAGAAATGGGAGTGCAAATGCAAGCTGGGAATTTAAACTTGTTCCTTTCAATTAAGTTGGTTGGTTTCTTTCCATTGAGTTAGAAACACACACAATCTGTTAGAACCTCTCTGGTGAGAGCATAATATCATAAAGTGCAGTAATTTGATCATTTGTGGTCATCTGAACATCCCTACATTTATCCCTTGGGCAATTCCATTGACTTCCCTGGAAGTACTCCAGGGAGCAATTAAGCCCCATGCACAGAGAAATACCAAACAGCTTATACAGAAGTTTGCTTACACTGTGTTGGTATTGGAGCAGCTTTAATGTTGGAAAACTGTGTTCTAAATGTTTTCATCTAGTTGAATTGTCAGCTGCTGATTTCAGACTCAGGATTGTAATATGTAGTCTTGGAGTTTGTGTATTGTAAGGTTACAAATAGTCAAAACAGTAGCTTCAGAAAATGTGCACGTTTTCAGCTGTAGACAAGATTTCTTACGTTGGTTTTGTGTTTAACTGGGTTTAATTAATGTTCTCATGTTGGATAAAACCAGTAATTTATAATAATTGCTGTTGTCATCTGATAAAGATTTTCTTTTGCCTGCAAATCATTTGTATAGACAAGGCCAGTTCTGGAAGAAGTGAGGGACTGCCCTAAATTGTGTTTTATCGAGGAGACTGCTGGAGGAATGCTGGGAGGAGGTGGGGATGGCAAGAGCAGTGCAGCAGGACACTCATTCATTAGGAAGTCTGAAGACCATCAAAGCAAATTACAAAGGGGTATAACTGAAAGTACACACATCCACTCTGAGGTTTTCAAGCAGGTTTCTAATTAATTTTTATTAACCCTAAATCTCTTAAGAGCTTATGGTATAAATTACTCTTTTCTAGTACAGGTATTCCGGCCTGTCCCATCACATCATGTTTTGACTGAGATAAGGAAAAGTCTCTACAGACTACTAAAATGCTGCCAAATTAAGAATAAACGTGGTGCTATGTGGTAATAATAAGTTTATCATTGGTGATGGGCAAGGAGGTTGAAGATAGTAAGATACAGTTCCACCAAAACCTGTACAACTCTAATAATATAGCTGAGATTTTAATTATGAATGAGTAAAACTGGCACAAAGTGCCCTGAGAGAGCAGTGGCACAGTACAGTTTAACAGAGTAGGTCTAAACAGTTAAACTGAGTCTTTCAACCACCCCTACAAAGTATTTTGGGCAAATATGCCAGAAGGTAATGCAGCATTTTCAGGGAGCAGCTTTTGGAATCTGCTCCATTTTGTCTAATTTAGCAGATGAAACTTTTGATGTGGAAATAGCAAAAAATTTATTTTCTCCTAAAGGAATGAAATTTTACTTTAGGAAATAGGGTATAAATACTTGATAGATTGAATTGAGTTTAGTTGGTGCCCAGGACACACTAGCTGGTGCAAACTTGGTGAAATGATGGACTGCAGTTAAAGAATTTCAGTTCTTCAATTCCTATCCTAACAAACAACCCTGTTAAAAAGAAACTGAAACAGCTGCCTCATTGCTTCAGGAAGGTGTCAGTGTACCTTACAAAAATTCTGCAAACAGCCTTTATCAGAATAGACTGTGTAAATGTAAATTTTATTAAATCTATTAAAAATATTTCATAGAGTCAAGCAATAGTTTAATGTCCCTTTATCCTTCCAAAGTGAAATCGGACTGCGGTATATCAGCATGAAGAATACTGACTGTTTATGATTAAACACAAAATTAGGGTTTTGAAACCAAGTCCATGTTCAGCAATCCTATCGATGCTGTTAGCAGTGCAACAGTCTCCTTTTCTTGAATTCTATTAACTTAAATGGGAAAGTGGTAATTCACACAGCAGGAAAGCCAGATTGTACTATAAATAGGAGTATATTTTTGTAAGAAGCTGACCATAAAAATCAGTCAGGCAAAGTTTCCGTGGCACACAAAGGAAACCTGTGATAGCACAGCTTGTTCAGTTCAGAATTTGGTTCTGTTATACTCAAATAAACTACGTTACTGTGCAAAGGAAATATATTTTGGAACTGATGAGGTCAATTCCAATTCTTGGTGGCTGTATGGCAGGAATGATTCTACCACCGAGGTTTGAAAGGCAAGGGGCACACACATGCTTATGCAATTGCAGCCTGCTAAGTGTGCTAGAGACCTCCTCTGTATTCATAAAAACACTGAATTGGTGAGTAGAGCAAAAGCTGTATGTGTTGAGATCAGCTTCCCAAGTTGTTTCTGCTAAGAGATAATGGGAGGGAGCAATTATCCATGTTAAAGCTGAAAACAGAGAAGTTAAATATACTTATGCCTTAAAAAAGAATTTATTTGGCTTGTTCCTACAAGGGAGCCAAGTGTATTGCAGACTTGACATGAAGATATACTGAAGAGAGCAAAGAGATCAGTAAACCTGAAGAATAATAATGTGGTAAATGTCATGGTGGCATCCTATAGCAATTAAAAATGATGATTTGTAGACTGGAGTCTAGAACTTCTATATACAGTACACTTGTAGACTACAGCTATCTGTTGGATTAGGTAGCAAAACTCCTGTAAGAGCTACTTGATAAAGTAAAATCAAACTGATTGCTGGTTCTGTATTGCAGAAGTTGCCCATGCAATAGCTGAGTAGATGTAAGGTAGAATAGAACCTGATTGATGTGCTTATGCTCTATGGATCTATAAGGTAACAGTCAGCAGGAGGGAGATAAATATATACTGATCCTCAGCCAGTTCCAAAGCATTTCCCAAAGAGATCCCTCCAAACAAGCAAATTGAAGGGGCTCTGACAAGGGCAGCCATAAAAAAACCCCAAAACTTTACCCAGCAGTTGTAAAGTGATAAAGTAACACCATTGCTCTGCAGTTTGCTACCCTTGTCTTCTCTCTAAGTTTTATTCTTAGAATTTTACTGTTTTCTTTATAACACGGTAGAAGGAAAAATCATTTGCAAGATTGGAAGTGTGCCAGCTTCTTAGATTCCACTTTCCTACTAATCCTGTTGGTGGGAGCTCTGAGAAGCTCTATGTTCCTTAATGACATTCTTAAATATTGAAAAGCATTTGATATTTGCCTTTTTGGTATCCACACAATGAGCAAACTCCAAAAGCTTAACAGAAAGGATATGAAACAAAAGGAAACTTACAGGAAGCCTAGAGAGAGGTAAGTTTCAAAGCTGTGATTTATTCCTTTGAAATCTGTTCATTTATCACAGAATATTTGTTTATGTAAAAATTCTAACCTGTTTTAGACATTTGCCTTATCCTGTTTCTAATTCATGTAGGTCTTGCAGCCTAGTAGTAGAGAAAATATACCCCCTTTCAAACTTTACCACTGGGAAAGTTAATTTATACATCCATATTTCCTCTGAAATACTTTTCAGATGACTTGAAGTTCAGTGAGTCTTAGACACATGAATAATTAGAGTAAGAACTTACAGGCGTTACAGCTGGAACCTGATGTAAACTATGTATTGGTTCATTTTCTGCTTTAAGGTGGTTGGGGCTGATTTGGTGGAACTGTTTGTAGTTTGACTGCTTTAATTATCAAGCTGTAGGAGACTCTTGGATTAGAAAAATATTTTTGCCAAGGTAAAGCCAAGATTGACTTTGAACTACAGTGGTTAAATTGCTTCCCTGAGCAAGGGGAAGCTGGGTTTTCGTCCTGCTGCCAATGAATATTTATGCCAAGTGGAACAAAATCAACAGGAGTAAATTTAATACCTTCCATTTAGGGATATGTTTGTGTGTGTGTTTTAAAACAAGTATGTTTCTATAATATTCAAAGGATGAAGGTGATATCAGGGTTGCAGAGGATTCAAGCTTTGACTCACATACCAAGTGACAAGCACATAATCTCTCTTTGTGAATCTAAAATGAGTGATTTTGATATTTCTAGCTGGAGAACTTCGAAGCTCAAATCCTGCTTACCTGAAAAGAAAATTAGGATCCTAGGAGATGAAGTTTCCTGAAAATGGTATTTACATGTAAGTTGCCTTTTACCTGTGAAGTACTCTACCTGCATGATAATTTACTTAAACTGAGGGATTAGAAAAAAGATTCAAAGATGGTGACTTAGAAGTCTTGAGAACTAACAGTATGTAAACTACTTTAAGTTGTATATGTTCTGAAGTTAAATTTCTTCAAAATTCATTCAGAATTACAAGTCACTGCTGGAGCACAATTAATGTATTCCATTAGTACTAACTCCCATAAAACATATAATAAATTGTGAGTGCCTAGGTATTTATTTAAAAACATTTTTCTTGATGTCATGCTAAGAAAGGCTGTAAGAAATGAAACAGAAAGCAAACACATACAGCAGGCTGTAAAGGAGGATAAAATAAAATGTTGTGACTTCCTATGAAACATTACCACCACTTCACACTTATTCAACAGTTCAGGAATTCAGCCAGCAAGTGGGAGATGGGTGATCAAGGTTCAGTGTGCACTTCAGATGATAAAGGAAAAGGTTAAAAAGTTCTTCTCAGTGGTGTTGAAGACTGCTGTTTGTACCTTGCTTTTCCCTTTCAAAGATCAGCAGCTTCACAGCATCTGGAGTAATGCCATTATAGACTACACTCCTATGAAATAAATAAATGAATTCATATGGGAATTTTTCACTGCATATGGTTTGCCAGAGGAAATTGTCTCAGTCAATGACCCACAGTTTATTTCAGAAAAATTTGACATGTTGTTAGGTCTAAATGCAGTGAAGTATGACAAAGTTTCTTCATTTCATGAAGCATCAAATGGAGCACTGGAACTTTTTTTTTCAAGCCATTAACCAGACCATCTAACTAGCAATATATTATCAGAAAACTGGAGTATTTTTTGTTCTTTTGGTTTTTTTGGTTATTTAGTTGTTGTTGTTGTTGATTGGTTGGTTTTGGGGTTTTTTTATACAAAACCTTCCTCTGTATGTTACAACAAAGGAAACATTTAGTTGTTAGTTTTGCAATGCACTGGGAAGTCCTAAGGCTGATTCTGTTACCTTACCCTAATGCTTGGTGCCTGTTTTACCTGGGTGAAAACTGTATATACTGCGATGCCTTTCTGGCTGGAATCACAAAATACTGGCCATCTTGGTGAAGCTCAGCCCATTGCCTGGAGGAGAAGTTGGGGGTTTTTTTCCTTTATCCACTCATGCAGATAAAATTCCTAAAAATTTGAAATTCTGAGTAAAGCAAAGAGGAAGCTGAGCTGAGAGCAACAAGTATAATGAGAAAGTGTGTCAGACAAGCTGTTTCTTGCAATGCTCTGAAGAGTCTGTTTTCCTGCTTTTTCATTTTGAGCTGGGGAAGTTCATGACATTGCTGTTCAAAGTTATCAAAAAGACTGAAATAAATAAGAAATAATGATTCATATTTAGAACAACAGGACTGTGGTGTCCTATAGGAATGAATTGCTCAACTCACAATCAGGGTGTCGATACTTGACTGATTTCTCTACCACTAATTTATTATGTGGCTATTTCTATTAGAAATACAATAAATATTTTTGTCTTTTGTCATATTCTTGGTACTGTCTAATTAAACTTAGTGGCAGCAAATATTGGTTCTTACTCTTTGCCTACATGGTGTACAGTACCATGGCGTCACCAAAAGATCCTAATAATACGTTAAATAACAGAGATTAATACTGTCCAAACAGGAATGGAAGGCATGAGGAAGTTTAAATCAACCCACTTAGGGCTTTTTAAATTGTAAATTTTTTTGGGAAAAAGTCTTGAGTGAATCTAGTAGAGCTGACAAACTAGTTAGACTTTTGGAAATGAGAAATTAGGCCTTCAATGTGGATTATAATTAATGATATATAAATATTTCAGAGGTACAACTTAAAATGTGAGGGTTTATTTTATTTTCAGACCTTTTTAATCTCATTCCTTTGTTTACTTCTTTTTGTAAATTTTACTTTACTTCTGATTGGATTTTTTCTTGTATTTTGGAAGTGCTTATGACTTACATGACTCATCAGTAAAACAAAAAAGTCTGTTAATCAATTTTAAACATTGCAGGTGGAAGTTTCTCATGTGATCTAGTTTATCACAGCTACACTGAAGTGAACTTATTTGAGATAGCTTATACTAGGACCTATTACCTCCTACTGCTGTGTTTCAAAGGTAATGTTTTCCTGTGTATGAAGGGGTAGATTTGTCGAGTGGAGGGTTTCATAGAGGCCAGGGCCAGCCACCTTGTCCTCTCCCCCAGATGTGGCACATCTGTTCCACATCACATAATGCAGCTGCCCAGCTCTGCACAAACTCATTTCTCCTCTGTCTTCGTTCCTCTTATTCACTTTATGCCTGTATCTGTCAATAGACTGAAATCACTGAAAAACTCAGGGTATTTTTTTATATCATTTTGCCAAAGGATGGGGTAGAAAATCATCTCAATGTAGCTGTACTCAGACAGCAGACAATTCGGTCAAAGAACCCTGTCTGCATTCTTGGTGGAGAACTATCACTGTCAGGTTCAGTGCTGGTGGGGAGGGCACCAAGGGCATGGGCTGAAATGACAGTGTCATGAACTTGCCAACTGATTCTTGCCAACTTGCTGGGGTTCTGGCCAAACCCTTCAGCATGATGGACAGGACAAGTACAGATGAAGCCTTTGCCCTACTGCAGCTACAGAATAGTTGATGCTGAATAGAAATGATTCCCAATATAGTGTATTCTGTTATGTTTTATAAGCAGAACTGAGCTGTCTCCAAGTTACTTGTGGCCCTTTGAACAAGTATTCACAAAAACATGCATATCAATGAATGTTTTGGTTTTGGGGAGGTTTCCCCCCACTGCCTCCTATTCACTGAATATGGGAATTCTGTGTTTACTTCGATGCTATTTACTTTTATTTGTGGATTGTTGTTGTTGGGGTTTTTTGTGGAAACTTGTTACCTCATTACTTGTGGAAACTTCAGCTTTTGTGCATTTAGTTCTATGGGATTATCTCTTTTCATGGTACGTTATTTTTTTACATATATTCCTCTCTGTATTTTGCATTTATTAAAAATCTAATTTGTAGAGGCCATTTCAGGATACAGTTGCGCAGGCCAAACAGTTCTAAAATTGAATCAACATTTCTCCATTGTTGAAGTAGTCCAGGTAAATAAACTCAGATGAATACAGCCCTGCTATAGAATAACAATTAAGAACTTGTAAAGAAAGAGTAATAACTTTATAGTACATCTTTAACTCCATTTAATTGAGGGAGGTCCTTGCCTGCTCCGAGGTGGGTCTGCTGGGAAGTGCTTCATCAGTCGTTATCTCCCAGGGCACTGCAGGTGATCTGACCAGTGTGACCCATTGGCTACTCTCAGCTAATGGCTAAGGATGTGGTTGTACTGAAATGGGAGGAACCAGACCTCGTTATCCCCATTAAAGATCAGGTCACTTAGCGTGGGGTTAGGCTTTTAAGTCACGAGATATGTGCAATTTAGCAAAGCACCAAGTGGTTGAATTGATTTGGTTTTGTACTTAAACTGCCAGGAGGAAGAGATTATTTTCTTATGTGCCTGATGAGGGCATATTATACTTGACAAGGAAATGTCAATACTATTATAAATTGCAAAATAATCCTTGTGCAGAAGATGTTTATAAAATATATTTACATTAGTGCTAATAACACTAAAAATGAGGATAGTGATGAACACAAGCTCCATCTGTAACTGTAAAAGAGTAGCTATATAGATTGGCACTAGTTCAGCTATCTTCAGAAATTTCTTTCATTAAGGATGCCTGAAACAAACACAGTAGAAATATTTACAGTTTTATTTCAGAGCAAGATAGCCTCACACTGAAGATGCTTTTGTTCCCACTGAAGCATGAGGAGCAGCAGAAGTTATTTAAACTTGCTCATTTCTAGAAATTAAATATCTGATTCTGTTGCAGATATTTCAAGCTCTTATTAGGGTAAGTTCCAAAGCTAAACATTTCAGTACTGAGTTCTGCAAGTCTTTGTCTGTGTATCCTCTTTCTCTTACTGCTTAACTTGATAGAGAGCTGGGTCAAACATTTGTCTCATTTACAGTAATGGAGTTCACGACTGTTTTATAGCAAACTAGCAAACCCCTAGTATAGCACCCAGAAAGCAAGTTAAATAGCTAGAAATAACAGCATATGGAAATGCCAGCTCTGTGCTGCATTGGAAAGATACAGAGCAATGGTGTAAGGTACTGACTGGATTATGAATAGCAGGCATTACAGTGCATTGTTACGCTGGCCTTTGATGTAGCCATGGATTTTTCAAGCTCTGTTTATTTTGCTTTTTTGCACGCAAGCTGCAGTTCACTTGAAAGGTAAAGAAAATTATGAACTATATTTTCTGTGAGGGGAAGAAGGCAGGAATGTAATCACCAGTACCTGAAACACACGGTCTGTGTTTCTCAGCAAATGTGTTACTGAGTAGAATGGCCAGACATTAGCATTTTTAATGTCCTCTAACAGCATATGACAAATGTATCATGAATAATTAGATATTACTAACTACTGAACAGTGCTTAATTCACTTACCTGCCGGTACATTTGCCCTTTCTATCTGACAGCTCAAGTTGAATAAATGCTGTCTCTGGCTCTGAACCACCAGCTGTATGGGGCACAAAGGTCAGTCTTTCACATCATAGACTGAAGGCTCTTTACACTGAATAGTAATGCAGCTCTTGAGTCTGTGCTATTTGAACAGACCTGCTGGTGGTGGCACTGGATTTTGCTCTCTGGTTACATGGTGTGTGAGCCCATGGTTCTAATGCTGGTGAGGCATGAATTAATGTCAGCCAACTAAGTAGTTTCTCACGAGTATACATCCATATTTCTAACTACAGTGTGTTTGTTGTGATTAAAGGGAAAACTGGAAAAAATCTCTGAGGAAAAACGTAGCTTGTGTAGATGATTTAGGCTGCATAAAGTCTCATTGTGTAACTGAAACTGTGCTGAATTCCATGAATGAAAACAGACATTGATAATAGGAGGAAAAGTAGAAGAAAATGTGAAATGGCAGAGTCATCCATATGAGGACCATGACAGAGACTTTTTGATGTCTTGTCACATCTTCCACATCTGTGAGAAAGCAATTCATAATCATTCCAGAAGTTAGACCTAATTTCAAGTGCAGTGAAGTTGGTGCTGTGTGAGAAAGGTGGCATGTCCTTGGTGAAGCTGTCTGTCTGCTAAGCTTTGCCTTTCTCAGCATGGACTGTCTCAACTCTTTCATTGCTGCTTAGCAAAAATGCTTCGTGCAGGTGCCTCAGAGATGCATTTTCACCATAAGGTGGGATGAAGCATTTGAATCTAAACTGAGGAAACAGGAATTAAAGCAGCATTGAAACGGGCTTCTTTCCGCTGCTGAGGTACCACTATGCAGCTGTTTCTCTTCAGGGGAACAGGTCCACAGGAAGAGAAACAATGTCTTTGATGAAATGTGTTGCTGATTCATTGTTTTCTAATTGATATGAATCGACTTAGAACACATTATATATAAATATTTATGTTATGCAGCACAACTCAGGTTGTACTGGTCTTGATTCATAAAAAGAAGTCCTATTTTTTTTCCTCCATTTGCTGACTGACTGTCTCAGGAATATATAAGAAATCTGAAGAAACATTTCTTTTTTTGTTTATTGATTTTCTTAAGTGTGTGGGATTCCTCTACCCCCAGAATTAGATGGTACACATATTTTTGTTTGCTTGATCTTAACTGAAAAATTGGGAGATACTGTGTTTATATTAAGAATGCATGAAGTACAGAGGCCAACTGTAAAATCTAATTCATATCTTCTTATATTAAAAAAGTCACTACAAAACTTTATCTTTCATTGTCTCACAGGATACACAATACATAAGTTCAGCTTAAAATTTCCTATTGTTTGTGTATGTGTACAATGATTATATTGATTATAAAGCAGTTTAACCAGTTCATTAACTGTAAACTGAAACTAAGCAGAATTCTAGAGGAGCAAACATAAGGACTTCCAGCATCACTCACATGGCCATTGGATTGGTGAGCTCCTCCCAAGTGGGATTATAGCCCTCTCTTGGATCAGTCCTGTGCTTTTCAATGATAAATTATATTTTTGCAGTAAAATAATTTGTTACATTATTTCTGTGAATTTTTAGAGGACTCTGATTCAAACTGTGGTTGCCCAGTATTTTCATCATTATTGTTATCTAGAACGTACCTTTTAACACATATTTAAGCTACACTTGACTCAATAAACATGAGGTCCACCCAGTGGCCAATACACTGGGCAGTTTATGTGCATTCCCTGCTTCTGTTGGATACAGGACCAGATGGTCTTATCTGTGTGTGGTGCTTTTCCCTAGATGCTTCCTACTGGCACTGTATGTGTAGGCTGTTACCAGGAGTGATTCAGGAGGAGCTTAAGATCTGTTGCCTGAGCTACTTGTGGAACTTAGAGCTGGAAAGATCTCTTGTTTCTTTCCAAAGAGCAGCAGCTCTTTTCTGCTCAGGTATGTGTCTGCAGGTCAACTTGTTGTATTGGTTTTCATATCTGTAAAGATTTTGTAGAGTTTCATTATTATTTGGTTTTCTAGAATCCTCTCTATCTCCTCCAAGGATTTAATAACTTTAATCTTGTCTCTACTATGTAGACTGCTATGTAATGGTAGTCTTCCTTTTTTTTTTTTTTTTTTGGCAGTGTGAAAAGATGAAATGGCTTTCAGACAGTCTGTATATTCAGTCTCATAAATTATTTAAACATATTTGTGTGTTATTTTACCAGGCAAATGCTGGGTTCTTACCAAATATATCATTGCATTTTTTAAATTTTTCTGACATATATTGTTGTATCATTAAAACTTTTCAGCAGAGTTGAAGGAACTTTTGCCTGTAGCTAAATGGAAAAATAATATGGTCATTTCTTTGCATTCACAATAGATTTTCAATGCTGTTCACCCCAAGGCTCTTAGTATTGAGTGAAATGCACTCCTTAATCAGACATGAGACTTCATTGTAATTGTAAATCTGCAGTCAAAAAAGGCCTTAAGAGTCCTGGCAATGTAAGTGTAATGTGTTCCAAGTCGAACGGTTATAGCTCAGTGTTCAGTTTAATATGGAGTGGAGAGACTTGATCCATACCTGGGGTATTCAGAAACTCAAACTTGGCAGTTGGAATGGGAATTTTACTGTGGATTGTTTTTATAAGTCCTCAGAAGAACATTTTCTTTGCTTACATACATTATACACTATTTAAGTGGTTGTCTTCTAAATATCTTGGATAAAACATGAATTTTAGGCTTCCAAAATTAAAATTGCAAAGGACTGAGAAGTTTGGCAAGTGAAGTGATCAAGTCTCTAAAGTTCCCCATCACAGGAAAGGTCTGTGGAAATGTGAGGAGTGTTTTGAGTTGGGATGAGCTTTGAGGAATGATGGCTCACTGATGACTAAGAAAATGTTTTTCATCTTCTGTTTTGGTACTGCACAAAGTGGTCTTTTGCCACTCTCCACTGCTGCATGTGTGGAATTAATTTTTTTAAAAAATAAAATAAAGATTTGTTATTAAGTGTTGCTTTGTGTTAGTAGGAATGTTAAAGTTAACAATACCTTTAACATTCTTACTAGCACAATTCAACACTTGCCTGAGAATAGCCTAGATCAAATCTATCCCCTCAGAGCATGGGAACTCGAAGGCAGGCTGCAGGACAGACACTTGGCTGCACCCTCTCTCTTCTCTGTAGCCTTGAAGCATTTACTGTGGGTTATTGTGAGTTTATTACTTGCTTCTCTGAACAGGTTGTGGACAAATTCTAGCTTGACAGTCTCGTCTATCCTATTTTCCTTTTTACCCTTTGAAAGATCAATGGCACCATTATGCTGTTCATACTTTTCTTCTGTACTCTCCTTGCTCTGTAATATCTGTATTTACAAGAATCCAACAAAACCACTAATTGCACAAGTACATAGGTCTTCTGTCACTTTTTATGCATTTTATGTTGAGTGATGCCAGCTGAAGTTTTGGACTAATATTTCAAATGTACAAAATAGATGTATCAAGATAATGGAGCAGGTTGTAGCTGGTCTGTGAATATGTGTATATATCACAGAAAATATGCCTCAAAGAAACTTTTAAATCTCTCTTGCTGAGGACCAACAACAGTGAAAACCAAAAGCCCTTAAATTCAAAAAGTGCTAGTCTCTCACTGATCTTGAGGCACAGTGGGACACACTTTCATTGAGTGCTCTGAATACTGGTAAAAGAGTTGGAAAAAGGAAAGCTTCCTTATTTTACAGTAAGCCACATGGCAAACACTGCCCTAAAACCCAGACTAATGGCAAAGAATAGTCTGTGGAGTAAAAATAAGTTTTAATTTTTTAGGAATACCTTTGCTTCACAGATTCCCAGTCATATGTGCTAGCTTTGCAGCTCTGCAGCCTATAGGGATGTGCCCTGTGGGATCTCTAGCACAAGCCCAGCATGGCTGCCAAAGACTGAACCCTAACTAAAATAAGTGGCAGCATACTTAAGTTGATATGAAGCACTTAACAGGAGAAGTCCAAATCCCATGTTTGGAGTAATAATAGTCCAGTTCTATCACTCAGGACCTTTAATTTCACATTGTTATTATGCTTTTGGGCTATTACTATTACAGGATAAATCAATCAAGTTAATAATGCACATATCAACATATATAAGAAATAGACTGTATCTAAGCACATTAGAACTAGACTTTAAGGTTAAAATTTGGCTGTATTGAATGTATTTCAATATATATGTGCTGTGTTTTTATCCCATAGCACATTATGGTGTGTTATTTCATGCAGACATAAAAACAGACTGTGCATGCATTGCAGCGTTAAGGTCTGAGGAATTACCTGTAGATTTGACAGCTTTTCAAAACTTAAGACAGTATAATTCAAATTTTAATTGGCTTGCAATGAAGCAGTTGTTTTGAAATCTTCCTTCTTAATAAATCTGTAGCACAGCTCTCAGAGGCTTA
>JAWWLZ010000004.1:22525770-22544853 GCA_035041345.1 Poliocrania exsul | reverse complement strand
AGGCTTAAGGAAAAGTACTTGGCCTTTTCCTTATCCCCGGAATCTTCATGCATAGATGTAGGTCTGCACCAATTGTCTCATCTCCAGACTAATTATCTCATTTACATATTTCCTGCTTTCTGCTTAGAATTCTCCATGGAATGGCCAAGATTTAAATTGTGTACTGTCAGACAAAACTGGTTAAGGGAGGGAGGCACACGCATGTGTGTGCATTCTATTTTATTAACATTATCATGAATGGCATGGTACATTTAGTATTAACAGAATAACATATTATGTAGTGCTTCATAGAAAATGTTATGTTAAAGCTGAAGCTCCTATAATTGAAAAAAATGGTAAAATTAAGGATTTTGTGTAACCTCTGTGGTCACCTCTTCCACCTTCTGCTATCACTACTCCTACACTTTGAATCTCTTGAGTGAATGATCTCTTTATTTTTTATTTAAGGGAATAGAAAGACTCTCATAGTAGTTACATTTTGTAGATATCATACCATAGAAGTAAAAAGTTGCTCCCAGTAGAATGGCACATAACCTATGAAATAGTGACCTAGTAGACAAGTGCAAATACAGCAAGTGCTCAGCTGTAGCTCAGTCACACCGAATTAAAAATAGAGCTTTCATTCCTTTCGTGGTCTGATCCATAATAAGATACTATAGTTGAAGTTTGCCTCAATATGTAAAGTTCAGGGTAAATTTGGGACCCTTAACACCACCTAAATGCCTTGTAAAGTCTCCTCATAAATAATAGTGACCACTTGAGGTTGCCAGGTAAGCCAGCACATTGTTGTATTCTCTTAAGCCTCTTAGGACCATGGGTGCAGCTCGGCTGCTTTCCCTCAGGCTACAGCAGGGAATCATGGACTCCTAAATGTATGGAAGGCAGAAACCTTAGTAGTCTGCTTAGTGGTGCCTGTGTGACTCTTACACATTCTGCTCTCCTGGTTTCTGTTGAGTGGGTTATTTTACATGCAGAGGGCAGAAATGTCATGGTTCACTGACTAATGGCTCCCAGCCCACTTCTCTTTATAGCAAGATTAATTTGCTATAGAGTGAACCAAATAAGCACCCTTGACAGGCAGGATGTGTGTCCTTTCAGTAGCTGAAATGAACAGTTATCCCAGTTAGTGTTGACCTTTCATTTCTACTGAGAGGCAGCTTAGTATTGTTCCTTCATTTGAGGATGGGTGTTGCTTTGCTTCCTCTGCTGAGATCTGCTGTGGGATAGCAGAATGTGGCCTGCAAGGAAGTGTAGAGCTCCACAGTGATGGTAGCCAATCCTTTGTGGTCCTTTTCTCCTCTGAAATGTACCATCAGTTATTTTATATTTAGTCTTTATGATCCATAAAAAGTACTTTGATGCTAAATGAGCAGAGAAATTTCTGAAGACCACCTGTCTACAGATATCATGTGTGGATTACTATTCCTAAAAGGAAAACCTCATCTGAACAGCTTCTAATAGGGAAATCTCAGATTAAAATAGAAGGTTGAGATCTGTATGTACAACTATGAAATCAATAGGCAGTCCCCGGAACTGCTGCACTTGAGGCATATGTTGTAATGCATGTTTGTCTGCAGCTCTGGAATTTGTCTGCAGCTCTAGAAAAAGAATTCTGCTCAAAACAGCATCAGTCTGCCTGAATAATTGAAGTAATGAAGAAAAAAAAACAAAACTAAAAAAAACAAAACCAAAACAATCAAACACCCTCCCTAGCCCCTCAAACAAAACAGGCAAACATTTTGCACCGTGTAGCTCATCAGAATGTTGTGGACTATTTTCCTTTACTCTTGTCACCAATGTCTAATGCTTTATACTGCCCATGATACCAAAGAGGGCATTCAACTGCTCTTTAGATTCAAGATGTGCACAATTGAGGTATTTGGTAGTGCTCATTTTTAGTACCTTCACATACAGTGGATTTTTCACAAAAAAACCCCTCTCCAAACCAAACAAATTACAACCAAAAAAACCCACCCCATCAGCAAAAAATCCCAGTGTAGAATCAAAAACATTAAATATTTCACAGTTTTAAATTTGGAATCAGCAAGTTAGTAAAATTGCAAAATTATGTGTAATAGCTCAGCTATTGAAATCAGCATGTCATTCCCTTCCACATAAAGAAGAGCTTATGCTGTGCTCATCCCCAGCCAGCTGAAACTATAAATATGCTAAACACAAAACCAGCTAATTATAATCTAGGGTGTTTTTTCTTCTGACATATATAGGGCCTTAAGAGCTACAATATGCTTGACTTCTGGTGTTCACTCTGTTTCAGCAATTCTCCCCAGCAGCACTGTTTTCTCCAGCTCCATTTTAACCTTGCAGTTGCCTCATTCAGACTCCTTATGTGCTCTGGAATTTCTGTCAAGAAAGAAACAAGAGTTGCCAGGGCCTAATGGCTTTGACTTTAAATGTCCTGTTTAATTACAGTTTGCCAGACATTTACACTCTTCCATATGTATATTTGGCAGTTCAAAGAAAAAGGAATTCCTCTAGTAGTAGCACTGAAAGGGTGTCTATTTTTACACCTAATTCTGTGGATTCCAGAATTTGAACCTGTGAAAGCCTCTCTGACCTGATAAATTCCCATCTCTGTGTTTTAGTTGTTATTTTTCAGTCATAAAAGTAATTCTTCTTTCCATAGGGCATTTTCTCCTTGAGAAGGGAAGTAAGCGCCTAACAGATAAAGTATTTTGGACATTATTATTTTAAAATCTTAAATGCAAATATAAATATTTTTAAAATATTTGAAGTTTGTTTGGACACTTTGTGAAATGTACTGAGGTTTCCCTCTGTAGTCTAGTCTTAGCCATACTGGAAATCTTGTTCTTGAAACTGAAGGCTTCTAAACAGCAAAGTGATTCCTTTTCTTCTTTTTTCCTCAATCAGGGGGTCAAACTTCCAGATCCTTAATCAATTCATTGATTATATTCAGGTACAGTTCCACTTAAATAAGTAAAAACTAATTCTAGATAAGGATGTAAAATTTGGCCTGACATGGTCTATCCTTCTTCCAAAGGAGTCAAACAGTTAATTCATATTGTTTCTGAAAAGGCAATTTCAAAATTACATACCACTAGTTTAGCTCCATCTTCTTACAAGGCAATAGAAAATCTTGTATTGATTTTAATGGGAATAATGAGGTCAGTTCTGAAATCCTGAGAGCCAAGAGCGAGCAGCATCTGCTGTGCCCCTTCTGAAATAAGAACAAAATGCATTTCCAAGTCTTCCAAATGTGGTGATTCCTGAGCCTGGATCCAGTGAGCTCTTGTTAAAGTTCAGCAGTTCCCAACTTTGTAATTGGTGCAAACTTAGAGTTCCCTGAAGTGAATGTAGAGTTTAGAGGAGTTCCTGACCTGCTGCGCTCTGCCAGTTTGGAAGCAAATTATAATCATTCTTATTTTAAAAGTCCATATTCTTATCGTTCCGAGCAATTGAGTGAAATTACATTGCTTGTAAGAAAAGCTCTCTAAAAGAGGTGCTGGATATCATAGCAATAATCAGCTTAATAAAAATGCTTAGACTGAATGTGATCTCACAAAAGCAAAATGTGGCATTGGGCTAATTTGTAAAACCACCTCGTTAACTGAAGTTATTTGTAGCTTGTCAAATATTAAGTTGCTCAAATTGGTTCTTTGTAATTGAATTTTGAAGAAATTAACAGTCTGTTGTAGTAATAAATTTAGTAGATTGGATATTTGGTGTATTTTCTCAAAATTAAAATTAAGTAAATAGATGGCTAAGTCTTTCCAAAAATTTTACTTTTTCTAATGTCTAAAAAAAATCATAAAGTTAACTCTCTTACTGCATCACTGCTAAAATTAATTTAAAGCCTAAGTGAGCTTAAAAAAAGGAGAACTCATTATAAGCAAATTTTGTAGGATGGTGTGTATTGTCATATTAATTCTGAAAATTAAATTACTTTGATAATGGTTTTCTGCTATTTGTTCAGTTTAAATTGTATTTATTTTTCCAGTCTTAAGTGAATCCACATGTTTTTCTTTTTCCTGACATGCAGAACTTTTACAATAGAAAGAAACCCCAGTTTTATTACTGTCCTCAAAGAAAATCTTCAATAGATTTCATTATAACTGTATATAAAATGCTGGCTGATCATGGGCCCAAGCACAATAAAGATTTGCCCTTGTAGTGCAGAGGTGACTTTGAAAAAGCACCAAATGTTCTAATACCTGTTCATGTCCTAACTTGCTATTCATTCATAAATGCAAGTGTGCCAATGAACTCTGTTCCTCAGACATGCATAAAACGTTGCTTCTAGGCGTATGTAAGCATCCCCCCCTCTCTGTGATGCTTAAGCAAACCGTGTCTGTGAGATCCACAGCTTTTTAAGATGTCCCCAGGGTTCCCGTAATGAGTTTACCTCCCTTGTTGCATCTCCTGCAGAGCCAAAGCATGGCAAAGAATTTTCGAGAACTGCTTTAAAAAGCACCTCTCAGTGTCTGGATTAAGGAGCTTTACTTGGGATATGAAGTTGTACTGCAGCACATCTTTTAAATAAAAGTAAACTGAAAGTAAAAGGATAGGGATTGAGGACTTGGAATTTTTTTTCCCAGTGTAACATGTAAGATGTGTTATCAGTAGCATAGTTCCTTACTATTGATGGGGTTTGTTAGTGTTAATAATAATATTATCAGATATAATGTGTGTTATTACATGATTTATTGCATAAATAGGGGCTTTAGTTCTAAAATCTAATCTTGTTCGAGTGCGACTATATATAGACTAATATCAATACTACTAGACAGTGAGGAAAAACCCCATCATGTCTGAATGAATAATTCATGTGAAATAAGAAGAGACAAAAGGTAATTGAAATTGATGTTTATTTGTCTGGGTGATGAAGTGGAACAAGATCCTTTTCAGTGCTATCAGTGAGAGGAACCCAAGGCTTTGTGGTTAACCAATGGCCCAGCACACACCCCAGGCTGGCTCAGCTCCTGCACGGAGTGTCTGAGGGCAGGGCAGGTGCCATGAGGATACTGCTCTGCCCTAATCATGTCATAGCTGACATTTGTGGTCTGGGAGTCTGAAAATGCCCCTTTAGTTTGTATCTCTGGAAGTTTAAATCCCACTAGGAAGATCAATAGTACTGGTTTTGCAACAGTCAGTTCAAATCTTTGCTTTACTGTTGAACAACGTGGTTTGGGGTTCAGTGTTGGAGAATTTTTGTTAGTGGTTGATACTGTATCCAATAGATACAATTTGCATGATCACCCAGTTGCAGCATCATCAAGTAGTTATATGCAATATTATCAGGCTCTGTAAGCATTTCATTAAAGTTGTAACCCCATATTTCATAGAAATACCTTTTTCTAATTGTACCCTTGCCTAAGTGCCCATGAAAGATGTGAATATCTGTGATTGTTCTTGCAACAAAATGAAATATTCAGGAATAATACCTATGAGCAGTAGAGGGGTGATAACGTAAACTGCTGTTTGTTTCATAACCTACAGTGCACAAGCAAAACCATTTTTGTTCTTGTGTGCTACACAAGTCAAATTATGGGGCTTTTATGCATTGTAAGACAAAATTGGGAGTTGTGTGGTGCTTATTCTCCCGTGGTGGGTGCAAATGCCTCTTGTGAGAGGCAGCAAGAAGAGCGGGCAGGGATTTGGAGTCCCTAGACAATATTAAAAAAGCAAACAGGAAAGCTTTGCTATAGCAAAATCACTGCTGCTTTGAACCTGTTTGTAAAAACTTTGGTGTCACCTCACTGAAATTTGAATAATTTAGAAATAGAATATTTGCAGTTTAGTATTTCTTGTGGAATTTCCTCTGTACTTTAGTGTGAAGTGCAGAGTCAAAAAATAGTGGGAAATGTACATCTAGATTTATAATCTTCAAAGAAAAAAATATTTCAGAAACTATCAAAATAATTTTAAGTCAGCTGAAAACTTGCATATCCGTAAGTAACTTTGTCAATGGTTGGTTTTGGTTTTTTTTTTCTGTGGGTCTACTGTTCCCTTCTGAATTCGCTGATAATTTATGTCTGATAGCAGGACAATGGGATTTACAAATGAACTGAACAATGACATTCTTAAAGGGAGGAACAAACTATTTTATAGCTTCATTTATTTGAAATGAAAATTCTGGAAGAGAAAGTGTCACACTGTAAATTAAAAAAACCCCTATTATCAGGGTAGGAACTGATATTAAATTAAGTAATTTGGTTTGTCTTTTTTTCTGTGGAGAAAGTAATCTGAAATGTATGATTTGAAGACATTAAGCACTTCCATTTACATTACAGAATGACTCAATTCAGAAGAACCCAAATGCATTTACTTACTACAAATTTAATATAATAGAAAATAGTGTTTAAAGGTAGTATGTGCTAATGTATGGCCTGTAAGATTTATGAAAATTGAAGTAAATGGCTTCCGATTAGACAAGAGTTCTCTTTCATAAAATGCCTTTTATGCTTATTTTTACCATGACAATTCAGCTGGTGTGTCAGGGCTCTGCAGTCTGATGGAAAAAATGCAGAGGTGGAGTTACAGTCCTGAGTTTCACCTGAATGACACTCAGTTTTGACAGTGCCCTTCTATTATCAAACAGTGTACAAGAAAGCTTAAGAAAAACTCCTGAAGTTACTGACTACTAATGGCCCTCATTTCTGAGCTCCCATATAAAATTCTCTCTAAAAATCTGAAAAAAACCCAAACAAACAAACAAAAAAATCCATTTTGGTTATAGTTAGTTACAGGTACACAATTAAGAAAAAACCCCAGTATTCATCATATAAACACCACATATTTATTAGCATTATTGCTAAATAGTTGCAGACATTTAAAGCTGTCAAGTTTTACTCAGTGATATGTGATCACTGAGCTAAATTCAGTGAAGTCAGTGTGATGTTTTCTGCCCTTCAAGAACTTACATGATTCTATATTTTTCAAAATTTTAAAAGCATGCCCTGTTTTTCTGAATACAGCTCCATAAAATGTTGAATCCTGATGAACGGATATTCAGAAGAAGTCAGACTTTTTCAAAGTCATTTTGCAGTCTTTTTAATACTACTTAATTCTGTCTTGGGAACAGAATTTTAATGGGCAAGTGAAAGGTAACTCTTGATGCCTTGAGTTGGTTCTGAACCTTGAGGATGGTGTTTTACCTGCCAAAAATAAGGCATCTCCACAAGAGAGAACCAGAATTGTTGTAGGTTCACCAGTTTTACTCCCTCAATGGCAAATTGAGGTCTTGAGGTGGAAAAGCCCACATCTAACAAGTACCTCTTACTGCTTTAATAACTTCTGTAATCAGTTGTCTGTGTGAATATGCATTGCAATCATTTTTGTGATCATATTTACCATAAAAGATAAGTTATTCTCAACATTATTATAAAGATATCCAGCACTTTGGAACAGGGGGAATAGATTAATTGCCTGTATGCTAAACAAGAATTTTAAGATACTTTAGACAAGTGTGAATAATAAAATATAAAGTAGAACTATTCATTCATATGTGCTTTGAAAACTTAATTGTGAAGTCTACAAGATACGACTTCTGTATTTTATCCCTTGCTTTGCTATTGAATTAATACATAGTGCCAAGAGCTGTAAAGTCTAATTCAGAAAATGCCTTAAAGCATTTCTACATTTAATGGCACACTAAAGCATAGTGCTATGCTGAAATGAAATCCAAAACTTTTATGTCTGCTATACAGGATTTGCCTTTGCATGTTTGGTACAAAAGGTGCCTTGAAAGCATATAGTCCAAAATTAAGGAAGAAGCTGGGGTTTTGCCTTTCTAAAACTTAACTCAAATTCCTTAGCAAAGTGGATGTCAATTACTCCTCAGCAATAAAGTCTTTTTCTAATGGTAATTGCACAACATGAAAACAGTGGGAAAACCTTGAAATCTGGACAAAAATAATTAGAAAATATTTGTTTAACTTCTACACTTCTCTCTGGTAACGTCCTCACTTAACCTGGGGGTCACTTAATGTGGTATAGCCAAGAAGTGCATAAATAATCCAATATAGAAAAAGTTGCAATAAGGCACGTGGAAACTCTGTGGAGTTTCAGTGCAACAGGCTAAAAGCATGAGATCATTCCTGCTTCCTAACTGAGGGTCAGTGGCTTATCCTAGGAGCAGTGATCAGGTAAATGTCTGCTGGCTACCAATGATTTATATGGTCCACTGGTTATTTGTCCAAATGAGGTAATTTTCTGTCTGGGGAAAAAATCTCTCTGCGAAAGTACATTGTTCTTGGCTGTAGTGAGATAGGTAAATCAAAGAGGAAAATGTTCCTCCATTTCAAAATACTTAGATAGAAAGAGTTTGTAGGACGGTCATCTGGTTCAGAGAAGACTCAAGAGAAAAAGAAATTGTGGGGAGCACTTAAATATCTTCCCTGTGAAGATATTTATTTCTGTCATCCAGCATAGGGAGCAGATTGCTTTTTCAAGCTCAAACTCCTTCTTTATTGGCTATTGGTAACTCAGGAACAGAAACAGTTGAAATATAAGTCACCCTACAAATTAAATAATGGATCCTTTTCTTGTAGTTTAATGCTTTTGTGTTCTGAGATTTTGACTTTGGTGCCCAGTGGTAAACAAGGTTTGTCAAGACAGCCTGTCTGAGTAACAGACAACATACAGCATGACAGACAGAACTGCTTCTGTTAAAAAATTTTCTCAAGTGTACTGTTCAGTGTAACCCTTTCCATTCTCCTCACCTTTGAAAGCATCACAGATCTCCATAATATCTCCAAAATCTTCAGTTACATGAAATATTTCAGCCCTAGAAAATAACAATACCTGTTTAAGGTAAAGAGGGGAGAAACTGAGTTTTCATTATTTTATGGAGCCTCCACTATGACAGCAAGTTGTTTGCATAGGAAATGTAGGAAGTCAAGTCATGGTACATAGGGCATCAAATGGATGCTGCAGCTAAGTTTATTTGATCTGGGGAGGGTTCCTTAGAAATTCAGACCTAGTAATTGTGTGCTCTTTTGCATACAGGCCAACTCCAGCCAGGTAGTGAGAGAATGTGATGTGCAGCCTTAGCAGTTCCTATGTAGTCACTTAGAGCTTCTCATAGAAACACATAATTATATAGCTTAACTTTTCATGGTTGCAAAGAAAAGCTTGGTAAATAATATTAGGCCTAAATATGACTGAAAAAGAAATCTTACCAGTGGCATTTAAAAACCAATCTCATGATAAATGTATTTGCAGTTTTGGGAAGCTTGATGGAGACTGACTTGTCACTTTTGACTCTTACATCTTATAAACCTCTAACTACACCCTCATGCCTTTCCTTGCTGTGAATGCTTAGCACAGCTCACCAATATCACAGTGGAACACTTATTTTACAGCTCAGTGCAGTATGTCTAACAGAAAAGAAAAACAGTCTTAATATCACAGGAATTTATTCAAGACTTCTTTTACAAGGAACTAAATTTTTCAGTAAAGGATCCATCTGTCTGGTCACTTATGCTTAAGCCTAATTAAGATGTTAACTAAGCAGCCAAGTATCCTGGACAGGCTAAATATAAAGTCAATGAGGTCTTTTACTTGTAACTGGTTTCCTGTAACTGTGTTTGTAATAGACTCCAAGATTTGTTACTGAAAATGTAGCTTGAATCAGACAGTCATAAGGATAGTTTTCAAAATAAACTGGTTATATTATCAGTCTGTGTAGGTCAATTTATTAAAACTAAAAGAAAATATTCATCTGTTTGACCAGGGTGTGTTAACTACCCCACTATCCAGTTACTTCATCGCTATCACAGTGTGCCCTCAATTATTGCTTGTTTTAAAGAAGGAGTTTATAAGGTGAATTTAAAGAGTCCTAATGGTAAATTCCAGCATAATTTTTATTGTGTTCTTCTAACAGAGTCTCCCCAGTTACCATTTTTGCAATATAGAAAATCTGTCAATAAGTGCAAAACCAGTAGCAGAGTTAAGTGTGAAGAGTTACGTTCAAACAAATGTCAAATTGCATTGTATTTTTCAGATGGATGTAGCAAAAGATCTGGCTCTATATTTCTTTTTCTACTTGCTGAGTAGCCATTCACTGGGAATCAAAACAATGTTGCGGTTCATGCTGCATTAGCAGTTGCAGTTTATTTCTTAGATTGCATATTTTACTTTCTTTCACCCTTTTATAAAATGATTGTGTTTAAAGTACTTGAAAAAAGAATACAAAGAACTTTGTAAATTAGGCAGAACAAATCAGAAAAACTACCAATACCAGGTAATCACAAAGCTGTTTTGATGTGAAATTTTGTTATTTGAAATGGTACTTGATCAGTTGCCTTTAGGCATGAACTTGGAGCTTTTAGAAATGAAATTATTTTAAATTAGTAAGGATATTTCCTTAACTGCATTGGCAGAGATGAAAATAAGGCATCGTGTTTTTTCTCAACCGCCATCATTTTGCAGCTATTCGGAGTCCTAATGCTGATAGAATGTCCTAACCCCTGTTACCTTCATTTTATTATCTTGTAGAATTGGAAAATTCAGTCATAACCATTTTTCATTCAAATTGATCACAGCTTTAAAATTTGTGCTATGAAAGTAATCACATCATAAGAAAGAAAGACAAAAATTTAGGTCATTTGAATAAAAGGGAAATTATCCTACAGCTAGAACACATTCATATCTCTTCTTGCATACCATCTTTCAGACAAAGTTGCACATATAGCATTTTTATATTCACTTGAATGTTTTAAGTTTTAATGAATATGAGTGATATTTTAGCTGCTATTGCCTTACACAGCATTTTGAAAAATATTTCTAATTACAGTGACCTATGACACTTCTCATTAGTTTGTCACTCTGAGTACTCTCTTGAATTTAGAAATATGTCAGGGTTCAAATAAATATTAGTAATTCATAATAGAAGGTATTTGTTGTCATAATGACATCAAATGGTATTTTCTAAGTGAATAATTTATGTCTGATAAAAGCACAGGCAGATCACTTCCCTGCAAATCAAATCTCAAAGATTATGACATTGGAAAGCAGGGCTCTAATAATAGAAACACTTAGGCAGGATCAGACTGTGCCTGCAGCAGCTCCCGGGAGGGGTGCAGAGAGACAGAGTGATGCCCGAAGGAGCTCCATCCCTCATTCTGGGCGGTGCTTTCTGTTTGGAGCTGGCACGAAGCACCGCCCCAGGTAGATCAGGGAGGACCTCCCTGCAGCCTGGGCCCCCAGGAAAATGGGATGGCAACATAAAGCCAAACATCGAAGTGCAGAGCAATTTATACCTATCAAGACTCGACAAGAGTAGCAGTTTTACTCTGGGAGGTTTCAAGGTTTTACTTTTTCCTAGCTAGTTTTGTAACATAAAGAGTAAATATAATTATAAGCCATTTTGTTGCAGTGTCCCACTGGAGCACCCTGGGTTATGGGCACTACATTTCTGCAGGCTTGATGGCACTTCTTGCTGCTGGTCTGTATCAAAGGTGCTAACTTTTCACAGGTTTCTGCTGCAATCTTAACCTTTTACCTTCCAAAGTAGCTCATATTTCTTCCAGTAATTACTTGAAAACATCTCAGCTGTATCTGTCTTTCCTTTCCACAAAATACAACCCCCTTTCTGTAAATGCTCTGCCCTGGAGACGATTATTTCCCCCCAAAGGGTATCATTTTGCTGTGGTCAAAAAAAATAGTAAAAGAGATTTTTTCACAGTCAGGTTGTGAGTCCAAACTTTTTTTTCACTTTTCTTGTTTTATGTAGACCACCTTCTCATCATTAATCAGATTGATGACATTCAGAAATGGAGAGGTAAAATTTGTACTATTGATGGGTAATATTCACCCAGTAGTTTAAACTAATAGGATATTTATCTGTTCATATTCCTTTTCAAATACTTACTATAGGAATATTTTATTCCTACAGACCTTAGAAGGGCCTCAGGGCTATTACATTTTTCCAAAGTAGAAGTCTAATGGTATTATTCCATCCCTCAGTGCTGCCAAAGTATACAAAATAAAAACCTTCCTGCTTGTCTTCCCTGACAGCTCAAGATGATAAGAATCAGACTGAGAAATAAGGCCTACTCTTGTCAGTATTTGAAGCAAGACTGCCATCAGATTTGACTTTTTTGTCACTTTATACTGTCCCATTTCCCACATCAAAATGCCAGGAATATGAAGTGTGTCCTATTTATGTAGAACTGCATAATGCCACATTGCTTTGCATAACATACTTTTCCTTCAAACTGTGTAAAAAATGGGCTACATTTGATCTGGCAGTGCAGTGCATCTGCTGCACTGAAGAGCCACAGGCTTCTGTCTGCTGACTCTGTGCTGTCTCCATAATGGGGGAAATCCTTGCAATGTGGGAACACGCTGAGTTCTCATCCTGAATGTATTTTTGCTATATAAATCGTGTGCAATTTGGCTTTTGTGAGCTTAGCAATTTATAGAATAATAGCCTTTTATTTTTCAGTCTTCCACTTCAAGGAATGAAATTACAAAAAAATCAAATGCATACAATTCTTTGCTTCCATATCTTCCTTCATCTCAAATCCCAAAAGCCTTTTTCCATTGCTTCTAGAACAAGAATAAAATAGATCTATTTTACTTAATCCCTCGTGTATCTAAAGTGGCCATGAGTAATTCAGCTGAAAACACATGAATGGGTTATTCACATTAGAACAGAAGCCTACAAAGACATAAGGGGTCTCTGGCTTAACTTCCTGCTAAGATTGGCTTTTAGACCAGGACTATGTAGTTGTAGGTGAAAATAACATTCTGTTCAGAAAAATTTTTCACTTGTGCAGCAATGATGATTGCTTTTTACAGGTCCAACCTGAGGACCTGTAAACTGGGAAATTGGAACAGATCTGTTCAAAAACTAGAAAAGTTTTTGCAGATTGTTCTTACAGATAATAAATGATAACCTTCCTTTTATTGTCCTACCTTTCCTGCACTTCAGATGAGGATTGCAGAAATTACCCCTGGCAAACTTAAGCCAGTGTCATTACTACACAGATCTGAAGCCCAAGCAAACCACCTTTTCTTAGGAGCCTTTTAGAAATAAAACAGAAATAAAATTATCTTCTGAGAAGAGCATCTCTCAGCTAGGAATGTAATTAAGAATCACATCCCTGATATGCAGCCAGTGTCATGGATTTTCCACTAAACTGATGATAAATAAGCTTTTCCTAGCAGGAGACACTTTTATTATTGAGCCTCATAGAAATAAAATACTTCTTAATAAATAAAAGATTTAACATAAGAGAAAAATAGCAAAATTCATTCTGTTTAATAATGAAAGATAATTGTTATTTTAAAAAATATTTGAAGAAATCTCTTGATTGAATCTGTTTGGATGCTGTTGCAGAGTTACTCTAGTGTGTTTTTTACTTGTCATTATAGCAGGATGTCTGTTACTGTCTGCTAGGTAATTCTGCTCCTGCACTAATAAATTAGATTTCTATTCATTTTACGTCCTTACTGGGAGGTGTGTGCATGTGTGTGGAGTGGAATTAATTTTTTCATCTACTGGAGCTTCTAAGAACCACGTTTCTACCATTGCCTTTGTAAATGTATTTGCTGAGAGGGGAGCGTTAGAAATGTGGCCTCACAATGTGTCAAGAAAAGACAAATATACTCTTAGAAATTACTGTACAGGATCAAAGTACCAATGTTCCAGCTGCTTGATATTGTTTCTCTGCTCAAAATTGCTAATCTTACTGAATTAGCAGCAAAAATTTATGTGAGAACTCTCCAACTACCTTGCTGAAAAGTGAAACAGCCTAATCCACCAACAAACATCATTTAAGTTTTTCCATCTCAGTGTGTGAAGAAATTAGTAAGGCAATAGGAAGTGTCACTTGTTACTCTTCTAACAGGAAAGTAAAAGATGACTAAAATAAAAGGAGATGTTCTATTTTAAGAGCTTGTTTTACTACTTTCTATGCCCAGTTTTATGCAGTAACATTTCAGAGGGGTTGAATGCATAACTATTTTAAGCAACTAAATGATGAATTTCCAGGTCACTGACAGGTAATTGGAATTTGCTTTTTGAACATTGAATGATCAAAGATTAACTTGTGTGACTGGAAATATATTTTCATTCGCTGAAGTGTAATCAATAATCCTCCTTTTTTTCTTCAAATCGGAAATCCTGTGCAAAGTCTGAAAACTGTGTGTGGATGTGCTGGTCAGCATTTGCATTCTGTGAATTTGATAAATAAACATAAATCAGTAAGAATGCATAAAATCAATTAACTAAACAAACCATGCATAGCACTCCAAAGATGTGATTCTAAGTGCTGCAAATGCAGTCATCCACTGCATCATCCACTTATGCTTACCAAGATAAGGAAAGTTATTTATACATTTTAACATGCAAAGTATTTGCCAAAGAGTAAATTTGAGTTTCTGTTGAAATTAATGAGGGAATTCTGGTTCATAATCACTCATGTATGTTTTGATTAGTGAGAAGTCCAACATTTCCTGGTACTTACATCTCCAGTAACACATAGTTCAAAATTGAAATGCAATTAGAGAAATTTAATTAGAGAAACAAGTATCACATTAATTGAATTTTCTGTATATGTTATCTCATTTCCGTGAATAGAAATGGTAAAACTGTCTGTTCAAAGAGCATTTAAAATTTTTGCACAAATTCAATAGCTATACCTGTTCAAAACCTACACACATGTAGGGAAAGAAAAGTAAAGGATAGCAAGGTTGACAAAGCAGTAGTTGCTTCCCTGTATTTTGAGGGGATTGTTGGACAAAACAGGTGTGAGATGCTGATTTCAAAGCTTGTTACCTCCTTTCTGTATCTGATTGCATTCTTTGGACTGGATTCACAATTGGCTTGCATCTTAAATGAAAATTTGTGGTGCAACTGCATATAAACAGTATTTTTCATCTGTTTAAACCCTAATGTGAAGTTAAACAAACACTGCAGAGAGTCTGCCTGTGTGGAGTTGAGGATGTGAAGAGATGATCATCTTTTGTCTTAGGCATTGGAGTTGCTCCTGATTGTGACAGAACCTGCTGCTGTGACCTGAAGGGGAAATATTGAGGTGTCACTCTCATCTGGCTTCAGATCTTGGTGGTGTTCTGTCATTTGGCCCTGCCTTTGGGAGCTGCTGTAACAAAGCAGCCGCTGTCTGGGTGTGTGTTCTGTGTGTCCCTGTAGCAGAGGTCACGCAGCAGGTGGAGCAGCCCTAGGCCAGCCATGCTCAGGGCAGTGGGGCCATCACGCTGCAGCTGAGGTTGCCCACCAGTTGGTAGCAGTAGCCCAGTGGTGACCCTCAGCCAGGAAGAGAGATGTGCCCCTGGGCTGGCTCACGGCTCACTATCAGAGGGGCGGCAGTTCTGTGGCATCTGGGGAACCCACTGAGAGAACCCTGTGGCTGAGCATCCTGGCACCACCTGGGGAGTGTTTAGGGTAGTTACACCTCCTTCTGGAAGATTCTTAACTGTAGCTCACCATAACATCACAAAAGGAATGATTTCTCAAAATCTAGTTTCACTGAACCCTCTCTGCACATCAAAGCTATAGGGTAGCTTAGGTCTTTCTGAGGCAAAGATGAGGACATGTGGAGATTCAAAGAAAGACATTTGAGCGTTTTAGAAAGGAAGTTAACTGTCAATAAGACAAAGATATTAAATGGCTGTCTCTAAAATTTAGCCTTTTTCTGCCATTAAAAGAATTCCCAAGGCCTTCTAAGAAAATAGTCATTACAATAGGATTTCTAGAATCTTCCATGTTATTCTCATTCAGCTATTCACTGTCTACCAGGAGACTGAACATAACTAGTTGCTATAAAGTATATCTTTACACTTTAGGTATGAAAAGTATGTAAAAATGTTGTGGGAAAATTCTACTCATTAGATGGCTCAGTGTATTTTAGTTCATTGCCAATGCCATTTTGAGACAGTATTTTCCAACATTTTAGTACCATTCTTTCTAATTCCAGAAGTGATCTACTTATGTTTACATCAAACATTTCTGCAGAAATTTATGCTTCTTGAATCTTCTTTCAAAATCCAATCTCCCAGGAGTCTAATAGTCTTGTTATGATGGTGAAGCTGTATACAGGTGATGTGAGTCCTCTCTGAATAACTGTAAAATGCTCAGAATGGCCATTTAATTAGGAAGGGGACCCAGTGTAGTTCCAAAGTAATAGCAGTATAAATATTCAAAGTTCTAGTAGCAGCACAGAAACCTATGTGTCAATGTAATCTTAATTTCCCTAGACATCAGGATTTAAAATAATTTAGAGCCTACACTAGAAATCAATTTTGAGAATTACCTTAGAATCCTACTTGCACACATTTGAACTAATGTTGTTTTGACTCAAACTTTTGTTTACAGGCACTATGAAAAATTCTTCACGTTTCTAAAAAGGCTATGTTGTGCAGCTAATGAAGATAGGCCATGCAAATATAAAATGGAGAAATTTTAATATGTCCAGTGCAAGTAACATGAAAAAATGCGTCAGCACTGGGCCATAAAAGTAAATACTTGGCTTCTTTAAAAAAAAAATAAAAATACAAGCCTAACTTACAGGAGTAGTTACAGTTAATAGATTTTAAGATTAAAAATGTACATCATCAACAACTCACACTACCCAACTTACTGAGTGTTTCATAAACGGAAACTGTATTTAGCAAACTTGCTTACTTGGATGTTGTCTGTAGGTAGTTTAGGTGGCCTTGTCACAAGCACTGTAAATGCCAAGTGTATTGTCTATAGCCTATAGAGTTAGTCCTCGTAATTCTGCAATCTCATTATAATCTTCATCTTGAAAAGAGCCCAGTCAGACTGGTTACTTGTGCCTCTCCAATCAGAGCGAGATATTTAACAGGTTTTCCCACCAAATGTGGGTTATTTTGCTGATCTTAAGGCCCTTGGTGAAACATTCTGAACTCTTCCTTATGCTCACTGTTGTTATTCTCAGGGCATGAGAGTAATCAAGTGGTTTGTATCCTCTTTCTGCAGAACTGCAGATACGATGAACTGGTTTGGAACAGTGTGAACCTTTTCCTTCTCATGTTAAATTAGGAAAAAGTCAGTGTTGAAGCTCTTATGTATTAAAATTGTTCCTGTGTAATCAATCATTTGGCTCAGGAGAAATGTTTGTGAGGATCTATCAGAGGTGTGATATAGGTGTGCTAGAAAGGTAACCATCAATATGCCTGGGCACTATTCACCCTCCTATTCTTTCAACTTGCTGTGTGGGACAGGTCTGTATTATTGCAGAATTCCATGTAGGCATCCTATGTGAATGCTGGGGGCAGTCAGTCTCTTCATATTAAAGGAAAACCACAATCTACTGGTTTCATCTGACTCTCAGCTTAAGAAGTCTGAAACAATCATTTCTTGATTACTCAGCAGTCCTACTAATGCCAGTTAGAATTATTATTCTCTGTCTCACATAAATATCATGATTACAGAACACAGTGAATGACCATAATTTGCAAGCAGTAACAATCTAGTTAAGCCAGATCCACTTTATGAATTTGCTACCTCTTACAAACAGCAAATATTTCGGTATCACTTTTCCCCCATTAATATTCTGTATTAAAATATTATCTATCCTACTCTTTCAAACTTTAATAATTAGGAAACAATTTGCCTGGATAATGAATGAACTTATTATCTGTAAATGGTAAAAGCTACAGCTTGCATAGTTACAGTTTTCCAGAAATATGTTTAAATTAAGGTTTATAGAAATATGATGTTGCCTGTTTTGTTTTTATTCTGGCATCAAAAATTCATTTGTTACTGAGCTTTGTTTGACATTTCTTCAGGTTCAAACTTCTTGGGATTCTGAATATAATCACAGCAGATACATGTACATGTCTTACTGCTTGGCTGAGCACAGAAGACTCAGAAGCAACCCTAGAGTCAAAAATCCACTCCCTTGATGCATTCTTTAAAATCATTAATGCTTTCTGGCTGCAGTGTAGAAGCGGGTGGTGCCAACAGAGCAATGTAATTAACCTTCTTTATAAATTAAATGTGCAAATGTGTTATGTAGTGCACAGAATTGAGACAGAATTCTTTCTACTTCGATGTAGGTTTAGTTGGGAAAAAGAATTTTCTAACAGCTGCTCTGTGGCTTGGGAATTTGAAACAGCTTTTACTCTCCTTAAACCAGCTATCAAATACCTGAGGCTAAGAATGGCAAAGTGTGAAATGTAGTCATATATTATTATATGCAGGATCAATATTTCAAAAGGCCATCTAAGCTTTCTGAGAAAAGAGGGATTTGCCATTTTTTCTGCAACCCACAAAAGATGCATAGCTGGAAATATTTCTTTTTCTCATCACTTGGAGTTTAGCACACAGGCTTCTTTTGAGTGCAAAGATGGCAAAAGAATAAATAAATTATTCATCATTAATTGGGAAGGTTCTTTAGCCGTTGTGGAAGATGAAAAAAAACTTGCATAATCCATAAAGGTAAATATATGGTAAAAAATAATAGTTATTTGAAAGGTGAGAGCTTTCTAACCATTTGTTCATAAATTTTTGAAGAAATATTCCCTCTTCTTGTCCCTGAAAACAAGGGTGATCACACTCCATATACTTTGAAGAAAAAAAAGCATTATTTCCTTTATTAAAGAAGTGACTTTGTTCCTTTGACTTTGCAACATGGTGTAAAGGCAGGAGAATGAAATTCAAGGGGTGTTCCCAAAGAACTCCTCCTGCCCAGTGCCAGCTGGAGGTGCCATGGGCTGCTGGTGGCCCAGGAGCTGCTGCATCCTGAGGCAGGCGAGGGCTGTCCCAGCAGTGACCTCTGCAGAGATCCCACAGCTCCTGCAGGTGCTTCCACCTCTAGGGGTACAGAGCTCCTAAAGACAGGGAGGAGTTTCTGCAGTTCAGAACATGCCAAAAATTACTCCAAAATAACTGGATATGCTTAATTTCACTTTCTCTGTGCTAAGGCAGGGGCTGGCCAGGTTCCCACGGGGGTTCATGTGTAGTTCAGCCTACTTGAAAGTTGCATGAAAGCTTTCTTGTTCGTAAAGACAGAAAGAAATAATTGGAGGGATTTGTGACGGAAGCAAAAGTGCAGCTGGAAGTGTGGCAACATAAAGAGTTGTATGAGAGACTTAATCAGCAACTGCTAT
>JAWWLZ010000004.1:22460279-22517617 GCA_035041345.1 Poliocrania exsul | reverse complement strand
TATTTGTTGTTGCTTTTCCAGATTTACATTTCTTCTATTTTACTATTATTTTAGGTCGTTCACTGATTCTGCAGCTACATGTGCAATAATAAAGAGCCTTTTTTTTTTTATACAAGAAAACATAAAATCCTTCATCTGGGTCTTTATTTGCCTCTTTCTGCAGTATATCATTCCTTCTGCTTCCGTGAACATCCATTGAGATGGATTATGAAAAAATGCTTTGCTACAGTATTAAGACTTTTCATAATGTAGGTAAGTTAATTCATAACAAGAGAAAGATTATAGGAATAAAATTTTTGGTTCAAAGATCAGATTTAAAATATCTATTGGATTTAACCTCTCTCTGAGGTTAAAAATCTATATGTTTGTTTATCTTCTTAAATAATTATTCAGCATAATCCAGTTTATTAGTATAAAATCAGAGAAATCCAACAGATGCAGATATTGTTATTCCAGTGTCAGGTTATGGATACTGAGACTCTGTACTGGCCAGGGCTTGGCTCTCGCTTTTGTCTCTTCCATGTCCTGACATGCAGATATTTCCCTGCATGGGCATGGTCTCTTACAATACAAATATCTTTTTTACTACTTAGTTGAGGTGCACTTAGATAGATGAGGTACTATAAACATTTCTTATTTATTTTGTTTCTGTTCATCACCACACAAGTGCCTGAATGTCTGTGTGCATGTGCACACTTACACACCTTTTATTTTCTCACAAGGAATTGGATAACATAGTGTTGTTTTGAAGTTGTACTTGTGATATAGAATCAGTGAAGAAATAGTAGTTCCCTACTCTGTGTTAAATCATTAATGTTATATCAACAACAGTTCTTCTATTTTTAATAGCAGATATTTCAGTAGACTTCAACATTTTTATTTTAATTTCCTTTTTTTTTTCTGAGTTAATGGAATACTTTGCATGTAATCTTCCAATTTAACAAAATCTAATCTAGATATAGAATAATTTAATAGATACATTCTTTTAGACTTTACCAAGTCTTTCATAATAAAGTCCAGGTAATGTATAAATCCCTCACAGAAGAATGTGTGTACAGCATTTTATTCTTACACTTATAATATTTTATGCATTCTTGACTAACTATTTCAGTTTTTTCATGCTGCTTAACCCCAAATTGCATTGCAGGTTGACAGAACACCTCCAATAATTTTGTGTGCAACCAGACATTCTTTTTATTGTGTTATGTATATTATACAGCTAAATGTAAATAATAGTCAAGAGTAACATCAGTTGATAACGACGTCTGCTCATCATTAGTTATTACTGTACTTAAAGAGACAAAGGGGAAATGGCTGTTTGGGTTTCTGGTATTGACTCCTTTAATTGGAAAAGTGGAAAAGTAGCTTAGAGTTCACGTTTTTTAATCTGTATAAAATAGCTTTAAATCATCTTTGTAAAATGCCAAAGGATCCTGAACCTCTTCTTGTTTCTATGACAACCTGACTATGGTGTAGTGGTAGGCTGGAGATTCTCTGGAGCCACCAGTGCGTTTATTAAATACTTTTGTTTTAAGAGGGGAGGATGACAGTGATTTTTATCACATGGATTCTTGGACCATTATTTTAGTCTTTGGTTTTAAATATACTGCTTTGCAGCATCTTGCTTATTTTTGTATTAAACAGCAAGAAAATACAAAATTGATGAGGCTCAGCTTATGATATTTTATGCACAGAAAAAGTATCTTCAACTGTTTTTAATGAGAAAATCAGCTTCCCAGAGACTAGCAGTTATGCACTTCTTAGTTGTCTGAAACATACAGCTACTTTTAACTAAACTTCACTTTGGGAGGAATATGAACTGTTCTTCTAGGAGAGCAGTTAACTGGAGGCAAATTTGGCTTTTTAAAACTTTTTTTAGTATGGCTGGACTCTGAAATACTTTTGTTTTCTGGGTTTTTTTTTTATCCTGCTTTTATAAACACTCTTCCTCAGTTGAAGAGGTTGGTATTACTATACAGTAGTGAGTCTGTACAGTCTGTATGAAAAGGTAATAGAAGAAAAGAGATATTGGGAAGCCAAATAACTGCCAGGCCCTGAATGGTCTGTTTATCAGAAGCAGAGTTTGAAGAGTCAGGACAGGTGAATGCCAGCACAGCACCTTGTCAGCTTAACATTTGTTCTTTCCATTAAATATTGCAAAAGGGATTGGGAAAAAAGAATGAACTTAATGGATAGTAATTTTGTAAGACTAGTCTACTCTGTTGATTTAAAACAGGAAAATGTAGTTTTTCCATAAAAACAGGGATTGAGCCTGCCTACACTGCTTTTTAAATCAGCTGCTTTAAATAACGGTATTGAATCCTACAAAAAAATGTCCTAAGAGAAAATTTCTATATATAAACATTTTCATATACCATTTCTTACATTTTGTTCCATATATTAGCATTCTATAAATTTATGTAGCTTCTTATTAGCTGCTTTAGCATGTGGAACCAAAACACTGCTTAGCATTCCTTCTGCAACAATCAAGCCATTACGAGATGAACTTGTGCATTTCCTGTTGCATTTTCAGTTTAAAGGTTATTATTTCTTTGGTAATTGAGTTTTACTGGTTTTGCATAATTTGCATTAATTACTGTAATTAATGGTAAAATTACTCTGCCAAGTATATCGCCTCTGCTGTGCAACCAAAAGTTGAGGTAGTGATAATTCATTGCAAGTATTAGAAAGGACAGATAATATAATATAATATAAATAGCTTATAAAATTTGGTCTTAAGTTTGTCAGTGATAAATTTTAATGGGGACAAATAATTAGAGCTATTATTGCAGCTAAAAGGGCTTTAAAATTCCATTTGCTTCTGCCTCCCACATTGAAAAATAATTTTATTTTTCCATAGACCATAATACTTTGACTGTGCAAGATCTATATTGAATACTGGTAGACAGAGCTAGAATTGGAGAGACATAGTGTGTTTTCCATGTATTTTTATCTCTATGGTGTGTTCACAGAGGCTTAAGAAATTAATAGGTAATAGAGGTAAAAGCATGGCTTAGCCAACATCTTGTTGGATTAGCATGGAGCAGTGAAGGTGGCATGTGTGCACTAGCATGTCTTCATCCTCATCTATGTGTACCACACCTACCATACCTAAATATTTTCAAAGTAACAAATCCTTTGACAGCACAGTCCTGTCAAAATGCTCTTGTATGCAGTGAGATGGAAGATGCTTCTCAAACCTGAGCAAACCTTTCAAACCCATCCCCACAGCAACATTGCCTAATTGCAACTAAAGCGGGGAGGTAGCCAGGTAGATTGGACACTCATAGACAAAGAGTCAGGATCTTCAGCAATCAATGAAACTTGGATTAAAGTCACCCTTGCAAGTTTTTTGACCATGTTTTGGGGAGCAGAATCTGCTGCCCATGGATCCAGAGAGATTATGAAATGCTATTAATTCAAATTTTTTGTTACGTTTTCTCCACAGCATCTCTAGAACTTGCTAAGCTGCTACATGGCAGACTGTGTCCAGAGAATTTAGGTCTCTTGAATATGTTTTGATGTTACTTTTCTGTTATTTGGATATAAAGTCTTAATAGTATTTTAGTAGCTGTGTTTCATTTACTTGGTTTTCTGATGGGTTCCTTCTGCAGCTTTTAAATACTTAAATGAATCATCATACCTTGAAAACATTTTATTTGATTGTTTCATTCCTTTCAGGAGAAAAACTACTGTATGTGATTCTGGATCTGGCAGCCAGAGCCCAAACACGATGGGAGCAGGTGCTCTACAAGCTTTTCCCTACAGCTCTGCCAACAAAGCTCACTTCAGTGCAGCCAAGCTCTTGTCATCTCATTAGTGTCTCGTGGGCAGCCTAGCAATGGGGCCAGCTTTCCTTTCTGTTGATAAAGAGCAAATTGGACTAGATTGCAATGCTTTAATTAATTTCACTTCTGAAACGCATGCAGCTGGGTATTGCCACGGCCCCAAGGCCAGCAATAGGTTTTAAATACCCTGACCAGCCACACCTGTTCCCACCTCCCCTCCCTCCCTTTGCAGTTGAGTTGCCCTGGTGGCTGACATAGGTGTGCCTGTCTCTGTCTGCTGTGTAGATCATGTGGCCTGTCCTCTGTGCTTGGGGGGATGGTGCCACCTCTGGCTCCTGCTTGTCTTCCTTCAAGGAGCTGCTCTGTTTCTGATGCTCCTTGAGGTATGTCTTCACAGATACTCCAGAACTTTGTAGTTGTATACAGAAAGCTCAGAAATGCTGGATAAGTTATATGGACATCATTTTGATCTCGAAAAGTCAAAGAAACTTTCTACAGAGAATTATTTATAGCATTTTATTTACTTTGTAATCCCTTAGGTAATTTTTAATGCATAAGTTTAAGTGACCAGTTCAGCATCATGAAAGAGCCATGGCTTAGGGCAGAAATTCCATCCTAATCCCATTGTATCTCATCTGCTCCATTAGTGAAGGGGATTCTTATGCAAAAACAGGCAATTAAAAGTTGTTTGTGTTGATTTTATTGCATGAGAATTCATGTAATATCTGTCTGGTTCAAGTTTTTGATATTCACATCTACTCAGAAAGCAGGCATTGTAATGTAAGAAGGAAAAACATTGAGATTATACTTGGTTATATGTTTCAGTGCCTTTACTGTAAAATAAATGCACTTTGTCTTTTCACCTCAAACCCTCATGAAATTAAAAAAATAAAAGTAACTATTAGAAGAGAATGTATTTGCTGTTAAGATAATCTTGCACTTGTTTTTTGTCTGCAAAGGGACATAGGCTTTGACTGATACATATTCACACCCTCTGTATTCTTCCTCTCCAGCAGGTTCCTTTAAACTTAGTATATTTTGTGCTTGGCTATTAATTATACACTCAAGATATTAAACGCCTTGGAATCTAAATATGCAAATTTTGCTCAGTCGTTAAAAAAAAGTCCACATGTTGTAGAAAGGAATCAAAGAATAGGGCAGAATCAAAGAATAGCCAGTAGTTTTGGTATTGAGATATCTATATAGATATATCTAGATATGTGTGTGTGTATATATATCCTGTTAGTCTCACCTTTTGGTATGCTTAGTCTTTGCAGCAAAAAGACAATGGCAAAATAAAACCAATCTCCGTGTTTCTACGGCCTTCTTGCATCCCTTCTTTCAGCATCGCTGCAGAGAGTGGTGCTTCTTATCCTGAATTCCCTTTGCTTCTCTGTGAGGTTGCGTGTCATGTGTAAGAAAACCCAGCCGGAAATCTCAAATAGCAGCAATTTCACACCTGCTCCCCCAGCCCAAAGTTGGTTAATCAGCACAAAAGCAATGTTTCCAAACTCAAGTATTCAGAAGTGCTCTGTGCAGAGTCTTTAGCAGGTGCTCATCACAGGAGGTGCCTCAATGAGATTTTTTTAAACTAGGTTCTTTTAAACTACTCTATTTTGAAGTCTCTTATCATTATTCCTTTAATTTCTGACAGTGTAGTTTACTGCAGTTCGTAGGAACCAGTGCCAAAATAGTTATAAATGCAGTCAATACTTTTTGTTTTAGTTTCCTCTTGAAGTTTTAATTTTAATCAAAACTATGTTTCATAAACTTCATGTAGCTTCCATTTCTTTCCCAGAGAAGACCCACTGAACTCAGAGGAAACTGTTTATCTGTATTGGAAAGGCTTTTTACTGTATTTCATGTGGAAAAACAAATGGTAGTACAGGACACATTTGCTTTGAATTATGTGTATTCACTCAGAGCATACAGTGCCTTATTGAATTGAAAACAATTATTTCTATCAGGTCAGAAAATAACCTTCAGCAGATCTCTGCTGTTCTATGTTGAACTGTTGAAAGTTAAATACAGTAATTTTTGTATTTTAGTAGCATTTTTGTACAGTAAACGAGCAAAACTATTTTTTAGCAAGAGGGGGTTTGTTCTCTTTTTGCAAAAAGAACCTTGAGAATAACTTCGAGACCCTGGGAGAGTTCTTTCCTTAAATGAATGATTGAAAATAACAAAAAAAAGAAAAAAAAGAAAAAAGTAGTGTTTTGGATAGCCATTTTTACTCTCAACACTGTTCAAGTCCATATTATGAAGAATATGTACAATATGGACTCATATGTGGCTTTAAACAGTGGCAAGGTCTACAAGTGCCTTCAGATCACCTTTTGGTTGAATAAAAGTTAACTTGCAACAAATACCAGGGGAAGAAAAAAGCCATCACTACAGTTGACCTTTGTGTAATTTCATTTCATGATGACTTTTTATTCCTTCAGTTCTAACTATGCAATTAATAGAAGAAAGAAGTAAAGGGCAATCGGTTTCCTGCCAATAACCCAGGGGTCACAATTTGAGGCAAATTAAATAATGAGAAAAGTCCCTAAAGCAGACCCCTAGTAAAAATGGAATTTAGGAACGAATAAAAGGCATTTATAAAATTATGCCCAGGAACTGGAGGTACATCAGAAAAACCAGCATTCTTTCAATTAGTGGCACTGATGCTGATAGAAGACAAAAATGACAAAGTCAGATACTGTTGAGGTCTGTGACTGGGAGCTACAAGCCCTACGCACTTTGGGAATGTCCTTGTACAGGCTAAGCAGAGAGAAACACAACTGCTTAACTCGGGTCCTCAGCTTTCAGTGATACAATGTGGCAACAGATGAGTGATGGTAAAATACCAATATATTTCCTACTTAGGTGGGGTTTGTGTATGTGGTGCTTTGGGCTTTTGGTTTTTGTGTATTTGTTTCTTTGTTTGAGTGGGGCTTTTTTGTTTATTTGGGGTTTTTTTGGGTGAGATGTTTTTGTTTGTTATGGTTTGGGGGATTTTTTTGTAGTTTGTTTTTTTTTTTTGGTCGAGGGAGAAGGGGTAGTTTTTTGTGTTTAAAGATATGTTCCCTTTAAGTGATTTCCAGAGTTTACATTGCAAGGAATACCTGGCAACAAACTTGTTAAATAACAGTAAACTGACAGAAGAGGAGGCATGTAGCAACAAGTGTTTTTATGAGCGTGACAGGATAATCTTAATCACCAAGTTCTTAGGACAGAAGAAACAGAACAGCTCTGTTGTCTTCAATGAAAAATACGAGTTGAACTCTCTGACTTGGTTTCTTTAAAATATGACCACATGGGTGTAAATTTGGCTTTTAGTTAGACTTCAGAAAATGTATATGGTACAAAAAGCCTAATATTTTGTTTACATAACTATCAGTGATTCAGTTTACAGCAAACTTAATAGGATCAGAATAGCATTTGTTTGCAGAATAATATGATGTCTGGTCTAATCAGTGACCTGGAGCAAACTGTTGTAAATCTGTTCAATTCTGACAGTTTTGACATAATTATGTGACATGGCACTGCTATAAAACAAAGTTCAAGCACACCACTGGGGATGAGTCTGATTCTCCAGGCTCTAAATAATTTCATTTAGATTCAGTTCAGAGTAAGTCATGTTATCAGATTACTTACAAATGATAGGATGGGAAGTTTCTTTCGCTTGCTGGTGTGCTGTGGTCCTTCTGGTTTCTAGGACTGTGAAATACTGTCCACTATGTTGCCGTAGTCCCAAGTGAAAAAAAGTTGTGCCTGCACCTAAACTTAGGTCCTACTGTGGAAAAAGAAGGTAGAAGGGAGAGAAACAGCTCTGTGCTGTCCTTTGACCTAGAAATAGTCTTACTTGGTCCTTACTCCTCATGCCCCACTCACTGAAATCTGCACTCTCTAGAATCCTACATTATCCACAGAACTTACTCAGCAATCAAGATGAATACCAAATATGGGGAAAGCAATTACATTATAATAATGCAATGTAATAAATTAAGGTCATATTGACTACAATGAATTTGAATAATTTAATACTACAGAAAAGCAATATCAGATACCTATTGAAAGATTTATTACAATAAATTGTTTAGGCTATATAAAAAGCTTATAATTCAGCATGAATATTAACAGCCTCTGTTTCCCAGGCAGCTAGACAACAATTAGACCTGATGATTTTGTATAATATGGAAATTACAGTCTTAATGGTAGTAAATTTTTTATTGCAGTGAAGATATAAAAAACAGATTTGTACTGGCAATTATGAATTGCAATCAGATATAGGGTATAGAGTAGTTTCTCGCTATTATTATTAACAATTTTTTTGAGAGGTACCAATGGTTTTTATAGCCTGTTTCTGGGTGGTTTTTTTGCTTTAAAAGTAGATAAATAAATAAAAGCCCCACAGTTGGCTCTAAGACAAAAAACAAGAATGAATAGTGGTAATATGGTTAATGACTTAAACAGCAAGGTTTGTATTCAGTTGAGGTCTCTGGTGAAAGTATTATATTTCTAAGGGTCTTGCTGTGTTTAGGCCTCAGGCCTTCATCTGTAAAAGGGAATGGTACAATGTGCTGTCCATGATTCTTTGTTGGGGTTTTTTGGGTTTTTTTGAATATGGTCTCCTTTGGACAGAGCTTATCTTTATGGAGTACAGCTCGAGTGGTCCAGAGCTGCCTGTTGTACCCATAAAAAAATCAAATGTGCTTTCTTCCAATTTCTTTTAACTTTAGTTAGAAGTAAAATTTTTTTCAAATATTCTAGAAAGAGTAAGACATGTCCTGGACTGACTGTAAATTGTTGTGCTGAATAATTTTGATATTGTATTTTACTGAATTTCTCAGGATAGATGAACAACAGTAGATCTTTTCCTCCTTAAGCAGTTCAGAAAGTGTATCATTTCCATAACTTCTTGGCCACCCCTAATGGCTTTATAACTGCAGACATTATAATGGTCAAAGGGTTGCCCTTTTCATCCCAGGAGTAGAAAAATGTTTAATAATATTGGTTTTACTCCAACTACTGTTGGAGGGAAAAATTGCTATTGTTTCCCACTTAGGCTGACACTGAGCCTTGGGCATTTGGGTGTTTTATAAGGCTTGCTAGATATGGCTTGGTAATGCACGACAATAGAAAAATGCATTCTGTATATAAATGTCACTTGTGGTGTTGACTTACAGAAAGCACAACAAAATGTAGTTCAAGCCACGAATCTTAGTTACTTTTTATGGCTGTATGACAGTTCAGTGCAGAGTCTGAGAACTGTTGTAAAGCTCTGAGCTCCACACATAGCCCAGGAAATGAAAGTGCACATATCTGGTGCTTCTGAAATCCACAGAGAATTTTGCAAACTCTGACAACATAGAAAAGGAGTATTACTTACAAATACATAATGTCTATATGTGATTCCATTGTTAAAAAAAAAAAAAAGAAAAAAAGAAAAAAAAGAAAAAAGCAACTAGAAAGATATATCTGTCTCACTGCCTTGGCACTGTTTGCAGTTGGGCTATGCAGAAATCAGTCTTTATATTCATTTTAATAATGCAGTTGGGCTATGCAGAAATCAGTCTTTATATTCATTTTAATAACAGGTGACACAGTTTGTTTTTACTGTTCAGGATGAAAATATATCACAAATATTCTTGAATATCTGAGCACACTTTTTCATTTATTATTTATGAAGTTTTAGGACTTTGCTCAGTGCTGTAAAATCACTAGGAAAGTGCTTCCCAATAGAATGATCAGTCAGAATATGTTCTTCCTTTCCATCTGATCTTCTGAATGATACAAGTCATCACAGGTGATGCCAGCCTGTGATCCAATAGGTTATGGCTAAAGGAGTACCTTGTTGTCTTAAAATAGGCAGCCGTCCCAAAGAGAATAAAGTCGATACTCCTCATGCAGGAATCTGATTCTCTGAATACAAAAGGTTTTAGCCAATGAAATGTGTTTAAAAGTCAGTTAAAGCCCTTGTGTAAAGATACTGCCTTATACTGATAACATACTTAGGGAAATAGAACTGAACTAAATGAAGACTTAATTTTGCTGTATTATAGCACTCATATTAAGGGAAACAAAGGGAATTTATTGTGCTTTGTTATTGTGGAGTTTTGTTATATTGGAGTTTTCACAAAAAAAAAAAATTTAGGAACTCCCAAAAAAGTCAATTTCATATTGAAAATTAGTCCAGTAAAACAAGATCCCCTCAAGCACAAATAAAGTTAAATAAAATTAAATCTGAATGCAGTGTGATTAACACTTGTCAAGGAAAGGGAAAAAATAAAAAGAAAAATTTCTTCATTTACAGGAAGTACTAAACATATGGACAATGAGACAATTCCAGTAAATTAGCAGCCTGGTTAATTCATTAAGAATTCATCTCTTGGGTAATTGCTGAAGCTGAAAATGTTGACAGCCTATTACCGAAATCTCTGTAGGTTCCTAATGTAGAGTTGAGGGATTTTGCTGTTAAGCTGAATGACTCCCTAGAGTCAGATGAAAGAAGAATGTTGGCTGTCACCCTGTAATTTGCCAGGAAAGTGTTCTTTACCCTTAAATTATAAGAATATAAGGAAGAATTTTAATTTAGATAAGGCTACATTGACATCAGCCTGAGATCTAAGTTTCTAAGTAATAGAATGCTATATATATATGGGTTTGTCTTTAAAAGATTAGATTCTTGTCTACTGCCAGGAATAATCACATGTATTTTTAGCTTCTTTTTTGAATAAAATGTATCTGTGAGGTAACTGTGTGATAAAAGTGCACAGGTTGTACAAAATGGGCCTCTCTGCAAAAGAAAGATTAGTAATGTGAAGTGTAGTTATATCTTATAATTACCATCTATAATAAACAGCATCTACCACAGCTATAGTCAATGTGGTAGGCACTGTGCAGCTCAAAAAAAAAAAAGTAGAGGTTTTTTATAGGGTTTTTATCAATATCGTTTATTGTTGTGTGTGTGTTTTGTGCTCATCTAATTCTTCATGTTATTGGCATGTATCTTTTGGTTTCTAATACTGACAATAAAAGACAGTGTAGGAGCCAAATCCTTGACAGGAGTGCAATTTAAATTTCCAAATCCATAAGTAAAGCAGTTGTAAGAACAAAGTTTGAAAATTAATGTACTTTTCTATAAATAATGCAATTCTATCTTATAGTGTAATTTTCCACAGTATTAATCTTTAATGACCAACTATTTCCACATTTCTTTTAGCCATAGTTCTGCACAAGAGGATAATACCAAACAGTTCCATACAGTATTTGGTGTATCCACCTTCCTCACCCCCAACTGTTTCTTTTTAATGCCTGCCCAATGTCTTCTGTCTAGGAGGAGGTTTTTTGGATTAAAAACAAACAAACCAACCCCTCAAATCAGTACATTGGAAGTCTATGATTCAGTAGCACCTAGCATTGCAGTTTAGGTAGAAATTTCTTGTGTACCTGCATTTACAGAATGGTCAGGTTTAAGAGACTCTAAAATAAACATTAGGACTTGGTGTTAGGGTTTTTTATTTCTGAAGTTATTCAGCCCACTCGAAAGTAATCTCCCCAAGAGATCAATACATTCCTCAGTGCACTGATTGACTTACCCTTCCAAACATAAAGAGAAGAACATAAAAACCACAGACAGCTTGCAAATCCAGCTAGGCCGTAAATGAGTCAACATGTCCATTAAGATACATTGACTTTCAATCTATTCACATTTATAGTAAGTCCAGATTACAAACAGGAAATTGTTAACTTTGTCTTAGGTGACAGTAATTATGCACCACACTACCACACAGTAAGCTATTTTTGCATACTACTTCCTGAAACTTCATTTTTAGTATTCTTGCCATGAAACATGTAAAATTGTATTTTAAATGATTATTTAGAAAACTAACATCTTACTAGGAAGAGTACTTTTAGTGATTTGAACATATAATTCAGAGTATAAATGCTGTGAGATTTTATATCCTTATCTCTTAATAAGTATGATTCTCAAGCCTTTTTCATCTCTAACTGCTATTAGCTCATGGCTCTAAAACCTGTATTCATGGGAAAAAAAAAACAAAAACCACTAGAGATCCAACTACACAGGAATTATTTCAAAACTTCTATAATAATATTCTGAGAAATGCTGTATGTTGTCAAGACCACATGGTTCTTGCCTGTTCTGTGAGTTCTTTCCCATTCAGTGAGTACCCACGGCAAGACCTTACTCTTCCAGTGGCACACTGAGGACATGATTTTCTCTCTAGTCCAAATTGGTGCCCTCTGTGATTGTCAGATTGGGTCCAGAACCCAAAAGCCGTATGTGTGTAACGTGCAACATCAACCAACAGACACATTGCTCTCAGAAGGCCTTGGTAGGTAAAGAAAAAAAGAAAAGTCTTCTGTAAACAGTTCTGAGCCTCAACTCTTGACCACACACAGCTATTTCTGGTATTTCTGTACCACTAATACGGATAATTACAACTATTGATTGACTTCTCATGTTGCAGTCCGCGGTCACTCTGAGCTATACCCAGTCCTAATGTCTGATGTTAGAACTGAGGCTTGTGGCATAATCTGAGGTAGGATGTGTTCCCTCCCTTTTTAATGAAAGCTGGCTATCACAGCTGAATGGGTAGTGATTAAATATACCATTCCATGAACTAACTAGTGAAGTGATTTCAAATGGCTTTGTTCTAATGGTGAATTATTTAGTTCCTAGCAAAATGATTAATGAATTACTGTCTATATATGCTCAATTACCATCCAAAATTCAGAATTAGATCTTGTTAATGATTTCTTCAGGTCCTTGCTATTTGCACTTAGGAAAGCAGTGAAATCAGAGCAATAGTTTGAAATGGGTAGCACATACCCAAGTTGCCTGTGCCTTTATGCTGCTACACCAAAGAGAGCAAAGGAAGGAGGCCAATATCTGAACTGAACAATATACATGAATGATCCACTGAGTCCCAGTAAAACAGCAACTGAAATAAAAATAATGTCTAGTAATTATTGCTGGCACGTTACTAACAAAACTAAGTTCTTATGTTTTGCCTTATAGCTCATTATATTCTAATCCAATATGTTCTGAATAATGAAATTCCCCACAGGAGTAACTTACATAGAGAGGTATATTAGGTATTTTGAACTTGATTTCAAGATGTTGGTTGTTTTCTGGTTTGGGATGTGGCAGATTAAGTGTAGGTAATGTTTCTTTCAAATAGTATAATATCTTAATTTTTATGGGGCAGAAGCATTGAGTCAATAACACTGTTACAACATTAAGAGGATACAGGTTTTACTCAACGATGTTGAACTTGAAAAGCTAAAGGGGAAAAGTACCACTTCTTCCTTGGAAGACAAATATGACGTTAACTGTATGCATTGTTAGAACCTGTTGTGTTGAACCTGTGGCATACTCCTACTGAAAAAGCTTTTACAGTAACTCTATATATGTACTGACTGTGCTATGAATAAAAACACTACAGCTCTCCATCAGCTACTATCACACAACCCATCTGCTGCATGCATATGAAAATCTTCAAATGAGGAAAGCCACACAGCTTTAAAATGGGAGGCAACATAACTCTTGCTTAACTGCCCTCTGTGGATTATCTGCTGCAGAATGCCTGCTACTGCAGGACTGTCAATCAGTACTTGAATGGGGACATTAATTAGCTCAGAATAGCTACTCCCTTTTGGTTGATTATTGTTCCAATTGTTTTATCTTTAGATAAATTATTCATGAATTATTATGGTCATCCCTTCTTTAATTCCAAGAAATTAATAATACCTGACAAATATCCAATCTTTTGAGTTTTCTTCATTGATCTTTGTACAGTGTTTTGTATTCCACCAGCTCATTTCACCTTTTCCTGAAGAAGATGCATGGCAGGTCATTTTAAATAATCGTTACCCAATGAATGCTTTCCACTTGACAGCGTCAGCTTGAATACCTTACAGGATCTCTGTCATCTCACCATGACATGGGAGAGAAAGGAGATAAATTTCTTAGGTATTCCTTAAGTGATATATTTTCTTAGGTTTCTACTGTTAGCTACTTCAGCTTGTGCTATTACTTGAATCCATAGTGTCACAGACACTTCAACAAGGGACTGACAGTTCCTCCTCCAGGGAGGAAAAACTTAGAGAGTGCTCAGTGGTTTGAGATGATCAGAGAATCACGAGCTGTTAGATAAGTGAAGGGCTACCGGAATACAAGAAGGAAACGGGACATTAGGAGGAGTCTGGGGACAGGAAACTGGATAGGACAAGTTTCAGAAAGGATTGGATAGCTGACTGCTGAATTTCCATTGGGTGTCAATGAAGATTCTACAGACTGAACATGAACTACTAAAAGCTGTGCTGGTTTGTGTGTGTGAACCTGCTTTTCTCTTGATTTTTCTGGTTTGGGAGAAAAAAAGGCAAAGGTAAAAAAGACATACCTAACTTTACACCAAGAATGAAATGTAGTTTGGGGAAAATGAAGGCATGGCTTGACTCCCAAAGGAAAAAAGAACTGTGGTATAGAGAAGAAAATGCCCTATATTAGAGTGTTTGAGGAGGGTTAATTGTTTTGTTAGTAAAATATTTTTGACCAGCGATAAGTAAGTTGCTAGATGTCCCTGTACAGATATGTTGCCCTGATTGAACAGGATAGATACTCTCTTCAGGGGAAAGTTAATTCCTAAATGTCTTGTGAAATATCAGAAAGGTGCAAAGCATTATCTTGTAGGTTAAGAAACAAAAAGAAATTTCGGTTCAATGGGATGGGATTTCAAACCTGTTTGTAAGTTTGCCAGACAAAAGCACTTCTTGAACAAAAACAAGCAGTCACTTGGAACAGTCTTGGGTTTAGGTCACTTGTAAAGAAGGTGCTCTATGCTTAATTCTAAAAGTAGATTGCATGTTGTTCTGTGGATAATGTTGCTGCCAGAAACACCAACCCTTATGCTACACTGCCAAAAGTGCTAATTGACTGAGTATGTTACTCTTCCGGAGATGTAGTGCTCATTCCTGTTCCTTGTACCTAGGGAGGCTTGTTAAAAACTTTTCTTGATATGACCACCTGCTGGTAGTTGCTTTAGAACACTGTCACCTACTTTCAGTCAAGTCCAGCTTTGATGAGGGTAAACAAAACACATGACAGGAACAGTAAGGTACTGTCAGACTAACAGGAGAGCTACAGTGTATATTAGCTTTTGCATGGAAAGCTTGATGTAATTTCTATTCAAAAAATGGATTTGTTTCTCCTGGGAAATCGTATATTCCAAATGTCTTTCATGGACTTCTGCACAGAAGTTGAAGTCATATTATATGCTTTAAAAGCAACCAGCACATTTGCAATTACTTCAAACAGAAAACATATTGAGAGCCTGCTAAAATACAACTTTCTGTCCTTTGGGATTTAATTTGCTTAGAAACAAAACATTCCCCTGAAGATAAATAGCAAGAGGCATTGATTCTACTAACTGGAACAATGCTTCCACATTAATTGAAAAAGATTTCCTAAAACTACTGCAACTGTTCTACCAATTAAAAATACGTCCTGATTGGAAAGTTTGGTGCTGAAGAATTGTAGTTACAGCACAATGAAAACTTATTGAATTAACTTTTAATTAAGCTATTTCATATCAAAGTATTTTAATTAAGCTATTTTATATCAGGCTACTTTGTATCAAAGACAAATGCAGCATTACTTCAAAGAGTTCACGCTGAACGTGAAAATCATTAACATTTAAATAAAGATGTGCCATATGGTTTGGCAGAAACTGGAATACTCAGACATGGGGGCAGCTTTGCAGCTTCAGTATTTGGACTCCATTAGTCTCGAAGGAAAAAAAAAAAACTTAAGTCTTCAAAGAACATAGACATTCTTAAACAGATATATTTTGTTTTAATTCATTGGGTAATCCTGTTCTAAAGAACTACAAAGTACTTTAAATGTTAAAAATAAAGGTGCAGGTGGAGGGGAAGTTGAGGTTGATTACTGTTCGGTAAATAGATCATGAAGGTATAAATTACAAAAATTTAGGCAGATTCTTGATCTTGGGAAAATCAAGATGGGAGAATCAGTAGAAGAAAGGAAAAGATGTGTTCTTTGAGAACATGCCTCTGTCTGTCAGAAAGTTCTATGCAGGACATTCTTAGGTACTAGTGCAGTGATCAAAGCCAAAATCATTTGTAATTAGAAGATACGAAGTGCTTGGCTTTCCAAGTGATGCAGCACAAACTAGACCTTAGAATACATTTAAATCCTCATGAAATGCACATTGACAGGATGTTCCAGGACAGATTCCAAATGAGGGGAAGTTCTATGTAAAGAGAAAGAAATAATCCTGTGCCTTGAAAAACATCTAAACCTGACTCATGGACATTCAGCACGTGTACCAGATGCTGACAAGTGTTGCAAGTGCAGCACGAATGCCATAGGCAAACCTATTTCTCTGCTTTCTCAATTCAGATTTCAGGATACCTCGTGCAAGTCAGTGAGCATGGATTCCTCTGGCTGTGTTATAGAACACGCATTTTCTCCCAGGAGGTGCTACGAGAGTTGGTTGCCTTCAGTGGCTGGAGTTTAAAGTTAAGAATCTCATTCTTTTATTCAGGAGCACAGATGAAAATGCAGTGTGGCTTGGTTTGCTTTACTGTCTTATTTTGAAAATGCCTTCCACTTTTTCTGTAGCACAAATGTTAAAACTACAGCTAACTATTCTGAGGAAACCTACAATGATTTTTTTTTTAATTTCCTGATTATTGTTTTAAGAGTAACTTTTTTTGTGTGTGTGCCTTTTTTTCTCAACTAGAGCTTAATTTTTTTTGAGTATATAATTTGTTGCTATGCTACAAAAAACCCAATTTGAGTACAGAAATATAAACTGAGGAGATGCAAAACTGTGTGATGTGGGTAACAGCATTTATGTTCTGGCCAGTAGTATTGCAGACCTGTGTTTGTGGATAGGATGGCAGTTGAGGGGTCCCAAAATAAGGGTGATAATAGTCCTCAAAAGGCAACCAGCCATTTAAGGTATTTATATTGTCTTGGGGTTTTGGTGTTGTGTTTTGGTTTTTTGTTTTGTTTTGTTTTTAAACTTGTGCGCAGCTTTGCATTTGCAGGTCTTACCTGGAGTCTCCAAAGATAAAACTGCCAACACACAGAGATTAGGAACAATTTTCCTGGTACTTCTGAATTGTCTAGAATTTTGGAGAACTGTAGATCTTATGAGACTTTCTGGCCTCAGGAAGTATGGGCAATTCAGATAAGCTTTGAATAAGCATCAAACATTTTGCTGCTTACTGCTTATCTCCTATTTCAAACTGAAAGCTTTTAGGCTTATCTGTCACAACAAAAAGGCAAAGGAGGCAAGGTGCTATAATGGTCAAAAATTTTTGCTACCATCAATAATAAGAGGTTTCTCAGTTCTCTTAGACATTTTCTGGTACCTGCACCCTAAGGCTAAAAACTGAAAAGTAGTCAGAAGTTTGGTCTGTTAGTGTAACAAAAGCATTTAAAAATATCAGCTCTTATCTCCAAAACTGTTAGTCAGTGTGAGGAAAAGATAAGATTTCAATTAACTGAAGGTGAAATATTGGTCCAGTGTGTTTTCTTCCTGTTTTTGATTCTTTCTTGTTTTTGGGATAGTTAGACATATTTAATAGTAGTCATCTGAGTATTAAGTAATTATTTCAAAGTAATATTAAACTGGAGTTTTTTCCCTGCAGCTCTGCTTTGCCATTTCATAGTAAGGAAATGTGGCCATGTACACACCTTGTCAGAAGCAAGGGCTGCAAGATTTGGTTCTTGGCTAAGATGCAGTACTGTTATTTTCATGATCCTTCTTTCTTATATATTCTTATAAATTCCTGTTAAAACAAATTCTCAAGCATTTAGTTTGTTTAATTTTTTGTGTACTTCTCATTTGTAGTGAATATGTCTCAATAAGCCCAAAAAGCAGTATCACCATCTTTCAGAGTTACTTATCAGCTGTAAAAAGGCAGTTTAAACACTTCAGCGATAATTATGGTACAATTCTGTTGTGGTTGGCATTTAGAGGTTGGTTGATTGGTTTTTTTGTCAGGTTTTTTAGGCTGTTTGGTTTTGATTTCCTTTTCCTCATTTTACAAAAGGATTTCCTAAATAATACAAGTATTTGAAACTCCAGTTGTTTATTGGTGCTGCTGATTTTCTCTGAGTCTACTCGCTGATGAGTATTTTGCTCACAAAGGTTTTGCTCATTGTAATGAGGATAGACTCAAACTGATCAGTAACTTGTGACATGTTTTTAAGTGTTCACTCATCCAAGTCATCTTAGACCATGCTTCCATGATGGTTGTTTTTCCATGTGTGCTGTAGAATCACAATTATAAATGGAGAACTCAGGATTTTATGCCAGATAGAAGGTTTCTTCAAAGATGTCTATGCTTAAAGATCATCCCTTTGTTTTATGAGGTCCTCCTACAGATGTCTGGTGTCAGGTTCTACTACATAAGGGACCTCCAGTATTTGTGACTTTTTCTTCTTATGTAGCTACAGTAGTTCAAATTTTCATTTAATTTTATTTCTTCTGGTTTGTTCTTATGTAGAACTTCTGCTGTGGTTCTGAGCCTAATTCTTTCTTCCACACTGTGCCTCATCTTTTAAATACTAGTTTATACTCTTATTAAATCCAGTTAACAGTCAGACAAGGGAGTCATGAAGACAGTTAAATCCCTGCCAATAAAAACTTTTAACTTATTGTTTTGGAAAAAATTTTGGAATGTAAGGTCCCATATGTAATCTTCATAGATTTTATAAGTTCTACAGTCATATTTTCTAGATCTTTGAAATTACAAAGGTTAAAGATTTTGTTAGTACAAAGTTCTGACATAAAGATCCAAGGGATGTTTTAATAAGGAAAAAACCTTAAATCTTTTGAGCTTCTTAAATGCAATTCTGCAGTAATTTTCCAAGCGTATTTTACACTGGAACTCTTTTCTCTGTAGATTAATTATATTCATTTCACTAACTCTAAATAAATCCTATTTTTCCTTGAAAGAGGAAGTAATATGTAATATATGTATTTATATATAAATATATAAATGAAAAACTCATCTGTCTGTAACAAGTGTTTACTGAATATCATTAAGTTCAGTTTTGCTTATACAAATAAGCATATTATTAAAAAAATACACTGCATTACTTGCACTTGCTGTGGGAGAATAATTTAAATGTCCATGATAAAGACAGACTGCAGTAATATATGTATTATTACTTACGTTGTCAGAGAAGTTATGGCCAAGAGTCAATTGGTGAATTGCAGTAGTAGCATTAATCAATTGCTCGCCCTTGTCCTATAAAAAAAGGGAGAAAACCAAAATATTTTTAAGTTTAAATAGCAAAAAATAAGAACTTCTGGAGGCTGAATTTCTTCACCCTTTTATTCTTCATATAGTTATTTATACGTTATTATTAGGTTAGTATTTACCTGTCTTGAATAAAATAAATAGAACAAAATGTTTCAGTCTTTAAGGTTTTCCAAACCTTCAGCGACATTTGCAGTTGAGCCCTTCCAGTTTCTGCAGCATTTTCTTCACTGTGGACATTGGCCAGTATTGAAGTAGCAATTTTATTGTGCCAAATAAGGACACACTGGAACCATTTTATCTCCTAAGTACTCAGCAAAAGCTTAAGCTGAGCACCTTCTTGTGCAGTGTCAGTGTGAGTTTAGGCTCAGGATTCCCAGGGTTCTTTTTGGTATTATTTCTTCCCAGGACAGTTTTCTATCCCTAAAGAACACAAACTATTTCTTTTATATTTTTAATATTTTTATTATGTATAAAACTATATACTTAACCAATAACAAAGATGAATTTTTTTACCTGTGCCTGGTTGACCACCTAATAAAGATGGCTTTTCATCATGCTTATTCCACTACATTAATCTTTGCCTTAGTCTTTCTGGATCTGCAAATATGACAATGAATTATAATTTAATTTTATTGAAAAAGTCAGTGATTATAGTTTGTCTATAATCAACATCCAAACTTCAAGGAACTTAAGGGACATCTAATTAAAGTAATATCAGTCTTTAGGGTCCTTAGGGCACTCATGATAAAATGCAAATGTTTTGTTTGAAGTATTTTTGTCTCAGTTGGTTTGTTGCATACACTCAGATACCATGCCAAGAGATTGGTGTTTACAGTGGGATGATGTTACTGATAAGGTTGTCATTGAGAAAGTTCTTCTAGTGTAATGTAAAAGACAACTGTCAAAGACTGTGCAGCTCCTCTCTATTCCAAGTTTATTTCATAACTGAGTACTCCTAAAATTTAAATGCTTTTATCTAGTGTGAGTTTTTTCTGTACATGGTCATTTCAGATGACATTTGTAGCCCCTGGCTGAGCTAAGTTATTCTATTTATTCCTCTCTAGAAAGTAATCAAAAGCTGACCAGACTTAGTGGAACACTTCAACTTTAGGGGAAAGGGCTAAAAAAATTCACATGCAGACTTATTACACATTAACTGATAAAACACAAGTTATAAGATATTTTGCAAATTCAGATTTAGTGATTCCTACCTTAAATGACAATAAATATTAAATAGAACTGATTTATTTAAATTACATTTTCATTATTTAATTCCTCTTAAACTTATTCCATTCTATGTCAAATGTTTCATAAAAATGTGATTATAAACACTGAGTACTTATAGCTTTTTACTTAAAATATGATTAAGTTTGAAGAGATGAACATTAGAACTGGTAGGAGCAATGTGAATTATTAGGTAGGTCTCTATATTACAAGATCTAAAGGATTATTATGACTAAACTATATTATTGACATCTAGAAGATTTCACCTTAAGTCTATTACTTCTTGTTTGGTTTGAGGATTCCTGCTGGTGAAATGTAAAGTCTTCACTGGAATAGTATCAGTGCTAAACAATATACCACAACTGCAGTTATTCTACCTGATTTTTTCAGTTTATTATAAATTCCACCTTTTATGAATCTGCTTAGCTTCACATACTAGGAGTTTAAATCAGCATAAAGGTCTTTTTTTTGTAGATTAAATAAGTTTTATTGAAATAAATCTCACTTCCTCATTGCAGGTGAACTCAGATCTCTGTTTTGTCCTCTGAAGGTGGTAATCTATTTACCACAGCTGTAAATCCTGTTAGAACCTGCTTTGCTTAAAGCTAAATTGCTCTAAGGAGCACTTGAAAAAAGCTCAAAGGACCCTGATAAAAGACAGAGGTATCTTGAAGAGCTCCTCTAAATGCTCAGGCCTTTGCCTTATATGATTTCAGCAGCACACAGCTGTGAGTATGCTGACATTTTTAGAGACAAGGATGGAGCTCTAAGATCTATTACCACAATTTTCAAGCCAGGATCAATAGCTGTAGTAAGGAGACATAGTATAAGTATCTTACATTTAAACTCTGCTGTGTCACTTGGCTGTTCTGGGTATGGTGACGGAACAAAGTTTTTTATACAGTAAAAACGAGAGGTAGGCTGTCACAGGGAAAACCCGTCAGCTGTTGTTTAGAACAAATAAGGTTTGGAGCAGCTTGAGGATTTCTTAATTGCATATTATTAACTGTCAGTGAGCCAGTCATTCCTGATAGCTACAGTAGCATGCATGAAATGTTAATGAAGACCTTCATTTCCTTGTTGGAGGTTGTGGTGTTAGTGTGCTGCCTTCTACCAGTGCCAGACCAGGTTTAGGTGTCTGTGCTGTTATTCTTCAAGATTCTTCACAAATCTTCATGGTTCTGATTCCACTTTTTTAGTCAGGCCAAGTTCAACTTTAGTAACTGTGTGAAAACTTTAAGGAACTGATAGTAACTGGACATGTCAAAGCATGACTCGATTCCAGGAGACAAGGATAAACCAGCATGCAAAGCTGTAACTAAGCATAATTCCCACGGTGTTTCTGTGTCAGATGGCAGAGGAGGATGGGAATGAGCTGACAAGAATTGAAAAGCATTAGAAATGTTGTATGGAATTAAACAAGGATGGCAGTATTTGCTAAGTCGTGGTGTCATTCCTCAACAGCAATGAATATTACTCTGGGAAGCATCTTCCTGCATTGTTCCCTGGTATACTAATAAACATGACTGGCAATTCCTGAAATAGTTCTTTATAATATTAATTTATGCTTATTTATATAGCCTTTGAGGCTCTGCAGTCTGAAAAATCTATAAAAATTGCATTGATAGCATAGAAAACATCAGACTGAACCCACAGGGTTTCAGTAATTGGCTGCATTCTGCTAAACATGCCCCACCACCTATGGGCTCTGAAAACTGAAGATATTAACTAAAGTGGGAATTTATGAAACATTTTTTTTCTTTCATTTAAAGAAAGAATTCCAGCAACTTGCATGAGATCATTTAGTTTCCAAAGAGTGTAGTCTCATACCTCAGTGGCAGAATGACTGGTAGAAAGACTCCAAGAGACATGCTTTGGGTTTAGCAGCCTTTCTGCATATAATCAGTTACAGGATTGGAAGCTTAATTAAATGAGAGATGTAACAGGTTAAGTGAAACACCAGGAGAATGACATCTATCGTGGAAATACATTTAATTATCAGTAAAAAGTTTTAGGACAGTCTAAATATTTCAGCTGTCTATTCCTTGGAATAAAGATATGGCTACTCATGAGTGGTAAATATTTGTCAAAGAATGTATTGTTGCAGCAGGTAATTACTGTTAGGTTTTCACTCGTGCTACACCTGGGATGGTTTTGATTACCAAGCCTCTAAAACATTCCCAGTAGACAGGACTGTCAATACCAGCGACGTGCATCTTGTACTTTTCTTACTCTTTGCAATTCTCTTAGAAGTAATATGAAGAGACTAGAAAATGTAAGCATGCACACTGAAACATGCTCTGCTTGTCACTTTTTTCTTTCCTCTGTAACAAGCATTTGAAAAAAGTTATTAATTTTTGTGGGGCTGGCATGATTTTTTTGCTTCTGAAACAATTCATTTTAACGTGAGAAGACAGAATAGTTTTAGCAGCTTCCTAAAAACTGTCAATAACTATTCTGCTTTACAGAATTTGATAAATCAAACCAACCTTTACCTTTTGTAAGAGAACTGTCAGCCTACATGTATTCTTTCTTTTGCAAATCTAGAGCCACTATTTCTAATTTGCCTTTCATTGTTGATGTTATGAAATTACTTATTAAACACATTTCAGAAATAGATTTATATGATAAAAATTGTAGAGTATAATCATAGATAATATGAGCAGGGACATGAAAAATGCGATCTCTTTCTGTCTTTTCATATCTTCCTTTTTAATGTGCTCTGAATTGTTCATCTTTACAACTTCAAAAGATAAATCTGAGTTTATTATGTACCTCATATCTTGATATCTTATTGACTGTAGCACATTATGAATCTTCCTTGGTAACACAGTCTGGCATCCTACCAAGAACAAGCTATACCTTAATACCATTCATTGCCAATGTCTGACTGCTTTGGAATGGAGGAAAAGTCTCTTGACAGATGTCCTGACAAAGCAATAATGAAAAGGTCATACCACATTTCCTGCAGCATTTGTCTTGTTTCTTTAGTGGCTGTGTTCTGAAAACTAGATCAAATTACCTCTAATTAGGGAGACTGAGTTCTGCAATAAAGTAAGGAGCTTTTTATTAAAGTTATTACACATTATATTTGAAAATTCTACAACTCTTAAATAGCATCTTGTCAACATTCTTATTCATATCCAGTCTTAAAACATTTTGCCTTTTCTAAAGATCAAGGTCACAAAGCTCAGCAGTTCTTGTTTTATGGGGCCTTGGGGCCATTTTGAACTATTACTACTTCAGAATTGTTGATTATGATTGAATACTGAAACCAAAGCACATCATAGACATTCTGAGCAAGTCTTCCCTGACAACACTGTCAGCATATGGCCTAAGAAATGCCCAATATTCAGTAACAATTATAAAAACACTTGCTTATTAATTATTTTATCTTCCCTTGATATAAATCATAAATGATTAAAGGCTAAATCTAAAAATACTATGTATTTGAACAAATACACCAAATTATGTTTCTTTTGTCATAATGTTCTGATTTTAGAAAGCAAAGTAGAAAGAATTGATGCCTAAGAAAATGTTTTCTGTGTTGATATACAATAATAATTTGGTTAAGTTTGGAACAGACTCTTTTGAAAGGCCACAGAAGTCTGACTTGATTAGTTTTGTTAGACTCATATGCAGTTAATTACAGTGGCAAGTGTCATCATTATTCCACTAGTAAAATAAGATGCTTAATTATGTAGTTATTACACTGCTTAGAAATGGACATTTATTTTACTTTTTCAGGCCTTTTCTGTGTAAGCAGTAGCAACAATAAACTTTGTCATATTCTAATTACCTTCATATTTTAAAATGCTCAGATAGAAAATTTGGTCTGTAGTCAACAGGAGTTACAAGTCACCAAGGTTGTTCCTATCACAATTTCTTCTAAACAGGAAACATAGATTATGATTAATACTTTTGGAAAGAATCTACACATAATAAATCTTATTTTCTCTCTGCTTTTTATGACAAGAAGAGGTGAGTCAGGAAAAAGTGTTCTATATTTTGTAAATATTAGTTACGTCCAAAAACTGGTGCAAAAATAACTTTTTTATTTGTAAGTAAATAATTGCTCAGTAATGGTAATTGTTCAACTAAATGCTTACATTTTTCTTTCCCTCTGCTTTTTCTTCTAGTGATTATTCTGATATACTCGAGTGTATGACTAACAGAAGTTCTTTATAGACTCAGCTAGGGTATTTTTTTTACAAAATCCAATGAAAATATACAGACTAGAGGAACAAAAAGACCTTTCAGTCCAACTCTGTCCCCAAAGGCTGAGTTATCAAAGTCAATATCCCTCATAAAAATTAGTTTTATATTCTTGTATTATCTATCCTTGATATACTGTACACGTAAACATGATTCATTTATGTCTAGTGAGAAAACTTTTTATATTATTGAAAAAGTATTCCTCTAACACTGTAGCTGACAGAGCACCAGGACTGAGGAACTTTCCTTTATGCTTTTTAATGAAAGTGATGTAATAATTTAATAACAACAACAACAACAAAAAACAACAACAAACAAAGCTGGTGAAAAGAAAGTGAAATGAAGACAGCTTCGATACAGTCTCCTAATTCTTATTTTTCTTGATAAAAAGCATATTTTATAAATGCATACAAAGTGCATTTTTTGATATGTTTTTATAATCTGAATCACAGTATTTAATTATAAATATTTTTGATTTATTTACTTATGAGATACTATGAATTTTAGGACTGAATGATTCAATGCAGATGGAGCTTACATTCAAAACTATTTTTGTGGGTTTGATCTACTCCCTTACTTTCCCCATTTCACTTTCTTTCCCAAATAGTTTTTCTCTCATACTCTGCTCATGCCATCTCTGAGCTAAATAGTGATATGCCCTGTTGGGGGCAGGGGAGAAGGGCAGCACGGTGGCCTGGACAACAACAGCTGCCAAGAAGTGATGTGAGAGTAATTCTGTGTGACTGGAACAACCCAAACTGTCTGAGAGACTTTGCAGAAATAGCAATGCTGCTTAATATGGTGATGGCCATCATCCAGAATGAAGAGCAACCAGGGAATTACAAAAGACTTCTGAAACAATGAAGTGCCTTGAAAAGAAATGTCAAAGTTGCATGGAAAGTAGGCCACAGTCGCGAGGGACCTTGGAGTGAGACAGGTGACAGCACAGCACCAATTTAACTCCATTTTGACACTGGCAGCACTGGGGCACCCACAGACAGTGTTTGTAAATACGAGACCCTGCACCCCCAGAAGTGGAGGGCTCTTACAGCTGTGAGTGTGCTTAGTGCAAAGCTCTGTTTTTTAGAAATTGTGAGGCACACCCTGACAGAGAGTAAAAGAAAAGAAAAGTAATTCTAAAGAAATTCTCCCTTCTCACACATTAATTATTTGACTTGCCTTTTCTGAAAAGTCCTAATTTTCATCATTGTAAATGCTACCAAGTCAAATCCTAGAGGAAGAAGTATGAGGGTTATAAAAATGCTAATTTAAGATAGATATTTTAAATAAATAATAGATGAAGTATAAATAATTGCATTTAAATTTTCTTCTCTAACATAGCAAAATAGGGACTTGATTCTTAGTAGAGAAATTCTTTAATATAGACTCATTTGGTACAGTTAAGGTATAGCCTCATATACCCCAGTGCTGCTCTGAGTCAGGCCCATGGAATTCTTCCGCTTCTCAAGTGATGTGCTCTACAGAGGTGTAAACAACTGAAGAAACAAATCGTGTCATGATATAGAGACCTACTGCACATTGAGATGAATTATAAAAGAGAATGATGGCACCAAAATGATAATATGTGCTGCTACTGCTGAAGCACAATTATCTTAGCCAAGAACAAGCAGTTATTCAAAATAAAACACAATTTGCTCTCAATGCAGACTATTCAGAATATATAGAGTGTAAGTCTGCACTGATGTAAAATAGTTTGGTTTAAAGTGAATCAGTGTGGCCTTTTCATTTCCCTGACTTATCAGCCTGTTCATGGATGATTTTTTCAGGTGCTTTAAAAATGGGTCTGTAGAAACAGAAACTGTCTTGAAATTTTACTCTAAGCCTCTCTACTATCAACAGTCGTAATTCTTTTCTGTCATGCCACATTTTTTGTATATGTTGTGCTGTACTGTGATTTAGGGGTTAATGGTCTGAAGCCATTGGGAAGGTCATGGTTAGACTGTTCCCCTGGGTGATCTGGTCTCAGGTGTGTTTGATGGGGCTGCCACAGGTGGCTGGTGTTGGGTGGCCGTGAACTGCTACACACCAGGCACCCAAACGTGAGAGAAAAGCCCTGCATGTGCCAAAGCTCCTCACCAGAGAAGAATATGGTGCCCAATACTGAAGGAAGCTGCAGCTCTTAAATTGAGTGCTCTCCACAATGAAGGAATTATTCCCTTCTGAGGGAACTGCTGCCAGAGCTGAAAATCTCCCAAGGGAAGTGCTACCAAAACTGCTGCCATTGTAGAGCAGGCATGTTACTGAGCAAAGTGCTGCCCAAAATTCTGCCCCACCAGAGCAGGGACATTCCAGAGGGAAGTGCTGCTGTGCTGGAGCAGGGACACTTGTGAGTGGGCCATGAAGCACTGTGGGTTGCACACCAGAGCAGGGACAGTGAGGAGCTGCACGTACCTGTACTCGGCACTGGTTGAGGCCACATCTCAAGCCCAGTTCTCAGCCCCTCAGTTTAGGAAAGACATTGATATGCTGGAGTATGTTCTGATAAGGACAACAAAGCTGGTGAAGGTTTAGGTTGGACATTGCAAAGATTTTTTTTTTCACAGAAAAGGTAATTAGACATTGGAATGGGCTGTCCAGGGAGCTGGTGGAGTCACTGTCTCTGGAGGTGTCTGAGGAAGGACTGTACGTGGCACTCAGTGGTCTGGTTGACATGGTCTGGTTGGCATGGTGGTGTTCAATCCGAGGTTGGACTCAATCTCAGAGGTCTCCTTCAACCTAATTGATTCTGTGAACAGGCAGCAGAAACCTTTAGGCACCTGCCTCAACTGCTGCACTATCTGATGCCTCATCTCAGGAATTTTCAGACTGTCAGGGAAATGAGGTACTTTGAGAATGGATGGGCAGGATGATACGGGTTCATCTAGTCATGTTCTCATTTTCCTCAGTACCTGAGTCAGTAATTAGAGACTTGTTTATGGTGGACAGTGAATTAACTGAAGTAAGTTTGCCCCATAATACTTGGATGAGACTTGAACTCAGCATTACCTTTTACACAACCCGCCTGTTTGGATAGTCCTGGTGGACACCAGTAGAGTGATACAACTACAGGTACTAGGCACTAAAAATTTTCTTTGAGAACTTTCATGGAGTTGTCCAGATGCTGTGAATTCATCCCAGCTCTTTTCCGGAGAAACAAAACTGTAACTGTATACAGAGCAAAAATAATTTATCTATCTCTAGGTGTGGTATTGTCAATAGAAGTAGTGATCCCCTGCATCTGTGATGAGACCAAAGTACCTCAGTATAAGACAAAGGGCTTCTGTAAACATGGCATCAGTAGAAGTGTGAGGTGCAACATGTCCTGTCCCACAGATAGTACTTGGGAGTCACTTTACAGGTTCTTTTCCAGACAACACAGTGAATACAATTGAAATGTCATCATCTGCAGTTCCTGCTAGCTCCAGGTGGAAGGTAGGTGTATGCTACACCTCCCTGTGTCTTTAGGCATCAGAATTAGAGGTTACCACTAGAAGATTAAAGGATAATTCAAGAAAATGTTCTGAGAATCCTTAGACTAGGCATCCACTAAGTCAGGTAAAACTATATCGAAATAAAAAGTTGAAATCGTGCCTTAGGATTATCAAATCAGATTAATATGTTCCTGATAGACACCAGGCATTTTCTTTCTTCTTCAGTGAATTTTGTGCTGGAAGTGAATGGAGTTCATGTCAGCTACTTAACCTCAGGATATCCTACAGACACCACCTGTCAGGATGTTATTGTATCGTATGCTTTGGGTATCCAAGTCATGCATATCCGTTGCATGATTGATACATAGGACAATATAAGTATTATTTCAACAGAAATGAACTTCTAAGAAAGAATGGCTAATAGAACAATTTATTTTGGACAGGGTTTTGTTGGTTTATGAAGTTATGCTTGTCTGAAATGATACTTTATGGCTTATCTCTTTTTTTTTTCTTAAAGTCAATGGTTAAAACTGAAAGCACATGTGAAGTCTGTACAAGACAAATCCCCCAAATTTGTAAGGTTATATTTGTTTTTAATCCGATGAAGAGAAGATGTATGAATAAATATGCCAATTAGAGTTAGTATTATACTGTCTAGAACAGTATTATAAGCCAGCAGTTCAAGTACTTCATCATAGTAAAGAGAACTCTCTGGGGGCATATACACATATCATAAAACTTATGAAATGTTGATGTTCCCAGAGCCACAGTGAATCTGAAATGGGGCAGGCCCCAGCTGTCTGACTTGTATTAATATTCACTGAATGCAGAAATAGCTAAAGTTCCAAAACCAAAGAGTAATAAATTGTTCATACTGTAGCTGTCACTGTAAGCAGTGTCTGCAAACAGAGCAGCCTCTCATTAAGGGTAATATCTGTTAGAGCTTACCCTACATTTACAGTAATTGAAACAGCAGTTCCATTCCATTACTGTAGATATGTATGTGGCCTCAATATCTTTGATCTTTTGCAGTGATTTAGACACAGTTGTGCTGACTTCAGAGAAGTGTTAGTGGTGAAGTATGAAAGGGATTAAGGTTTATTATTACTAATCTAAAATATTTTAATGAAAATCAGATTGACTGTTGTATTTCTATAATCTTTTCATTCCTTAATACATGGAAGGAGGAGTACAAATCAGTCTTCCTGTTCAGAAATTATAAGTGATCAAAATAGTTTCAGATGGCTCCTTTTCCCCCCTCTTCCCCTCCTTCATCATGTGAATGGATTCTGGGTACACAGAAGTAAAAGTCAGATTATACTTGTCTTTCATTCTAATGATTCCTGACCAGAATATTTATGTGTCGTGCTTATATGTGTGTTATCCTTTTTTTCATGTCATGTGACAATTTATGGCATTGTCTCAAAATAGAGGTTGTAGCAAAAGGAGCGTTTTGCTCTCTCAGATGTTATGAGATATATCAGGCCATGGTGCCAAATGGATTTTAAATATGCGGGATTACAATGGAACTCATGTGGAAGTACCTGTGACATTCACATGAACACCACATGAATTCCTAATCATCTGCAGGTTATAGTGAATACTAAATGAATTATTAAGATAACTATATTCCATCTTTGTGATCAGGGCAGCTGTGTGAGTAGAAAAGTAAGCGTGTCCTTGATAAAAACAGTAGGAGAACTTGCAAAATAACAATGTAGCATCTGTGCTGGAGGAAAATATAGACTGGCAGATTCCCTAAGCAGCTGAGGGGGAAAGAGAAGCTTGCAGGCATGCTACTGGTATATATATATATAGTGTGTGTGTGTGTCTGTAGGTAGTAGTAATGTGCCTTAGAATTTTATATATTTGCAGGTTTTTGTAAGATGAGCGATGGAATATCATGCTAAAATGTAAGAATGGAAGCTTATTGGTGAATGAGTCAAGGCACTAAGAGGAGAAGAAGAAATATAGTCAGTGTTCATCAGCATTGCATGGTGCCTAGTGGGTAGAATTTTGGCTGTGCCAAAAAGCTTGGAGACTTCCTATTGATTTATTTTATTCTTGGTGTTTGTTTCCTAAACCAAATCTCACTGGTATAACTGGGAAATCTTCTCCTGCAGGGCAGATTAGACTAATCTCATGGCTAAAATCTCACTCTGCTGATGCATTGTCCTTCTCCAAGGAAGTGGGACAAAAAAAAAGATAAAAGCATTTTCACTGAAAAAAACCAAACAGTGAAACTGTAACAATATTACCTTGCTGTTAGCATGTTTTTCCTGTTAAATTTATTAAACTCTCATAACTTTTCCCCTACACATGACTAAGAAACTAAATTTCCAAGGAAACACTGACCTCTATTTAATTTTTGTAGAGAAACGTTTTCACCTTTACTCCTAAGTGATTTCAGTTTCTCAGTATTTGGAGACTGTGTATTTAGAACTGCTAGGTTTCTTTTGCTTTGAAAGGAACATTTGTGAAGGGTTTTGTGTATGCTGGTTCATCAAAGGAATTTCTCATTGACATATGTTGTACCTCAGCCTTGTACATTGCTTATAAGACCAGCATTGCATAGACATTTCATTATTCTTTCAATCACCTTTATATTGTATTAAACAGGTATGAGAATCATATGTTGTACTTTCAGATTTGGAAGGCCTATTCTTTCCAAGGAGAAATTTGTGACTTACTTTTTTTTTTAATCCTTTTTGAAGAGGAAAAGTTTCTTTTTAATGCTTGGCTTAGCTCTGGTTCAAAGCTGCAGTTGAACTACCAGCAAGTCAAACATATATCTGAAATCTTTGGATCATCCAGTTAGAGGTCTTCCCCTCACCTTCTCCCTGGAGGTCAAAAATTCAGCTTTCAGTATTATTGTGAAAAGAGAGTTAATTGTTCGTATTGACTACTTAACTGTTCAATATTGCAGTAACTTGGATACCACATCCATTGGGATAAACCTGCAATGTTAATAGTAGCAAGTGTTACAAACATTCATCTCTTGCATAGATAAAAATGAGTAATTAACATACTGCTGTGTTTTGTGACTTTCTCAGTTAAACACAATACAGTTAAAGAATACCCACAGCAACTCAGAGATGTCATAGCTCATAAGCTGTGACAGAACAAAATTTTTGTACATTTTGCATGAAACCCTGTGACAAATATTGGGCAAGCTCTTCCCAACAGACTGTAAAACAATGAACACATTTATGTTTATTCTTTTCAAATGGCTTAAAGAGAGAGTCTTCTTGAAGTTGTAATAGGAAATGAGTCTTAATTATGTAAAATAGCTTTAACTGGATATGTTTCATATTGGGATGGAATCTTAACAAAGACATTCCAATCTCAATACAAGTTTTAGAAAGTTGAGTTGCCTATGTAATAAAAGATGCTACAAAGACTTAGGAAAGCATTAGCTTGGTCAATTCTTGTATTTACTTTATGCAGTGAATCAGAAGGGAAAATTTCTGTATATTATTGCAGTACTTATCCATGTTTTTTGAGGAAACTGCAAACCTAACATTTATAGACTGTTTTTGATCAATAGGATATTGATTGGTGGAAGAAGTTTTGTGCCTTTAATAAATTGACCTTATTTATAGCTTTTTCTTACCCTGAGTTATACCTTTGCACTAAGGTGTAGTAGTAGTTCTGTAAGGTACTTTTGGCTTGTTTTTAGTCCACCTTTGTGAAGCATTTAATTCTACTGGTCTGAATTTAGATTGCTAGTTCTTGTAGAGTGCTGTAATGTTGAAGGGGAATGTCTCATGAATACATATAGCATATATGCTCTATATAATAATTAGAATTTTTAAGTTTTATAGTTTTTTCTCCATTATTTTAAATGGACAAATCTTTTCAGAAATGTAGAAGATACATCCTCTGAAAATGCTGGCATTTTTATTTAACCTTTCTTGAAAATCTTGACCCAAATATAGGGAAGTATTTTGTATCATAATACTGTATAACTGAACGTAATAAAGTAGCAGCAGGGTAGCAGATCAGATAAAGCAGGAATGCTCTTAATCATGAAGGTATGTTGGTGACTCTCCTTTTGTCTAGTTTTGCTCTTGATCTCTTTTATCAAACCAGGCAATGATTTGCAAGTTTGTATAAATGACAAGTTTAAAGAAGAGCTTTTATATAATTGCACATCCACTACTCAAGCCTAACATTGTGTTCTCTGCAAATCTCATTATATGCAGCTCATGAGTGTAATTAGCATATTAATTTATATGCAGATAGAGATCTAAATGCCAAAGTATTTTTATACAGCAAGTTCTTTTCCACTTTTCAGTTGGTATTCAGGAAAAAAGTGAAAGAAAACTTGGTGGGGTCAGAATGGGAGGCATTTAAACTCTCAGGAACAACATTTGTTTGACTGTTCTTAGAAGATGCACTTTCAGTTGTCCTGTTTTCAGGATGTTCTGTGGGAAAAAAAAACCCAGTGTGTTTTTTTGAGTATATTTTTTAGCATGACTGATCAGTGTAAAATATGTATTGAACTATTTGGTTCTGAGTTTAGTTGGACTTGGCAAACAGAATAAATTTCAGTTAACATATGTATCAGTCTTGTCTCTCCTCCTGATTCTATACTGTACAGGCATCTAGACAGTCCTGCGTTGTTTCAAGAGCAGCTTAGGGCATGAACATAGGATTAATATGAACCTGAAGTAGACCCCCTGATGTCTTTGATCTCTTTGCAGTCAAAGCTCTAAATCGAAACCCTGAGAGTGGACCACAGATAGAAAGGAGGGTGAAGTAAGATAAAGGACAGAATTCTTACATAAAGAAAAGCATTACATGCTTCTATACCAAATTCAGTGATTTTTAGTACATATAATACAAAACCAAGAGGCAATCTATGTTAAAGTTCTCTGTATTTTCCAATTACTTCATTTTATGAGGTTCCAGCCAGTTTAATTGTTGTTCCTCAAAATAATAAAAACTGCTGTAAAATGCAAACAGAAAATATTTTGAGAAATGTTTATCAAAATAGAGGTAGATTATATTAGGCTGATATAATTTATTTTAAAACTTTGATTTTCAAATATCTTTCTAAAGTTTGAATATACAGCACTAATCTGGTTGTGTTATCCACCTGTGACTAATGAAGCAAAACCAGCTCCGAGGTTGTGGTATCATGAAATAAATAACTACAGTATTTTCTTCTACTTAATTACAATTGGCTCAAGTCATATATTTAGGCAGATAATAAGGCAGATGGAGAGGGATAGTGGACTCAAAGTAAAGCTTCATGAATTTTAATCCTCAAGTCTGTAGATATTTACATACTGATTTTTTCCGCATTTCTAGTTAGTCATATTAAAACCAGCACTTGACAATTTTCAGTATTGATAAAAATCAAAGTATTTTGGCCTCAAAAAAATGTTTTGTAACTTAAAAAAACCCCATTGTACTTGAAATTTCTTTCTGTAACCCATACAACCAAAGGAAGAGACTTCTCTCAGACTTTAGTAGACTTATTTTTGTGTTTGTATAAGGCATGGCTGTTGGAAATCTGTCCCTTCCTACCTTAACTGTTCTGTGATTCTGTAATATTATTATCTGAATTTAGAATTTATTCCCTGCTAGTGAAACCTGGCAATCTTGCTCCAGTCTTGTACTCTAATGGCAAGTAAAGAGCATCTGGGGAGCAAAACTTAAATCAGAAACTGTTTTTATGAATTACCCTTATTTCTTAAATACTCTATTAAGTTCCTGCCGCATTCCTCAGAGCTTGCTCTGAAAAGTGGCGACAAGGAACTGTGTGTAACCTTCTTGGGAGCAGCTTGGGAATGTCTGCCATGTGAGAGCATTAATTGTTCTAGTTACTAACAAAAACCCTTCGTCTCAGAAAATTGGTAAACACAATCTCTGAGCCAAAACTCTTTCCTATTTCCTCTGTGCTGATTATTCGGAATTAACTTACTGCAGAACTTACTGGAGTTTTTTTGGCTGGTTGGTTAGTTCTTTTTCTTCTCATCATTATTACACTGAGTCTGAATTGGAATATTTAATTGTATCTCAAGAAGTATTTTCCAAAAGCATTTAGTGAATAACATCTAAGTATAAACAAGTCTGAGGCAATCATTAGCTGCTCCAGAGAGTTCCCAAATGGAAAAAAAATTTGCATTAGAAAGAAAAGATCCAATCACAAAAGTTATGTAATCCAATTATAAATACTTTGTGATTCTGGAGTTCATGTGCTATTTGCCTTATTTACTAATGAGTCTAATTAAAAAGATCCCTGAAGCAAAGAAAAAAAATTAATGGGGATGACAGCTATTAATACATCATACAATTGCCAAAAAAGCATTAAACAAGCTATACTTGATGTCTCCAATTCTGGAAATACTCCTGACTTTTAGGATGTACTATTTCAGATGAAAAGTAGTTGTACAATTATACATCCAGTCTTTATTTCCACCATTTACTGTGTTTCATGACTCAATGCTAGATTTGAAATTATGGTAATTTTTGGCTATCTTGATTTAACAGATGAGTGACTTCATAACTTTGTGAGTCTTGGCTCCTTTAACCCTGTGTGAGTATTAGTTCTTCCCCATCAACATGGTTATATGCCTTGGAACTTTCAGAGGGTTTTTTTCCTGCTGTCTTTGACATGCAGTTCAACCACAGCTAGAGTTTTTATAATTAAAGAGTAGGGGATTTTTTTTTTTTGTTAACTCAGTTAATGGCAATTTACATCACTAAAGAGAGGGGCTTTCTTGTTCCATGTTTTCTTAGTGGGAAAAGACTATGACACTGTGTGTGTGTGTGTCTCTCATATGTCTACATATGTCTCTCTCACCTGCATACTGAATAATCTGGGGACTTTCACTCTCAATTCCAGAGAATGGGAGAGTTTAGGGGGTAAACTGTCAAGAGTCAGAGTTGAGATCACTATGTGGAATATCACCAAGTCAGTTATACTTGAGTTGTTTTATAACCCAAAGGATAACTACTAAACTTTTCAAACCTAGGAATGCACTTTCATTTCTGATGTTAGGTTAGCAATCTTATGAATTCCTGAATGTTAGGAATAAAAATAGGTTGTCAATAGTTTAGAAACTCCCTAATGCTGGATTCATTATAAGTTTGGGCAAAGAAAAAAGGTATTTTCTCTCCAGTCTGATGTAGCAAAAAAAAAAAAAAAAAAAAAAAATTGGATGGTTTTATCTGACTCCTGTAATTTTTATCTCTTCACTGTATCTGAAGGAGCTGCAGTGCCTGCACTGTCACTAATATAAGGTTTTTTATCTGTTCTTACCAAATCCTGTCAGGAAATGGGACAGGAAAAAAGTTTGTGGTAAATTTTATACTCCTTAGGTGGATGTGTTAAAGAGCTGATATGTTTAACTTGTCAATCCAAATAAATTCAGTGTTAAAGAAGTGAACTAAAAGACCCAAAGGTGTGTAATAATGTTTAATGTGTCACAGTCAAAGTGCCATCTAATTACTGAAAGTGAGTACTTCAAGATACTCATTTGGTTAGCTTTTTTTAAAATTTTTATTATTTTTCTTTAAATTACAGTTAATTCAGTTTAGTAAATTAATTTGTATGATTTATGGGTTTGCAGGATCTATGTGTAAGCTCTGGCTTGATATACTAATTGTCCTCAAACCTGATTTTATAAAATCATACTGAATACCGGGCTCATGACTTCGTTTGATGTGGTGTTGCTGCCTCTTTTGTAGTCCCTTGGCATCCCATTGTGAATAATACTGCAAGAAGAAAAATGCTTCATTTCACTGTGCTAAATGCAAACAGATTTATATTTTTTCACTGCCTATAGAGAAGTTAGAATGTAGTTCTACAGAATTAACTAGAAAGCTGCTAAATTTCTGGATTGTATGTTAATTCTCCTAAATATGTATTTCAAGGCTTTTCTCTTTTTGTAAAGGACTAGAGGAAGTTGGATCAATTCCATGCATCAGTTGCAGAGTTGTGCCAATGCACATGCTTAGAGAAACCTCACAATTTATTAATCTTGTCTAAAAATATTTGCATAGAACTTGTTTCTTCCTGAAAATGCTGCTAGAGGAAGAAAATAGTTAATCCTCTTAGGCAACAATGTGCATTTGAGCAGATTTCATAGGAAAACTATGCGTGCCAACTGAGATAACTGTATAGCTAAATGGCAGAGGTACTAAGTCTTTTAAACATATATTCAAAGTGCCATGCTGTAGGCTTGGGGGATTCCTTCAAGCTATCTTCAGAAAAGCATTGGCAATGATTGACACTTTTGGAAATGGTGACATTTGCCTTTTTGTAACATCTGTAGCATGAAGATGAAACGTCTGTACTAGAAACTTCGAATAAATTACGCACCTTATTTGTCAGTAGAATTAGATTACTTGAGTAGCATTCAATTAAGATACTCAGTATTCAGAGTTCAGTCTTTGGTGTTCTGTATTCAGAAGACAGTTGTGTGTGCATTTTGGCAAAGTTGAGTAGTTTTCCTTGGGTAAGTATTATTTACAGGTTACAGTAAAAGCACCTTCTGTTTGCCCATATGCTGAGAGTTGTTCTCAATACCAGTCTGAGGAGCACGTACAGAACCGGGTGGGTATGAATCACTCCTGTCCTCTAATGTGCGAGTCACCACTAATCTGAGTGATCTAGACTTCAATTTTAAAATTGATTTTGATAAATACTGTGGGAGTTATAATTGTGAACTTTCTATTGCTGAAAGTTGTGCAGACAAAGCTGAAGCTTTTATAGCCAGAACGGAGCAGTGGCATGGGTTGAGCCTGCTGAGTGCTTATACAGTGGAAAGCTGCACTGTGAAATGCATCTTACAGGCATTATAAATCAATTTGTGTAATGAAAAACAAACTACAGGCATCTGCTATTTGGAATTTATGTATTTTTATTCTTTTGCTGCTGTCTTTACAAACATAATGGGAAAGTCAGAAAAACACATTATGTCAAGTAAACAACACTGAGGACCTGCAGGGCAGTCATAAAGGTGTTTAAATAACCATTTCAAATGTTTGTGATGAGTAGAAATAAGTTGAAGAATATGTTGTTCTTATTCTATAAATGCACTTAAACAAAACTTCTAATGAATCAATATGGCCATTGGTTTTCTGATTCTAATGTCCTGAATGTCAGTGCATTGGAAAAATTATTGACATACTCTGTTTCTGGCTTTACTCTGTGACATAGTCTGGGACCTTTACTTAGCAGCTTTACCATCAGTCTGCAATTTGTACCTGAGTTTTCTTCAGAATTTACAATACTCAGATGTTTGGTATTACTGCTTCACCCTTGTTCATGTCACATGAGAGAGAACTATGTGCAAACACAGATTTTTATTTCATCTATTGACTTCAAGTTTCCAGGAAAAATTTTGTTATTTAAATGTGAAATACATATCTGTAGACTAAAGTTTCTCCTTGCTAAGGACAAATAAGCTACTGTGTTACAGTGGCTGAATGTGTAAGTTGTAACATGGTGAAAGGAGGCAAATCCTGCACAATTTAGTGGGAAATTCATGGAGAAAGAGGAAGGATGAAATCTTTTAGGGACCAAAAATGTAAGCTCAGGTTTATTTCTTCTCTTAAATGGTCCTTAGTGTCTCTAAAACCATATGCCCATAGTTGTATTACTTTTAAAGCAGTTTCTCAATGAAGGCCCTTAATAGAAATAGCTTGTGGTACAGGAGGGCCTACAATTTTAAGATTAAGTTTTAAATCCTATGTATCCCAGAAAAAAAGGTAGAGGACATATGTAATAAGTAAGAAAACAGGGGAATAGGTAATAGGAAGGAACATTTTCAAAAGTTTCATGTATGAAAGGCACATGTGCATAAGGCTCAGCACGTGTACTTCTGCATAAATGCTGCATAGCTAAAGACTGAAGGACTGAAGGACTGAATTGAACTGGGTGCATTTAAATGAGGACAGTGTAACATAGTTCCAAGACAGATGTTGCATTGTACCTTTATAGTGGATTTTACAGTTGGTGACAGACATGATATATTAAATCCTTGAGTCAGATCACATAGTTAAGGTGACTGTTCCAGCAGTCCCATGGGGTCTCCATGGAGTTCAATGTAGTACCCAGTTTCAGAGGGAATTACATCAGGTGTGTCCTTCCTATGTGCAATGATGATGAGTGACAACGAGCATGAAACACAGAGAGTAACAAGGCTGGAAAGTACAATAATAATGAGAAGCTTCAGCTGCCTTCCTAACTCTTGGATAAATGCCATATTAGGGCAGAATTCTTGCTTCTGTCTTATCTAAACTTTGAGTCAGTCCTTTTTGGAGCACTCACTCAGGGAAATCTTCAAAAGGAGATTCAAAATTCAGATCTGATCCAAGATATACTAGAGATCACACTGGACTTACATTTAACTTCTCTATCTAAGAGAAGCAGCCAGGAAATTTCATTTCTAAAGCATTTTTAAGACAAGAAAGTGCTTAAAGGAAAGTAAAAAGAAACAGACAAAAGGTTAACCTGGTTAATGAGGTTGATTTGATATGCCAAAGGGCTTTTTTAGAGTCAATGTATTTGGCATTTTATTGGAGTTCATGTATACCACAATTTATCAAAGAACAGGCCAGCAAAATTCATCCAGGTTCATTCAACAAGTTAAGCAGGAGAATTAAGATCTTTTAAGGTAAAGTTTAGAGAATGAAGATAATTTCTGGAAAATACGAAAACTGTATCAAGTCCAGCAAGTTCAAAACGAAGTCTAAACGGACTAATTTAAACATCAGGAGCTCTGCTATAGATTTGTGTTGTACACACACACTCACAAGTTAAATGTATAACATGTGTAATGTTATAACTTATGTTATATAGCATAATATATATTATATAAATTTTATAGATGTGTGTTATATGTTAGATATATAGCATTGCAATTATGTTATAAATATGCTGTATATAACTATATATAGCATATTGCAGCTATATATAGCACAGACATAAAATATCTGACACAAATACTGCACTTAATTTTATATTCTACAATGCTAATGATGGAAGCCAGTGGCAAATGCACACATTATTCCTGTGCTTAGTCTTGATTGAACTGTGTTGACCCATCAAGGGCCTTTCAGCTTCAAATCTCATCTCTATCTCTTTGATGTCTATGTTAATAGTTTCTTGCTTCAGTGAGTAGAGAATCATACTCTTTATAAGTAAATGGGCAGACTCCATTTATAGAGGATACTCTAGATTTTTTTTTTTAATTATTATTCTATCATAGGATTTTATAGCCTGAGCTAAAGAAGATCCCATTCAGTTCTGGTACATCGCTTTGGCTCTATAGGCAACAGGACATGTATTTCCATTCTCTCTGTGTTGTATAAACAGAATGTCATGGGGTACAAATAAAATTCAGAGGAACAGATATGTACACTAATAGGGAAATAATATTTACAGTAATAGGAGAAATTGCTTGAAACATCTCAAAAAACTGCTCTAGTCTTCAATTTTTTTCTTGAAAAAATACTATTGTTGAATAGCTTTGCTCCTCTTCAACCCCCCTCAAATCAGCTTTTTGGGTTTTTAATCTATTATTAAGATTTTGAGACTTTTGCATTCAATGGCAACTAATACAAGTAAATTGTTTGAAAAGAGATGAGCCAAAGGAGAAATGAGAGTGAAGAAAACCAAGACTTTTTATCTTAGCGAGTGATTTATGAGGTAACGTTAAGAAGATAAATACATGCAATTGGAGTAAGTGATATCTGAGAAGGAGCAACAAGTTGAGAGCAAGGGTGAACGCTTGCATGAAGATGAAATATATTCACAAGGAATGTAATGGCATAATGGAGTGACAGTAGGCAGTGAAATTTTAGTCTGGCACTTATTGTATTTCTTTGCACATCTGTTTGATAGAATAAAAAATGATGGCATGATTTAGCAATCTCAGGGAGTTCAAGTTGGCAGAGTAATGACCTGCCTTTGCTGGTAGTTGAATACTGAATGAATTCTCTAAATAGTTCCAGAACTTTGTTTTTTGGGTTTTTGTTTTCAATTTCTACTGCTCTATTTCTTCCTAAATATTAAAAGTATCCACCTGTTGTGTATTCTTCCCAATGAAGAAATTATTTGTTCATTAAAAATAAGCTTGAATAATTTGAAAGGATTAGTATTTCATGTTAATGTAGCAGTTTTAATTTTTAGAAAATGTTCTGTATCGTTTGATTCATATTCCTTTGGAATATTTACCTTCAGTTTTTCAGTGAGACTGAGAACTCTTGTCTAGAGAATCTCATTCTTCAAAGGCTTTTTTCTGTAGTCAACTTCTATTTCATTATGCTTAAACATATCATCATAAAGCCACTGTAGAATTTAAGTAACTGTTTGTATATGCTGAGTGACACTTGAATGGGAATTAGCTCAGCCATGCAAAGTAGTGGTGGTGGTGGTGGTGATTCCTTCTTCTTGTTGAAGGATATATGTAGTCCTTTGCTGTCAGTTGTAGTCTAACTGTTCCAATACCCTTTGCCATTTACTTAAGAACTGTTAGAATTTAAAATTATTATTGTAATTTTTTTCAAAAAGAGTCAGGTATCAGGATGACTGCCAGATTTGTAATCAGATCTAAAATACTTCATTCAGTGTATTTACATTATGGAGCATCCATACACTGTTGAGGAATTGTGGGGAAGAGTTGGTCAGTTTATTCCACATTTTTTTCTAAACAGAAATGCTAAACCAACTGAGCCATGAGCCTTAGGTGAATAGATTTCTCTACTTGTGATATTTACTGCTTGGACAAATTAGGTGTACATAATAACCAGCTGTCGACCTCCAGATGTAGTGCAGTCAAGCTGCATAAATTCTGCAGACTCAGACACTATGACTTTCCCTGATGTAGGGCTTGGTGGGCTGCTGTAAATAATTTCACACTGAGTAACCTAATTTCATGCAGCTTTGTTTTTATTTTTATTTTTCTAGTAATTAAATAAAAGCATATATGACTAGCAAAGTCTGATTGCAGTGAAACTGCCAGAGCTCTACTGTTTGAGAACATCGAGGTGGAAGAAACCAGAGAATGTGTCATTTCAACTCCAGTGTTTGCAGCAAATGACACAAAATTAATGAGTGAGGAGTCCTCACTTGTAATAAAATGCTTAGCTGTAATTCAGATATTACAGTATCAATAATACAGTCTGGGATGTTCTTCTCCCTTTCTTAATTTTGTTGCTCAGGATAATGGTAGAACAAGGTCTTTAAGAGCCTGAGCTGCTCACTAATTTCAGTGAAGCTGGTGAATAAATTGTTTGGTCTTACTGACCATGAAAACAGCTGTTATTCTCTAATAGGAAAGTTTCAAAAGCCTTTTAGATGTTTGAAGGCTGTTGATGGGTAAAAGGGGAGGAGAGAGGATTACAAAAGCCTGGCAGAGAAACCTTGAGCTCTTTGGAACTTTGTAAAAAAGCAAAATGAAAAAATAAGCAAAATTTTTGATCAAATCTTTGGAATGCTACTTTTTCTTCTCTTTAATAAAATGTTGACAAAAGGTTATCATATTATAAGAAAACAGTTCTAGAGATGTAGATCTTCCCATTCAGCACACAGGAAAAAAGGCTGCAAACTGGTACAGCAAATGGGCTTCAATGTCCTCTGTTTTACCAGCTCGAATCCAGTAATTGAAATGAAAAAACTATTTCAACAGCTAGATGTGCATAAGCGGTTTATCAGCATCTTGAAAGTAGGGAAAAGGTAAATAAACAATGTATTTTGAATGTAATTAAAGAGCAGCTTCAGCCTATGCAATCCTCTGATAGAAAAAAAAGGATGTATATAAGCTGTTCCTGGAAAACTACCTGTAAACTGATAACCACAGCAAGATTAAGATTTGGATTCAGGATTCACTGGAATATAATTAGAAAATTAGAATACTACAAGCAGATTGCTTACAGACATGTCTTTTCATATTTTGGGATGGCTTTGCTTTAGTTTGTGTACCTGGAATGTGAAAACATTGTTTAATAATGGAAAATGACATGGAATTTTGGACAAACTAACTATGTAATGAAGTCCTTACTTCAAGTCTCATGGCTTGTGTTGTTCTTTGAATTGCTTGGTTTTATCAGGAACAGGGACAAGGCTTTGTGATCTACAGTCAGTTTAGACAGCTGAATTGGTAATTTTTATGCCAATTCAAGAAATAACCTGATGAAACCCGAAAATACTTTCTTGAAGTAAAATGCAGAGTTAAATTTATGATACTGTTAAGAAATATGAGTTTGTTTATCAATATCTGATTAAATTTTTAGCACCTTTGATAGCTACATGACAAATTCATGTGTATTTTTGCACACTTTGGACTAAGTCAATTCTTCTTCAATTACCACTTTTCAGTTATCTGAGAAGAACTCCTGATGAAGTATATAAATTGCAGTTTCTATGAATTGATTCCAAAGATTGCTATTGTTATTTTTTATGTGATAACTGTAACTTCAAATATGAATTGCTAAACAATGTTACATTCGAAAACTTTTTTCAGTCTTGCACTAAAACAGAAATATGGCTCTATAAAGAAAGATACTAGAAAGAGCTCACTCCCTTGTTATTTCATTTTTTTCCTTGAGTAATTCCTTCAGAAAATCTAAGTCAAGCTGCTCAAGATAAAACACACTACTTTTGTTCTAAACAGAATAAATCAAACTCTATAAGTCAGTGCGTATTTCCAAATCAGCAAGCAGAAAAATTCCCCAGAGCTGTAGCAGAAAGTTATGCCTCTTTTTGGTGTTTCATATTCTTCTCTGTTCTTAGGTGTCCCTGTGTGAACTCATTTCATATTGATTAACCTGTGTCACTGTTTCAATCTAAGGCATTATGTCTTCATGTAATAAGGGACTATTGATTCTTTTTCCCTGTCTAATGAAACAACACAAATGAAAAAATATTGTCCCTGTTTCACCATACTTAAAATTGTGTTAGGGATGGATTTCAGTAAGCAGCTGATCAAAAGCACTAGGCGAGGAATGAAAACCTACCTAAAGAGGGGGAAAAAAGCCCCTGTTTTTCATAGAGAAAAGATACACAGAAAATACATTTTAGGAATTTTTAAACTGTATATATTATCAAAGCCAAAAATCCCATTTAGCACAAATCTTTGTCTTACAGATTCTGATTAGCAGGTGCTAGTAAAAGTGTTTTATGTGCCAGTGGAATTAAACTAGTGATGTATTAAGGGAGTGCATAAAAAGTTATTTTTGATTTGAGAACTCAACAATAGCACTTGTATTTCTAAAGTCTGGCAAGAATTGGCTGTCTTTTTTGGATTACATATTTGATATAACCAGAAGAAATTTTCCTTCCTTTTAACCAGATAGCAGACAAGGCTGGAAAGTTCTTATTCTTACCTATCTAACCAATCTTGATACTTTTAAATATTTTGCTTAACTTATCTGCATTGCTCAATGTTTTGTCTCATAAATGTAGAGCAGATATAATGCAGTATCAACATTTAAATATACCTCAAAGTGAGCAGTAGGCCTTAAGAGCAAAGTTCCTGGTTCTCTTACAGTACATTTGTTAGTTTTGCACTATTAGTTCTATGTAGATTTCTGGTGGTGTGGTGGGAGGTTGTACGCAACGGTATCAGGAGGAGTTGTCAGTTAAAGACCTTAAAGGCATTGGCCCCAGTCTATACCCAGCCAGGACTGTCATTGTGCTCCAGCTGTTCTGCTTCTCTAGTAGTGCACAGCAGATACAAAATCAGCTTCACTGGGGAATTAACCAGATTAATAGTTGTTTTGCAATGACAGAATGTTTGCAACTGTTCTGGAATACGTGAATGTGTACTGAGAAGTTGCCTTTCTTGGTTTTGAATATTTTTTTTTAAGTTTGACTCCTAAATTTCTTTTACATGATTGCAAATCCAGATAGGACCCTTACAGTGACTACAGATCATTGGGATTTCTGGATTAGTTTCGCCCAATATTCTTCTTTTCTGTGTATTTCAAACACATTTCAACTTGAAATAAAAACGATTTTTGACCATTTAACTTACTTTTGTTTCTGCTTTGAAAGTCATGTGATAGGTCTCTGAGAATAATTTTTAAACCATTATTTGTAGCCTTGTTAAGCAGCAGGAAAGAGGAGAAAGAGGATTAGCAATTGGTCTCTGTCCAGCACAAACTGTTGAAATTGATTTGGCTTCAGGCTGAGAGTTAAAAGCAAGCCAATGCATTACAGACGATGGATCTATACTACATTGTGTTAATATACACCAGGGGCTCTTTCCCTTCCCTGGTTTGCACTCGGCTTTAAACTCCATGCTCTGATTCTGATGCATTTTTAGCATAGTCCACTGTATACCAGTAATGGCTTCACTGAACCCACATTGCTATCAGAGCCACGCTGTTTTAATGATTGTGATTTTCATTTAGGAGAGCTAAGTGGTGTCTTTGCCCCTTTTTTGCCCCTGCAAAGAGAATGAGAAGTCCTCTTGGATTTGCATTGGTCAGTGAAGAATTTTACACTGTTAGTAGACTGTATTCATTACAGTGGTTGCAATAAAACAGTCTGAGTTTCTTCTTTAATAGAAAGGTGCCATTTAATTTTTTATGAAACATTTATGAACTTATAGCTGTTGATCTTGCTCCAATGAAGCTGCTAAAGGTTTTTTATTAAAACCAAACAAGTCTATTTTAGTTCTCATGGTTGGATCCTTGTGGTCTGTTATTGCTTTATGATTGGATCTCTCAGGCATCCTGTCTGATTTGTTTCCACCCATCATTTATGTGTTGTGAATATTTTAATCTTTTATACTGAGTATACTTGTTGCCCTTGTACTCAGGCAAAATGTCTAAGTTTGACTCAGAGGTAAAGACTGTTTATATAACAATCCCTTCTGAGAGCTAGAATTTAGTCCAGTTGCTTGTTTTGTACTCTGTCAGACTTGCCCTGTCAGATAAATGTTTACTAACACCTTTCACCAGTCTTGCTGAAGTTGAGAATTCTAGTGTGATAGGTGGCCTGCAGCAGAATGAGCAAACAGACAGAACAAGATGTCTAACAGTCCTATCACACTTCAACACAGCTTAGTTACCTTTAAATAAGGTATTTTGAGTGTAAGAGGCCACAAATAAATGCCTCTGTTGTTTGAGGGACAGCTATTTATAAAATGATATGATTAGGCAGTCCCTAAAGACAGTTCAGTTCCCTTGAATTCTTTCTTCACTCTTCACCATGTATTCCTTCCTTCCACTTCCCTCCCTTCGTCTGGGCCTCATCGCCTTGTTCATCTCCTTGGTGAGCCAAATGAGACCATTCCAATGGCAGAAAACTAATTCAGAACTAAATAAATATGCTGAGAGAGGGAGAGACAAGGAGAAGGTATATGAGAGGAACGGATTACTTTTAAAGGGCAGGGATAATTAATCAGTTCAAGTGTTTAATCCTCATTAATGCTTATGACTTTAGCTTAATATGTACAAACAGATTTTTTAAAAAAAGAAACAAAATGGCTGTATGGACCATTTAAACTTTACCATTTGTTTTCAGGATTAGAACAGAAGGTACATATCAATGAACTTTCTGAATAGAGACTTTCATTAACTCCTGCAGTGCTCTTTCTCACGTTATGACATTATCTAATAATTTCCCAGAGCCCATGGAGATTGGGTTTTCCCATTAAGCTTTTGATAAAGGTAGATGCCCATTTGTTCAAGTTGTTGATGGAGGCTGAAAAGAGTATCCTCACTGATGAACCTGCATTAACTATGACATACATTTTTCAGGTGAATTCATTGCCAGAGTGACCTGACAATGAGTCCTCAATCCAAGTTCTTATGTTTTGAAATAATGACATCATGCTCAGTGGAACTGCACATAAATCAGTGACCAGAGATTATCAGCATTATGACAGAAACTCTTGGGAATTGAAGTTCAAGACAAAATAAAGGAAGCAATGGTCAGCTTTCTACTGAAGTTCTGCTAATGTTTTCAGCCTTGCATGTACACACAGAGTTCATGGATTTAAATGGTTTGTGAATGTTAATTCCACAGGCAACCTCACAGCCCTATTGTGTAGTTATACCTATTTCCATAGTCAGCCTAAGCTTTTATAAATTCATTGTGTTTCATAGAATGGTTTTAGTTGGAAAGGAGCTTAAAGGTCATCTTGTTCCAGCCCTCCTGCCATGGGCAAGGAGAAGTTCCACTAGACCAGGTTACTCAGAGCCCCTTCCAACCTGGCCTTGACCTCGTGCCTATTTGCATTAAAGCAGTGTGGGGTTGTTTTTTGAAGGAAGCCTGGAATCCTTTGACATGATTAGCTAAAATCCAACCTCATGAGAAACCTCACTGCCATTACTTTTTAAATCCTAACATTATTATATTTGTTGTAAAGGACCCTCCTTCCTTTAAGAACCTGGCATTAGGACAATGTGTTTTCCATTACAATGACAAGTATATATAAAACACAAATCCCACTTGAGAGTCTAAGCTGTTTCAAGGGGTTTAGTGTCAGACACTCATTTCTGGGAGGCTGGATTAAGAATTGAAAAAGATGTTTTTACTAGAGCTTCGTAGCTGGTACATTAATGTATAACTGCATTTCAGGAATACAAAGTGTATTGAAAGGCCAGCCTTTTCTATTGCATATGACAACTACATAGATTTCTTTCTTCACTGAGACACTGATGTTTACTACTTTGAAAAAGACATTTTTTCCTGAACAAATCCCACAGGATTAATTCTTTTTCTCAAAAAAAAAATAAAAATCCAAACCAACCAACTAAAAAATAAGTTACGATATCTGACACTGAAGAGAAAGAAAATCTGCCTTTTAGATATTTTTCCAAATTTGCTTATCTGGATGATATTTTTCTGGATTCCCTTTTAGGTCTTTCTTTTCTGCCCTACTTTGACAGCCATAAGTCTTAGCTAGGAGTAGTGTCCACTAGGAATTTAAAGTATATGAGCAAACCTGTTTGTGTTCTCCCCTGTCAGCAGCTGAATTGTGGTGCAGTGCAAGCCATAGTGTCACACTGTTCCTGAGGAACCCTCTCTAATGCCCTGCTATTTAACTGAGCTTATACATTTGTTTTGAAATTCTGAGCATGTCCAAAAATTGCAAATAAGAAATTAGAAATCTGCAGGTGCTTTTATTTAACCTATGGACAAATAACCTGCTAGTGCTCTCGCAGTGCTGCACAGGAAGAGAGCAGATCTCTCTTGTGCTCAGAACTCATACTCAAGACACCACATAAGTAACTCAGTTTCACATCTACTTATGCCAAATCTCATTAGAAATAGGGTGGAATCAAAGGTTTGACTTTTATTTTATATTGATCAAAATTCATTTCCAATGCAAGTTCCTTGATTTCAGGGCTTTTAAGTCAGTGACACTTTCTTGCTCAGTGAGAATATTGGTATTGCACCAGAATGCAGGATTTTTTTAGAGCGCTTCATCATCTTGTTGGTTCAGGTATCTTTTTGTGACTTTTGGCCAAGAACAAAGCTGCTTTTGGAAACCAAACTCATCATAGTTCTAAAAAGCAACATTTTTTTTTTCCAATATAATGGCTGGGATTTTGTGGCAGAGTAGCTAATGCTTGGTAATAAATTTCATAAAAAAGAAATAGCATCAAACATTTGATGCTCAGAAAGCTCCCTATTAACTGATATTTTCCTGTCTTCCTTGCCTGCAAGTCTAGATAGAGAAATATCTTGCTCATGCGGTTTTAAGTAGTGCAACAAGTATGCAATTGTTTAGGATAAGGGATAAATAAAAATTTGCATAGCTGAAAGTTTCAGGGCAACTTAGCAGCAACGTGTGATTAACATATAAAAGTAAAAAGACAGAAGTTATGACTTCTTGCAAAAGGTCATTCTTGTTTGGAGGAAAGAAATGTGTTTAAATATGGTAAAGTTTTCATAATGTTTCTTTCCATTTATCAAAACTGCTAAGGATATGCGTAAATTGTATTATGGATATCTCTATCATTGCTGTTAGTTTAAAATATGTCCCTTTGGTTCTTTTTTTAACTACAATTTACCAGACTAAATAAGAAAATTATTGCAAATAAAAAATCATGTCTTACTGCCAAAGAAATAGCTTGAATTGATTGAATTTAAAATGAAACTGCAGGAGAAAGCACAAATATGTAAAAGAAATGTTTCAATTTTGTCTAGTAGTGTACTTAAGTTCCCCCTTGATTGCACAGTACTGGCACAGGGAATAATTTTCAGATAAGTGTGTTAAAGTCAAATGTAATTCTAGAATGCACTGAAGTTGGCATTCAAGTGCTTTGTCTACATAATAGCTTAGTTTGCAATATAGGGGCAATTTTGATATAATTACTTACATTTCTAAATGCTGTTTGATTTTCAGGGGGTGTCCATGTCAGCAGCTACAGTGTTCCAAGGTCATTTGATACTCCAGTCCAAATTATTAACCATGGCAGAGATGAAAATAGGATCCATAATTTGGTTTCTAAATGAGCTTTTGTTAGGAATAACCTCTTCAGTTTTATCCACAATAGTTACCTCACAGGTAACATCCTCCCTTTTCTCGAGGAACATGATTCAGAAAACCTTGTTTCCTATCTTTGCAATCTAGAACAAAGTTTAGTTTCTTAATACAGGAAAATACTGAATAATTAAAATCTGACTGACCTCAAAATGAATGTCACTGACCACTTCACTGCTAATCTCTACACATGATGTGAAGCACTGAATACTGTTGCTAAAGGGAAGAATTATCATCTTAAAGGCACATATTGAAGTCAAGTTTCTCATTCTTTGCCATTTTGCTTCTTTTAAAATGTCAGTGCTTTAAGTACCAAAGAGACAGAGCACTGGTAGTCCAGTTTTCTGCACCCAGCCAGGAATGCAGCTTTCCTTATGACTGGCTCTACATTTTATCAGATGAGGTGTTTCCTTTTCCAAAGCAGAGCTGAACGAATCTTACAGAGCAGTTATAGTATCAGTACAGAGTCATCCTCTACCCAGTAAATTTGCCTGCCAGCCTTGAGTGCATTAAACATTGTAGGCCAACACTTTGAAATATCTGACAGTTCCGTTTATGGAGTTGCTATTAGCAGACTGTGACAAATATATCATCATCTGAGATTTATGAGATATGCTTCTTAAGTGGAAGAACACATACTATTTCAAAAAAGAAATACCTTAACCAGCTATAATAAATATGATTCAGAGTTCTTTAACTTCAAAACAGCAATTAAAGATTTTTGGAATTCAGATGACTATATTAAAAGATTAAAAGTGCATATATTAGAAGATGGGTTTCAGGATAGTGGAGGAAACATTATTTGAATGAATAAAAATCAAATTAGGAGTGAAATTAAGCAAAAAATAATAAACAGATGTTTTTTTAAATTATGTAGTTGAGAGCGGACTGAAATTCGAAAACGATGAAGGGAAATCACTGCTAGAGTATAAAACTTCTGATTGCCCATTACAGAAAGTTTAACTTGAATTTGAGAGTTTTAGCTTGAATTTGAGGTGCTTTATCTGTTTAAATATTTGACAAGTTGCTTATAGTTCTTTTTATTAATATTCATGTAGTGTTACCTAGAGATAGTTTTGCTGAGTTGGTGAAAGACACATTGGTTGGCTTAAGTAGATTAGCCCTGCTGAGGCCAATCTGCTTCTAACTAACCTGTCTGTCACTAGTCCAAGTGTGTCACTGAAGCTGGTACCCTTTCCTTCCTAGAAAAAATGTTTTCACAAAAGACTTTTCTAGAATATATGCTCAGAAATTTACTAACTGGAATAACTGTCTGAGAGAAAGGCAGCTTATGCAATTTTTTAGAATCACAAGATATAGTATATTTAAAGTGAAGTTTGTGTAAAACTCTTGAACTCAGCTTGCTTTGTCTTTTTTGACATCTACAATAAACTCATATTTCTAATAGATAGGTTAATCATTGGTGACTCAGTGGCTGTAACCTTTTGACAGCTTATAGAGACCTTGGATAAGGTATTGCATGTGTTAAAATCAATTACACCCATCCATTTTCCCAGATTTAATCAATAAGGTCATCTGGGTTGCTAATTCTGGCGCATTCAGATCTCTAAGTAAATCAAATTGCATCTGCTCGAGGGTGTCACCATACATGTGAAGCATACATACATTCCTGAAGCAGAATGAAACAAGGGAAGCAAGTACCTACTTGGTTTCTTGCCAAAATAAGGAAGGTTGCAAAAAATCTTATCCAAGAAATTTGCTAATTCTAACTCTGCTCAGTTAAACATGGAAGTTTTAATAGTAATGTCTTTTACAATGTTGTAATTCATGAATAACATGTAAATTAGCATGGCATCTCTTTCTGGATTTGCATCACATTGTGTGTGATTGGGAACGCTTGGGGTTTCCAGTCTCATGTACTTTTACAAATAAGGAATGCAAGTGTATTCTCATGTCAGTATGACTTAGAGGCTGTCCCAGTGAAACGTATGAAAAGTGGAAATTTGTTTCGAGTAACAGAAAGAAAACCTTTCACTTTTGAGTAACAGAAACAAAATATATCACTTTTAAAGTCTTTTCACTTGCTGGTGATACGGAGCAGTAGATTATTTTAGTTATAATACCGTTTGGTTTTGTAGGCAATAAAACATGGGGCAGTCTTGCTACTCACTCTCTGCAGTTGTTTCTGAGCTTCACCAACTGATCAGTTTTTAAAAATTAATACTGAAGAATTTTGCGTTTGATAAATATACAGTGAGTTGGTAATAGGAGCTGTATTGCCGCTGTTTAAGCTAAGCACATGAGTGAAGCAACAATTTTCTCTTGGATCAACTTTCTTCTGCTGTTAGGAGTAGTTCTGTGTGGAGTTTTCTGATGTCAGCTGCTGTGGATTCAGATGTTTTTCTTTGTTGTTGAGCTTATTTATTTTGGAATATTATCTTTACCTTTTAGTGTCAATTTGTCTGCACCTAAGAGTATCAGGCAGGCCAGGTCACTTAGTTCTGTGTTGAAAGAAGACCAGACAGTGGCTATGACTATATAAATCAATCAATCAATTAAGTAATTTTGCTGTTATAATAATGTCTTTTTAATAAACAGATACATGCTTGTTCTCTTCTTGCTGACATAGGCTAAAAGGTGTGTCACTGCAATCCCTACTGTAAAATCATGCATTGTCTTTCAGTCTGGTCTAACAGAATGGGGATCTGATGCTGTACTGTCCATGAATTCTTAGACCTTGCCCTTCTTGGAGTTTGGGCAAGCTGAGCACATCCAAGACTTCTACTGAAGGGTGTGATGAAATTCCCACTAACAGCTCTGCTTGCAGCAGTTTTCCCTTCCTTATTCTCATAGAGAAGGTAGAATTCACTAAACTTTTCTATGCAGGCTGTCCTTTCTGTTTAAACTGCAGTTTTAATATCAGTTGACATCCATTACATTCAGGACATATAATGAGCAGAAGAAGAGAGCAGCATTATCAAATTTTAAGTTGTCATTGGATATCACAACTGGATTTATCTTTATTTTACAGTAACTTTATTTAAATTATGTCAGAAAAAATATTTCAGTAATACTTTGGTGATTTAGAGTCATGTTTGACTCAGAGAAGGGCACCTGTTCTGAGTGCATCAGGTGAGTTGCATATATGAATCTTTGACAGAAGAAAGTACACAAGCAAAGTCCCGTGTTTGCTCACAGTGTTAGTCCTTACTTCATCTGCTGCTCATGGGTTGCTTTAACTGTGTACAAGGAGTGGTTTTCTCACTGCTGACCTTAGGTTGTCTTTATTGATTTCCTTTAGACGTGCTTGCTTGGTTAACTGTCACTCACTGCTGAAAAGAAAAGTTTTTTTTCAAAGCTTCTTTTTATCTTCAAAATAGTTACACTAGTAAACAGGTTACCACATCTACAGATGAAAAAATAATAAAAATACAGCAAAAGTCTTCAGGAAGGGTTAGTACTGTCTAAAAGTCATCCAGCTCTCAGAAACATTGCTGAATTGATAGCACGGAGACTTAACACTAAAAAATAAAGGGGTTAGGGAGGTTTTAGTGTCCCTTTGGACATCAGAACAGTCAAATGAAAATCATTTGCTACCACAACTGAATATGCAACTTAGCAAAACAAAGAACATGTTTAGAACCTTAGGCAGCCTTCAGATGAGTAGAAAAGAACCAAAGAATTTTGCCTAAAAAGAATTTATTCTAAACCCCCTTCTGGACATTTAGAAACAGTAGGTATGTGACTCCTCAAAAAAATACTTAGACATCTACAGTAACAAATAAACAAATAAATGATTTCTGGCATTAATGTGTTTGTAGTGGAACTTGGAAATGTTTAACCAATTTCTAAAGTACGTTTTAATTAATATATCACAAGTAAACTGGTTTTAAGATGTAATCATAATATTTTATTGGGGATGCTTATGTAAATAGTGGCTTTACACAGTTACTCAGTAAAGATTTGGTATGAACTTTTTTCTTATAATTGTAAGGCAAGTTTTCCTTTTGATTCATGAACATAATTTCTATTAAGACAGAAGTTATTTTGTGAGAAGATAAGTTCTCAATTCTTATTAAAAGCAAACAACAGAAGGAGACTAGAACAGCTTAGCCACAGGTGAAAGTGTTTGTAGCCCTTAATCAGTAAGTCAAGGTTGGGGGTTCACTAATAGCCCTTAATTGCCCTGACGAGCCCCACCTGGGCCCTGCCCCGTGCAGGAGCTCCCCTTGAGCTGGTGCTTGGACACTCCTTCTCCTCTGGAGCTCCGAGTGGCTGTGCTTGTCCTCATCTTTCAAACTGGAATGGTCTGGGTGGGTTTCAGACCCTCATTGCAGCTCCTGTGCTCTTCTTTCCCTGACCACGTGAACTGCTCCATTTCTTTGCAGTGCCCAGGGCTCTGGGTGTCCTGTCTGGGCATCTCCTCTTGGTGTCAACCCTGCCCAGTCTCCAGGAGTTGCCTCAGGTCTTGGATCTGGCCCCTCTCATGGAGCAGCTCTGCCTTTCTGCTTCCAGATGTGGTGAGTCTTTTCAGGAACAGAAAATGTTACACAGTTAAAACTTCAGCTAAGATTTTGTAAATGTTAGGACAGCCAGAGCAAACAATAAATCAGGTTTAAAAACATCTGTTAGTCCAGTAGAGATCTACCCTAGGGAAAATGCCAAGCTTATAAGTGTGTGCAAGTGGCTGTGGTTAAAAAGTAGGTTTTGGTTTGGTGATTTATATGATATAAATATTGCCATTTGTATCCAAAGGTTTCATTAAAAGCAAGGAAGGATCAGATTTGAAGTATAACCACTGTAGAAGTTGTTGGGCATTTGCATGTATCCTGTATTAAAAATGAAAACTCTGTTAAGTAGATATTCTAAAGGCGCCATTTTTTTCATTTATCTGCTAAATACAAAAGAAGAGTCTGAGATTCTGAGCCTGGCACAAAATACAGCACAGTTGTGTTTTAGGAAAAGAACGATTTTTGATAGTTGGAAAAACCTGACACAATAATAGCAACAAAAGTCTCCTAAATGAAATGGCTTCTTTGTTTTGTTTGGTTCGGGTTTTTTTTCTCTTCTCAACTGTAGTGCAATCTTTACTGGGTTTCAGTGATTTGGTTTTAGGTTTTTATCTACTCCTTAAGACATATGAAATACAGGGTTTAATATCTTCCATCCACAGGATGAATGTGACTACAGGAAAGGAATACTAGAGAAATGGTTCAAATGAAAGCTTGACTGCATAGGTTTTTATTGATTTTCCCAATTTTTTCCTGTATCATTACTATATGATTAAAAATATTTTAGCAGTTGTGTCTTTCTTGATTCTGAGCAAGCTACAATCTTTGTATTTGACTTTTGAAATGTAATTATATTTTATGCCCAGAAAATCTCTCTAAGTAAACAAAACTTCATAGAATACTTCAAATGTGTTACTTCAATATGTTCATAGGAGAAGCTATGACTTGATATATTATCAAGGTCTGATTTATTTGAATTAGCTATACAAGACGTTCATTTATTTTGAAATATTCCTGAATTAATTGCTAATTCTGAGTTCATTCCAATTTTATCTTCTTAAATTTCAGGTGTCAAAATATAAGATGGATATAAATTTAGAAATAGTCTTGACTCTTTAGTAGGCAGCAGCAGGAGTTAATTAGTTGCTGCTGAGGATAATTGTGACATAAACGATTCTGAAATATATGATACCATGAGGGAAGTTTACAACTGTTGCTCTGGGCAGCTAATCAAAATCATGAACTGCTCTACAAAGAGCATGTCTGTGCTTCCATTTGTGTGTGATTCCCTAAACTATTCACTTCATTTAACACGTTGCATTCATAATCTATTTTAGAGGCAAAGAGAAATATGCATTATATATAGGGTATAATATACATAAAGAGATAAGTGTAAGCAAAATAGGTGATAGACACACCCACTCAGTTAGAAAAACTGTTACAGCTGAAGCAGGTGAAACAAACTGCAGGAGGCAGGTGAAATCAAGTTCACACCAAGCACACCTGAGAAGGATCTGTTAGGAGCCATTGCAAGCTCCATAACAAGCTTACAGAAAATTCCAGGGCTTGCACGTGGCAACGCTTTGAGCTTCATTGGACATACTGGACAGGAGGACCAGGTCTCACTGTAGTGTATTGATCGGATCAAACAAACATGTAGTATTGCCAATAAATAAGACTGGGTTTTGAGCCATGCTTTGCTACTACATTCACAAATTTAGGAGAAAGGGAATTCATTTCTGTATCTTGGCGTATTTTTGTCAATTTAATTTTTTTTTTCAGTTACTTTCACATATGGTTTTAGTGTGTGTGGAGCTATGTCAGTGGTATTTTGCTATCACTGTTTGCTTCTCATTCTTTTGGCTGAGAAGATCACTGTAGAGGCAAAATACAGCCCTATTCACTGTCCCATGGTTTGATTTGGCAAATATGTTCCTGTTTGCAGCCTGCCTTTCTCCACCAGGAGCATTTAGCATATCCTAACTAACTGCTATCTTGGGCAGAGCTCTAGCTCAGAGATATTGTAAGGCTGCTTTATGGTGTAGTTTATGCCCTGTCACGGTAACAGGTGCAAGAGTTTCTGTCAGATGGGCATGGAATTACCTCCCTCGTTAGTCTGCCAAGGTGCTTTTTCACTCTGCCCTGGTTTCTCTGGCAAATTGTGGGCTGAGCACTCAGACTTTGATATAACATGAGGACATCATGATCCATTTTGTAAAGCTGCCTTCCATCTTCCATATTTTTCTTTTCTTTGCCATTCTGCCTTTCTCTCCTCCTATTTTTCACTATTACATTTTCCTTTGCCAGCCTTCTCTGCCTGTCTTTCAACATGAACCAATGGAAATAAGTCCATAATGTAGAGATATCTAATGTGCATTAAAGTTCTTTGTTTTGATTTTGAATACTAGAATACCAGGGGTTTTTGTTCCATTTTAATATCAGGAGAAGGAACAATCTTCTAGTTTGTGTTTTTAGAAATGAGCTTGTCATTACTGTTTGTGTATATGCTGCCTTTTCCTTCCTTTTGTGCATGTAAGAAATGAAGGGTACAAGTTTAAATGCCTCAGGAGTTTCCTGAGAGATGGGACAGCCACAAGAACTGTATTCATTATCAAGACAGAACTCTTTTTACATTTTTAGCTTAACACAAAAGAAATGTATTTTTGCACAAACAGAAATGAAAGAGAAAAAAGACTTGATTGTTTGGTGGAGGAAGAAATGCTTTCCCAGCTTTGTGCTGTGTTCAGTCTAGATCTGGATTATAGCTCTGCATACACAAAGGCACCCCAATATCGTGTTTTCTTCAATTGGTTGTTGTCAAATTCATGTTTTCTTAAATTTGCTGCCACAAGTGATTTTGAGAGATTTTTGGGGGACTCAATTATGAAGGGAAGTTTGTCTGGATAGAGTTACAATGCTGTCTCCTTTTTCTTTTTTCTTTTTTTTTTTTTTTTAATGATCTCCCTTAACGTTAAGAAAAACCCCTGCAGAAAGAATTTTAATGCTTGTGAAATTATAAGAATAATCACAGTTGTTTAGAGTAAACATTCCTCAGCCCTCTGATTGTTCTCAGACAAGTGCTAACAATGATTTCCCAGTGAAAAACCTCAGTCTATGGATAGACACACAAATTCTTTCCAGCCATGTTCCTGGTCTCTAGAGCCAGTGGATAGCAGATTTTCCTATTTCTATGTTAGGTATGTACATGTTATGCTTCAGTGTCTTCTTGGGAAACCCTTTGAAGTCATCTAAACTTCCAGCATCCACAGCCTTCTGGTGTTGTTCTTATACCTAAGGGGGAGGGATCCAGCAATATTTACAACCTTTTCCAAGACCATTTGTGACTGTTGTAAGATATCTGTAGGATGCTGTTCTATGAGTCATTTCTTCTGATCATAAAATGTCCTAGTTTATTTCATTTTTCATTGCATGGCAATGATTTTCTATCACTGATTCCCCATCCAATTCCTTTTTGTAGCTTCATTTTCACTGTTTTACATGTGAGAATTGGAGCTGCCATAGCAGGTAGAATCCAAGTGCTCCATGGCTTTGTATGATGACATTCTTGCATCTCCTGTCCTGTGCCCTGCTTCTTTGGGAGCCGTGTCAGTGAACAGCATTTGGTTTGCTTTTTGAACATCACTGAGATCACTCTCTTTTCCCAGTAGGACTCTGCATTCTAACTGCTGAGTCTCATTTTTGAGTGCTCATGTTCAGTCATCATTGTGTACTGTACATTACCTTAATGACATTCAATTGCAGTCGGTTTTGATTTCTGTTTTTATCACAAAATCACTCGTTATTGTGAAGATCATGGTGATTTCTCCAAGCCTTTGTCAGGCCTTTAGGTTCCAAATCAAGAAACTGAGCCATGGGCAAAACAAATGGATATGAGCAAATATCCTCTCCCCTTGTCTTGAACTTTCCATGTTTCCAGTCAGCTAATAGTAATTTGTCTTTCAGTATAATCTGCTCTGTATCTCAATGACCTTTCTTCAGTAGTGTTAAAGTGGTGATAGCTATCACTTGCCAAGTGAAATGATTGTATGGGCTTGCATTATGCACCTCTCCAAAGAATATCTTCCTCCTCTCCCTTGAATGCCTAAAATCAAGAAAGTGCATGTGTTTTACTTCATAGGTGAGTCTACAATGACAGGTGAGCCTGTCATTGAAAAATCAGATTCTCAAATATTGTAGTTTGCCCTAATAGCCAATTGCTGGCTGAATAAAAGTGTTGAGGCAGACTAAGATATGAAATTCTTTTTACTTGACCATATCGAGGCCGTGCTGCTGAGAACGCAGCTGCGCTGGGCAGGGCACGTCTCTAGGATGGAGGATCACCGCCTCCCGAAGATTATGCTCTATGGTGAACTTGCCACCGGCTGCCGCAAGAGAGGAGCCCCGAAGAAGAGATACAAGGACTCCCTGAAACAA
>JAWWLZ010000004.1:22440974-22458509 GCA_035041345.1 Poliocrania exsul | reverse complement strand
TATTCTTAAACAGTTTCTGTTGCCAACTAGTTTTGCTTCTTGAACTTTTTTTGTGTTATGTCTTCTTGCTGTAGAGGAACAGCCATGGGGATAAATAGCTTCAGCCTATTTTTGGTTTTGACACTTACGTTCCTGTGGTTTTTTACTTTGATAGGATTTTTTCCCCTTGTACCATTGACTTCTGCATCTGAGAACAATATCCATTCAATTTGTACTGTTCTGTTGGCATGGCAAGGGTTTCCACAGAGCAGATAATAAAGCAGCCAAGGTAATCTCTCTTCGGTAGATACAGTTTAGAGGAGCAAAAACGTCAAGAAAACATTGCCTACAAATGCCAGTTGCAATTTAATCTGGGTTGAGAGCAGGAAAGAGGATGGGAAACAGAGAAAGCTTAGAGCCTTTTTCTGTCCTGTGAAGCTGCAATCAGATTATAAAAACCTGGACACAGATATACACCTTCAAGAAATGGTCAAATCAATGGCACTTAAGTGCTTTGCTGGAAGACAGAGGGTGTTTGCTCTGGAGTGTTTGCTGAGGGACAAGCTGCCAAATTATAGCTGTGTGAAATAGTCTAAGCCCTGTGCTTACAAGTATTGTAGTATTAGTGCATGTTGGATATTTTACTTTGTGAAGTTTCTTCCCTAAATATAACTACTCTTTTTACAAAGTTTCTGTCTCTAAGTGTCCAAGGTTTCTGAAACAAAATCACAAGCACTGTCTTAAGTTAAGAATAAAGGTCTTTGTGTTGTATAGAGGGAAATCTCCCCTTAGCTTGGCAAATGATGCAAGGGATGTCAGACTGTATAGATGCTGAAGTATGCCAAGTACCTAATGTTATACTTGCTTGATATTTAATGATTTTCATTCAAGTACAACCCACTTTTATAGGTGCTACACATACTTGCAGTATGATAGTTGCAGGCTACAATGTTGCCCATTTCCCTCCCAGAGATCATTAAAGAATACTTCATTATCTGAAAGTGTATCTGTATAGGTTGAAGGATATTGCAGTGAGGCTTTATTTTGGCTTCCCTTTGTTAGTGTTAGGTGTTTGAGCTTTACACAAGGGATTCTCTTGTGTCTTTCTGCTGGAATGATTTGCTCAATGAAATACAGATGTATGTGCAGTCTAATCCTATAAAACTGAGTGCTTTTGTGAAAATAAACTGCATCTCAGGATTCATTTTACAAAGAATAAATTGAAAATATCGAGCTGTTTATTGATATCAGGCAGTAAATTATAGGAACCTCCCTGTTCCCCAACCCCTACTTCCCTCCCACACCACTGGCCCTGGATTTTGAAAGAAATTAATTCTTATCTATTCCTTTGCAAATTTTGTGGATATGCTGAAGGAAGAGAAACTGAGTAAGTTTTTTACACAATCAGACTTCAATCCAGAGCAGTGTTGCGATAAACTTGTTCTTCTTTTTTACTTAGTCAAAGAGATTCCGTAGTCCTTGAGGGAAAAAAAAAAAGCATTTAGTACCTTGGCAGCTCAAATCTCTATTAATCCTCTGTAAACATTTTTAAAAAGTTGAAAGTTTTATTTTGGTCGAACTCTTCTGTCCATTCTCTCTTGGCACTGGTCTGTACCAACTGTCTGCTCATCAGGGATGGCATTCACCTGACTGACTGGTGCAGAAAGCATCTCTACCAGTACTCTTGCTAACCTGGTGAGAAGTCCTTTAAACTAGAACCAGAGAGAAATTGTCATCCCAGCCAGAAGAGGAGTGAAGGCAGGGGCTGAGACATGAAGGGGTGGAGGAAGCTCCTGTTATGCCTTCTGTGCAAACAGTGCAACTGGAGCATTTCTTACCTGCTGTTACTCAAATTCATGAGGTACAAAATACAACAATTAAGTCTGTGCCTGGTTTCAAATCTGGATCCTAGCTCAAGTTCCAATTCTTGTTTAAATTTATGAACATCAGTATGTGTTAGACAAAAATTGCTATTTTATATCAAGCTTATAACTCTGTCTCTTGGGTGTATTGTCTTTCTCCGTTTCTTGAAATTGAGCTGAGTAACTGAGGTTAAGGAATCCAGTGATATAAAGTTGGAATAATCCTTATCCTCTAATGAAACAAGCTACACCAGAGTTGCTTGTGATATATGAATATATTTATGTATCATTAATTCCCTTTTATTGTTCTTTCTATTTTTCCACATGTAATTATTTGCATATTTATTTTCTACATATACAAATACTATGCCAACTTTTCTGTTGTATAATTTCTTGCCAAAAAGGATCATTACTTGCCCCTGGAATCTGAAATTTGTTCTCAGTTTCAGTACTGTAATGTGTTCCAAAACTATGTCTATGCACACAATTTCAAATGTAGCTATCCTGAATCTTCCTTTTAACCACATCAACTTGGCTTTGCCACCAATGACTGGTGAAAGTGAGGTCTCTTTATAACTGGGTTGGGTTATCCTTCAGTATCTAGTATGTGAAAAGGTTTTGTTCTACTAACACGCAACAAAGAGTGAAGCATCTTGTCCTGTAAGTAGTTAAAAGTTATCAAAATTGTTCCTTGAAGCTCAGTGGAATTTATATGTAGAACTCTGACGAATGACATATCTAGAATATACCCTTTTTTGTGCATTATATTCATAAATCTCCATCTGTTTGCTTGTTCTCATGATTGTTTATTCAATATCTTGTGCTGGGTTCTGTCAGACAAGCACTGAACTTGACAAATGAGGAAAGGAGACCTCACAGGGACCAGACAGGTTATTCCAGTATTCAAATATGAATTAATACCAAAATTAATATGAAAGGATAATAGAGTGCTATAAGATGCACTTGTCTCTATCTCATTCTTCTTAATTAAGGCTGAATAAATTGAAAATGGGCAGATTTGTTTGCTCTTAAAATGGCTAATATCTCACTGAGGAGTGGAATAAATGTTCGGTTGATGTCAGTCACTGCTGTTCTTGTTTAAGTTCATGGAAGTTGTCTGGGACTCATGTCAGGGAATTTGACTTGTCTTTCTGAGTTGGAGAGCAGAGAAATCCAGCAGCAGATAGTGATATTACGGTTTATGTATTTTAGTTCTTTTTTTGTCATGTTACTTGGGCATTTTACTTTGAAGAGCTTGAATTTAAATGTGAAAATGAGCACATAACAGGAATAATCAAGACAACTTTCATCTGTTCTCAAACATTGTATTTAGTGTATTTTCCATCAAGTATTTGTTCAGTTCTGGTTCAAGTGTAGAGTGCCAAAGCAAGTTTTATCTGTTTTGTTTCATGTTTCTGCTGAAGCTAGTCAGCAAAGTGTGCAAAATTTTAAAATTTATTATCCCAAGTCTATGCTTTCCCTGGGCAGCTCTGTCCCTCATTGAAAGGTTTTACTCCTACTCCCTGGACGGGGCATATTGTGGCACTGTGCGTTGGGTACAGCTCAACAACCTGCTGTGTGGTGGCAAGATTGCAGGCTTCTGACTGACCCAGATCTTCTGTGTTGTTATTCATCCCTAAGGCTCTCTTAAGAGCCTTCTGTTATCCACTAGAAATAGGGAGAAGTCAGCTTGAAATCACCCATTTGTGTCACTGAGTCTCCACAAAAAAAAAAAAAAAATCAGAATACTCTGGGAACAGGAATGGCACAGAACAGTCTATGGAATACGATTCCAGAAATCATCAATTTTCAGAGTCCCACAAGTGTACTCTAAATCCTTGACTAGATCTTGCCTTTCTGATCCTTAAGAGTAGACAGGATGTTTAAAAGGAGGAAAACATCAGATGAAAACAGATGATCTGTTTTTGTAGATGTTTGACTTGCACACTGACACGAGGGAGAGAGACAAAAAGAATGATTCATCTGTTGGTTGATGCTGTTGTCATACAGAATAAATTGCACTGCAGTATTTTAACATGGGATAAGCAAAGGTGTTTCATCATGCAAAAAATCAAGTGTTAAAGATCTTGCCTGTTCTTATGTGCATCTCATACTAAGTATAGAATTCCACAAGTAGAGCAGGGTGAGATTTTTTTTCTTGTATTTAGGAAACGTTTTTTTCTGAAACAATAATAGTTTGAAATGTAAACAAGGAGAATTGAACTCTAATGTGTATGTGTTTGTAGCACACCCAGGCTGGGTGCCTTTAAACAGAGCAAATATATTTACCATTGTGAGCATTTTATTCACTAAAACAACTTATTGGACTTAAAACTGTGATAATTGATCTTACTTGCTGGACAAAATATCACTGACAGTGATTGGGGAAAGGACTGTGATTAAATAACAGTATTCAGAGACAATTTATTAAACAGTTTTAGGAGGTAAACTGAGGCCTCTGAGCTCAGTCAAAGCTTTACTGGATTTGCTATTTTTCTTGTTCATGAAGGACTGATATGTACAATCACTTGATCTTCTAGCAATTGCACCTCTTGAAACAGTAATTTAGCACAAGAGTGATGGAGTTTGTGTAGGAGAGTTGTGTGTGAAATCTACTATTACGACTTACAGTCATGTATTTTTGTCCTGTACCTTGATTAGTCTTGCCAAGTACTGCAAGACTCTCTCTTAACACAGGAGACTAAAGCAGGTGAGCTTGTTGCTGAGTCAGAGATTGATAGTGCTTTCTAGGGAGAGAAAAAAGTTGGGCTCTGTGGAACCCAAGTGGTATTTTATTGTGGTGTCACTGATATTAATGACCAAAGGGATCAAAGTAGGTCTCAGCCAGCTCTTGACATTGTTTGTGTTTGTGTTCTGTGTTGTTTCAGTGATATTATCAAATTATTTGGGTGGAAGTAAACCATTCAGAATATCACTAGAGCTTTCAAGCTTCCTTTAAACAGCCCTCATGACACTCCTGAACCTTCTTTTGTTCCAAAATACAGATAGAAAGAATCCACAATAAATTATATGTAATAACTGTAACATAGTGCAGCTTTAGTTTGTGCCTTGGAGAACAAGCTTAGGAGATGGCAATTGCCACAGTTAACCTTGCAGGTTTTACCTTTAGCTTCCTTGTTGAAATCAAATGTGCAGAGGAAAACCAGAGTTGTCAGTCGTGCAGTCAACACATAAGTTCTACATTAGAGCCACTACTTTATGTTTATTTCATGCCAAAAAGAACACTTTAACTACAGCCTGTGATATCTATGGCTCAGTTGTATTTTTGAAAGACCTTCTATATTCTGTTGCTCTCTGTGCTGCCTTCACTTCTTTAAGCTTCAGATTTTTGAAGCACAAACTGATACCTGAATTAAATCAGTAGCCTCCTAATATTGTTCTGTTTTAAATATAGATGAAGTACAAGTCAGCCACCAGTACTTGATAAACATTTTCATTCTGATGCATCAAAGGATGAGTGTGTTGACAAGCACTCAGTAAATGATCCTGAGAATAACCTTTAGACATGAATGACTGAAATTGATTTCATGCTACTGCAATGCAATCCTACCAGGATGATCTTGTGCATCATCTTGTGTTCTCTGTGTCTGTAGTTCCTATTCATTTTGATTGTTATAGTCTTGGGGCTTGTATTTTGGAAGTGCTCAAAGTTTTGGTTGAAAGTGTATAAGGGGAACTGAGGTCATAAAAGCCTGCAGAACAAACATTCTGTTAAGTAATCTCTAATTTGAGAAGTATCTTCTCAGCTAATGGCAAGCGAAATAACTCTGAATAGTGCCATTTCATTTCACTAGAAGCCTGAATGGTCCCTTTTCTCTACAGCTTTACATTCAGTAAGTGACAGAAGCACTATTACCAGCCCTGAATTAGTAACACAGAGCTGCAGCAGCAATCTGCAAGCCCTAATGAACCCCAGGCATGTGCACAGCAGTCCAGCTGAAGTCCCAAGACTGCATTTAGGGTACTTAGGCAGCACAGACTGTTACAAAGGAAGATTTTCCTTCAGTTGATTGTCAATCCTTTTGTTGCAGGGGGACTGCATTGCAGTAGGGCCTTCTTGCTGGCAATGGAGGAAATTCACTGTTTTCAGATGTGCTCTGTAGATGTGTTTTATACAGTCCACTGGGTATTTAAAATGAACTTTAATGAGGTGATATAAAATGACAGGTCTGTAGCTTAGTATAGTTCTATTGCTGACTGTCAACTTGGAACTGGAGAATATGGTACTGAGATGCTGAGACCCTGAGTTGCAGTGAACATTAAACGTGTGATAATTCAACAGTCTACATTTTCTAGAGTTAGACAAGACTGTAGGAAATAAAATTTGGGCCAGCTTATCCTGTCAGTTACACCCTTGTTTCTGGACTAACTTGAGTGTGTCTCATCTGCCTTAAACCAGCATACCTGTACCATGATCAAATCTGAATTCTAAGGAGTCCAGAGGCCCAGCCTGCCCTTTCAAAAGGGTTGCTGCTGAAAATGATAATGGCTGTGTCTGAGCTTCGCTGATTCCATTTAGCATAGTAATTCACACTGGCTGTGAAAGCACATAGCTCTGTAGAATCTGAAAAATCCTGTTCTAATTTGAAGATTGGACAATGCAGCAATAAACAGCTGGGATCAATAATGCTTTACATGAGTACAGATACTAAGTCTGTGAATGCAAGTCAGACTGCACCACTTTTGTTGCTATGCAAAGCAATGTTACAGAAACATGGCATTTGATAGAAATCTAAACATCATTACAGAAAAGAAAAATGAATACTGAACAGCTCATACAGGTGAAAAATAATGAGTTTGGGAACAAAAATGTACATCAGAACACTGAAGAAAAATGCTTGAAATAATGGTGCAAATGAGAGGCAGAGGGATTGGTGAAGAATTACATGTAGTTGCTGTTGAACTGGGCATTTACACTTTTTCAGCACACAATATGGGGTAACATATGAGTAGAGATTTAGTATTTTCTATCTACAGAGCACTAAATATTCATATGATATACATGCCTTCTAGACAAATGTTCCAAAATGGAAGTATTGTAATCAAATAGCATCATTATGTGCTCTAATAAGGATCATTGAGATATTAATCCTATGCATTAGTTGAGATAATAAAATAATTTTTCTGAACAAAAGATTGTCTATTAAAAGAAGAAAAAATATAGAACTTCAAGGTTTGATGTACTCTTCAGAGTTTCCAGTGAAAAGCAACAAATTCCTTCTCCCTGTCCCTAACCATCAAATAACACCTGCTTTCCTCAAAGTAACAGAATGGGGGAAAAGTATTACCATTTTCAATGTAAGGATCGTAAGGATTTCAACATTATAAATTTTAAGTATTTCTCTCTGGTTCTTTTTTTTTTCCAATTTTTTTTTTTGTGAAATGGTTGTGTATGCTGGTTATTGCTACTGTTTTACTTCTTCCTGGATTCTGCTGTGTTTAACTTTCACTTTTTGTTGAACGCTGCTGTGCAATCTATATTAGTGATAGGACAGTGACTTCCTGGGCTCCCCTGAACCTGAATTGAATCCTGAGTGGTTTCTATATGCAAATAGTGTTTTCCTGCTTTTGTATTCTTTCTTTCAATTGAAGCCTTCCCCAAAGCTTACTCACATCCCATTTTTTTAAGTTGATTTTAATATAATTTATTTATGAGTTTATTTTGGTAAGAATTTTATTGCATTTCATGTTCTCAGCTTACCTAGCATCATGTATAGTGAATTCATTTTGTCTGTTATCTGTGACATAAGGATTTTTTTGGCTTTGTTGATCAAAAATGGAGTTTGACTTGGTGTCACTGCCTCTTCCCACTCCCAAGACTTTTTTCAAGCCTCCTCCTTTCTTTAGCCTATTGTGGCTCCTCTGCAAGCCAGTCATGAGCCATGCTATCTTGAGACTTACTTCTGTTTCCTGTGGTCACATAAAGGTTTGTGTTGCAACTGAACCGTATTTTTACAGTCCAACCCATGTTCCTATGAATGCACAGATGGCCATGCACAGTGGGTTTCTGTGGACTTGCTGGAATTGCAGTCTCAATGCTGTTTTGCAAACTTTTGAAGCAGCAGGTTGGTGTCCTATGAAAACCTTACTATAAAATGATGATACATCATAGGTTGGCTTTGAGAAAGTGGATTTCAGAGTACCTATGTAGTGGGCAAACTGTTTTTCAGAAATTTGGTTTACCTATGCAAAGTTTGAAACACTGTGAGTGGGAATTGGAATCTACCTTAAGCCAAAAAACAGTGGTCTAAAGTTGTCTAATAGATATGGATAATTTTTGTTGCTATTTTTCCCATTAAATTTAATTGATTTTAATACAATACAGATCTTAAAGATAAGCATCATATGGGTAAATATCAAAACACTTAGAGTTGGGGAAGAGAGGATGTACTCTGGACTCAGCTCCACCGAGGCTACTTTGTCTTGAAATTTAAGGGTAGTAGCAGTGTTCACAGATTTGTATCGTGGGATGATGCAATCAATATAAATTGTGTCTTTGGTTCTCACATCTAGAAATTCTGAACTCATTAAACATGCTCTTGCAATTTATATAGTGATTAATCTGGGCTAGTGTATTTTTATGGCATAGGTGGTGGAAAATAGCAATTTCTACAGGTATTAAAATAGATGGAAACCTTAAGGTCATGTGGTTCCTTTGTCACGAATCTGTTGTAAATCAGGTTTTATATATAGCTGCTTCAGCTATTGAAGGCCTTGTTTCTTGAAATGTTAAACTGTATAAACCAACCACTTACTGAATATTCTTATTCAATTAATGTAACAGCCATCATTATTGTTTCCTGTATCTTGTGTTCAGAAGTCAGAATATTCCACACAAGCTTCTTTAAAGGTAGTTATGCATAACTCATTCTTCATGAAAACACAATTACAGGCTTTAATGTTCAAAGAGTGACATGTCAGTGAAGTGACTTTAACAAAACTTCAAGTATTATGTTAAGCACTGAAAAAAAATCCTAAAGATTTCATAAATGCACAATACAAAGTCGGCATCTGAATTATAATAGTTATGTGACCACTTTTTTTCACACCTGACCTCAAAACTGAAGTTAGTAACTGTTCGAGAATGCAACTCCAAAAAGGGTTTAGGAGGCACTACTCGTTTTGGGAAGGCTTTTAGAGAAATGAAAGCACGAAGCTGTGAGCACCTGATGGGTGTATGCCCTAAAGTATTTTTGAGCCAGTCCTGTGCTAAATAGAGACTTACATCTTTGGCAGGCACAGTTAGTTAATTTGAAATGCCAAACCCCCCAGAAGCATCTGGGAATAATATTTCTTTGGACTTCCATGTTTTTTGTGTTCTTCTTTCTGAGTGGAGAGGGTACTGAATGCATGATGATCTTTTTGCCTTCTTAGTCTTTTCATTCAGTGAAAATATATGTTAGCTTGAACTATGTTTTAAACAAAAATGTAATATAAATATCACTTGTCTTTTGAAAGGTGTAATTTTGGTGTCTCTAGGACTGACAGACATGTCCCTACATTGCACCAATGAGGTACAGAAGTGAAAATTGTTACTGAGAAGATAAGTAGATGGAGGACTAAGAGGAAACTTTGATGTACAATATGTGAAATGACCAGTTGAAAAAGATGGTTTAAAAAAAATCTCTACTGTTTCATTTGTCTTTTATAAATATATGAGGGGAATGCTAATACAGGAAAGAAACTAACACATCCATTTATATACTGAAAATGCATAAAAAGACAGAGAAAGGCAGTTTTAGGTTACTTCTTGCAAACTGAAATATAAAATTCTGTAATATGAACTATTTTGATTTTTTTTGAGTGATAAAACTTGAAGAAAAACTTTATAGCAGGATAGGATGCAAAGTGAGGGAGTTCATGGAGGCACTTGCAGTTTCCCAGCTAACAAACTTTCCCTCAGACTTGTCTGCCTTTTATGCACATCTGTGTATTGCACAAATTTGTATTTTTTGTCTCTTAATTGATTCTAACCTTCCCATTATCTAGTCTGTCATTGCAACACTTATGAGAAATTACTAAACCCCATGAAGTACAGACTAGACTACTAGATCAGGTTATTTTATATCTTTATTAAACAATCTCATTAGAACCTCACCAGTGACAAAGGAGGAAACATAATGCCATCAGCACCCTTATAATGCTGCACTCTCCAAAAGTTACTGGCATTGGTAAACTCATCTTACTGCCAAAACCTTTTAAAATAGTCTACAAGCTAATTTCATTGACTTACAAAACTGTTTGTACTAAGCTATTCATCTTACATTATGCACTGAGGAACAAATACTACCTCAGGTTTCAGTTGACTGTGTTGCTGAGATACCACCCTGAGCTAACCTTCTATCTATTTTTATGTCCCTTAAGGATTTCATTAAGGTAGTAGAGCAGTCCCTATAAAATATTCATAACCTGTAGTAAACTGAAGTAATATGCTCCTATTCATTTCAGTTTGACACAGATACATGTTCGTAGCTGACATTATTTGCGCAGATCCACAAATTGAGTTTTGCCAGTCAGAGCTCTGTTCAGGGTATTTTATTGATACTGTTTTCTAAACTTCTGAATGATGCAAAGATTCTGCTTTATAAAAATAAGCACCTTACCAGAGCAACAGCATATGATATATTCATATATAACTTCTGCACTTTCTTTCTTGGGGGTTTTTGTTTGTGTTTTTTTGTTTGGTTGTTTGGAGGTTTTTTTCCTATTTCAAGAACTTTGTGGACATGTATCATATTCTTTCACATATAACTCGGGCTTACTCACTGAGATCAAAATCTGTGATCTTCTGAGAGGTCCAGAAATGTGCAAATGAAATAGGTATAAGAAATAACACAAAATAACCATGCCTGCAACTTTGGTGTAATGCAGTACCTTGCTAGTGTTTCACATGGATGATAAAGTGTGTGTGATTCAGTTATAAACTCAACTGTGGTTCAGACTACAACTGTAGGAGCAGGCTCTTTGAAGTAGGTCTATCTGATTCTCATTTACATTTTTTATATAAAGGTGACATAATGCAAATGAGTTGAGCTGGCCTACTTAGCTGTTTGAAGTTAGGCATGTGTTCCTGTATCTTGCTGAGTAAGTTCCTGACGCTGCAGTTCATTGGCTTCAAAGCCTCTCTTGAATCACTGAGTTTTTCAGCTTTTGTACTGTTTTCAGTCAGCTTTCAGATATTCTTTTTTTAACTGACCACCAATTGTGAATAACAATAGGCTTTTTTTTTGCTTTCTCTTATGTGTTTGAGTGATTGTCTGTGATGTTACTTCATTATTATTTTATGCCAAGTTAATTGGTAAAATTAATTGCCAGAGGTATCTTTCAGATGTAGCGAGACTCAGATTATAATGAATCATCACTTCCATAGGAATTTTCCAACTCTTACAAGAGGTGGTTCAGAAATTTCTATCAAGTTAGACATTGGTGCTATTGCACTGTTACAGTGATCCCATAAAAATACTGAAGGGGATGGCTGGAAAAAAAAAAAGAAAAGTAAAAAGATGTGGCATTGTTTCCTCAGGTGTAAGACACTTACTGATTATGCCATACAAGTTGGTGAAATAGGTAAGAAAAGAAATACTCGTTTTGGAATATGCAGCCCCAAGAGGACACGCTCTTGTCAGCAACATGGTCATGTTGGACAATAACACTGAATATGTTAAGCTTTACTTTCATGAATCAATGTAAAACACTGTACAAGAAAACTGTGCTGGGTCATGATGTATCTTACTGGAACGGCATGACTCAAGATGATCCGATGAAGAGGAGTAACCAACCATGTGAACTGTGGGTTGAGGAGCTTGCAAGAAGGACTGGCTGGTGAGCAGTGACTCCAATAGCCCTGAAGGACCATCAAACTGAGTTAAACAAACCTGATGTAATATTTAGGAAGGGAGATCAGAGTCTCTAGTGGACCTAAAATCCATCACCACTTACCCCTAAGGAGCAGGTCTGGGTGGTAATGAATGCCCACAAGTTGGTGTGATGGCAACTGCAGGCTCCTCTCTAAACTGGGACACTGAAGGTGCCCAGGGCAGGGGTGAGTTTGTGTTCATTGTGAGAGGTTTCAGGTCCACCTGTTTCTGAAAACTCTGGGTGCTAGATATAATAAGTATCTTAACATTGTAGTTTGAGTTCTTCAGTGTACCTTTGCAGTACTTCACAGATTCTGCGTTTTGGTATTTCAGTCAACTAATGTTCTTGTAAACCTTTAAGACAGTTATAGAATCTCTTGCTGTTTCCCAAAGGCTTCCAGTGAAGTCATTATGTCTTAAATGCAGCATGCTGGACCAAAGTTGAACACAGAGGTTTATTTTGGCTCATGGTAGCTTAGGTAATTACAAAAATACTGCCAAACACCTCTCAGAGAAATAAGTGACGAGACACTTGACAAAGCTGAGCTCCTCTTTAGGGGTTATCTTAGCAGCAGAATAATGTAAATGAGCTGCTATTATCCCTTGTGCAAGAAAATCCCTTCTATAAGGAGTGGGACGATCATTGCCAAGGGGTGGCTGTGAGCCTTTGGTATATGGGTGCACACATTCCAGTTAAGTTCCTCCTTGCAAGCTTTTCCTTTGGAGTCTTAGTTTCCACTGTTGTCTTTGTGCACTTGAAGAAACATAAAACTCACAGGGTTTTTCATCACCATGTTTTCATCTAACTAAAATCTGCGTGGAAGTTTTTAACAAATAGGTTAAATAGGTGGATGAGAATTCCTTGACTGCCTTTTTCAGACGTGTTTTACTCTGGGGGTAATGCCAGAAAGTAACCTTATCACATAAAATGTGTAAGCTGAGTAGGATTATGGTTGTCCTCTCCTTATTTCAAACCAAGGATAGCTGCTACAAATACCTCATTTAGTTAAAGGTGAATATAGGAAAAAATATAGGAAAAAAACTGTTACAGGATTGGTATGAATAATTTGTCTCTGAAAACGAAGAGGATTTTGCAGGATTGTACATTTTCTGAGCTACAGAGATTTTAATTTCATTTTGTGAGAGGCAGGAGAGAAAGATCTGACTTGATTTTAAAGCAGTAGAAATTACTTCCAAGTGTGTGACCAGCTGAACAAACAACTGTTATATTTGAAAAACCAATCCAGATTCTGATTTCAGTTACTGTGATGAGAATTTACCAAAATTGCAGTGAGTGTGTTAGAACTGCTCTAGATTGAAAACTGAGTAGGAAAAAGTGATTTGGCCTGCTGTGTGTTCATGGGGTGTGCTTTTTAAAGATAAATATTATTTTGAAAATTTCTGGGGGAAAAGAATTTTCTATCAGCTGGATGTTAGATTCATGAAAATACTTTACTAATGGATTTATTATAAAAAATAAGCAGTCCTTAGTTTATAGATGAAAAATATCTCAGGAATCCCTGGAGGGAAAGATGAATTCCACCGACCTACCAACAAGAAAACAAACTACAGTTTAGTTCATAACTTCTAAGAATGCAGAGTCCTATTCTTCTTCTGTGGCTAAAAAATGCAGTCAGATAGTCTTTCAAAAACTGACAGTACTGAAAATGCTACCATCCTTATGCTGCCAGCTTCCTAAATTTGAATGAATACATATTTTCTTTTCTGGTTTGAGCAAATGATATTTGCCAGATGTGATCTGAGCTCTCATTATGTTCCATCAGGTTTATGTTGTGACTGAGATGATCTATAAATCATGCACAAACCTTGAATAATAAGGAAGAGTACAGACCATATATAGTATAAATGGGTGCTTTGAAATTTTTCAAAGTGTTTTATATATCATAGCATGCATATCACAGAAATTTATGATGCAAAAGTCATATGCACTGATGTTTCCTAATAGATTTTAGGCTTTTCAGAAGTAAGAGTAATGATTTCTTAAATGAAAGTTTTATGTTGAACCTTGGGCCAGAATCTCGGTTTGGTTTTCTTTGCTGAAGGTCTTTTTGTAGGTGACTGATAGGACAACTAGCACCAGGAGAACTTTTTGTTTTCAAAGAGGTAATGAAGTCATTTACATCTGTCTTAATAGTTCTTAGGTCTCTCTAACCTATTTACTATGTTTATTCAAAAACTTGGGATTGAAATGTAGCTCTGAAAACTGTCCAGTTAACTCTTCAAGTTACCCATGAGAGCTGTTGTAAAAGTGAGACTACTTGTAAAACTGAAAATTTATGTAGGAAGAAGGATTCCATGTGTCATAAATCATAACAAGCACTGCAGTATCCAAAAAACCTAAGTGCTTTCTAGTAAAAATACTTTTAAGCTGTGCTTGCCTGAAGACCAAGTGACAGCATGGGTTCTTATACTTGGCTAATTTCTTGCTGACTCACAGGGTCTGTTACCTTTCTGCCTTGTTCTACACATTTGGTTAAATCTAAACCACTTTAAACCATTACAGAATTCATATTTCTGAGTAAACAGTAAAGGCATTTTCAGAGTGCAGTTTTCTGTTTTGTGCTGAATTATGAGGTGCTTAGCTGAGAAAATGCCTTTTATTTCTATCACAAATAATATTTGTGTAACTATGCAGAGGACAGTGCTGTGTGCTGGTGGAAAGAACAGCTGAGCAATGGTCAGGCAGTTACAGCTGACATAGCTCTCATCTGGGTTCTGTCACACAGCCCAAGTAATGCTGTTGCTTCAGATCAGAGTCCTTTTTGTGAACTGTCAAACAGCTAAATGTTTTGGATTTTTTTCCTAACAGCTGTCCTATATTTCAACTCTTATTTTTATTAGCATTAGAATATTTTTCCTCGTTTCAATTTAAATTTACTCTTATCTACACATTCTGACCTTGATTGACTTACTTTACCTTACATAGATCCCTCTGTTCAACAGGTTTCATTTCATATATTTATTTTTATACTGTTTCTTCACTGCCATAGATGAAGTGGAACCTTTTTGTCTTTTCATTTAAGATCATTACTCTCAGTTCTATTTACCCCTGTTGTCTTCAGCAGTTAATATGTCTTTATTACTTTTTGGAGAAGCATTCATAGTTCATGTTGCTGGAATACTTGTAAATGTCTTGAAATTTTCTTAATTTTTAATTTGGTCTTTGCAAGAGGGATTTTTTGCTAATAAAAACTATAAAACATACTATTATGGATCAGGGAAATGGGGTTGTTTTTGGAACTAATTTTAAGTAGTGTCTGTCATCACTGGTTTATAACTGCACAGTTCTTAAAGGATTAACATGGTCGTTTTAGTCTGAACACTGTTAGAAGCTCATTAGGGGATTTCACCATCAAGTCCATATGTTATATTTGAAATCTAGCATCCAATTTCCTAAAGCATCCTCATAATTTTTATTATTGTAAAATCTCAGCTATTTGGAATATCTGTTGTCTCAATTCTGGTAATTATGATGCCTTGTGGTGTTTATTAAACATATTGAATGTGTAAAGTAGATGTAAGTGCACAACAAATTAAAAATCAGGGTTTGGCAGCACAGCTCAATTGAGTGCACAGCTTTACCTGAGAGTGAAACTCCCTGCACCAAGAGTAAATCACGTGAACATAGCAGCTTAGTAGGACTTCACAGTATCTTTATTTTAGGCTGGCATGTGGGGGAGTAAGGAGAAAATAGCAGTGGGTATGGGCATTCCTTCCTGGATGCAATGAGTCATTGCATAAAACATACAGAAAGGCAGGATCAATTCTCCAGTAGCTGAGCTGGGGAGGTGCAATCAGTGCTTGGTTTGGAAGTGTGTTCCTGCAGCAGCAGTTGGGGAATGGCTGTATTCCTGCCCCACAGCACAGGAGGACACTGGAAGCAACAGGGCTGGCTTGGTTATCTGGATACACAAAGACATGAGCCTATACATATATGACTGATAACAAGAAAGTAGTTTGTCTATCATATGTGAAATACAGGAATTTATAAGCAAGATAACTGGAGCAGCACCCACAGTATCAGAATTTACACTGGACAAAGTTTTAGTATTGTACACTGAAATTTAAGTCAGCATCCCGGTACCATGGATCAGTGTTTTGAATCTGAATTAGCCCTTAAGTATAATTCAGCTGAAGATTCCTTTGGAACTTCTGCCTCTAATAAAATGAAATCATTACCTTTGCTTTGTTTGTGAGGTTTTTTGGTGTAGCTTTTTGGGGACTTTTTTGTTTTTTGGTCAGCATTAATCTTTATTTTTAAAAGGAATAAAACAACGGGGGGGGGGGTTAATTATTTTTTTCCCTCAAATTTCCCCTTTATCTGCTTTTTATAATCTACCTTACAAGGAGCTTATTAACAGAGGAATGTGGAGGAAACTCATGTGCAATGTCAATAAAACATATAAAAGAAAATCAAATATTTAGTTATGATTCATTAAATTTCCATCTGATTCTGCCAAGAGGTTTACTGGTCTAATTTAGATTGATAGACTCTATAAATGAAATAAGTAATTTGACCCTCTCCCAAAATATTTAATACTTTTTATAGTTTCTTTTACTAGCTCAACTAAGAGGACTAGGAAGCACATTATTAAGTGACTCGAATATTCATACAGGTTTTAATTAGAATACTCATATAGTTTCTTATTAGAAATTTCTTTATGAAAGAAGTTCTTTTTACTTTCCATCTCCATTATTCATTAGTAGTTCTTATTTGAGATAGTAATTTGGTTAGTGCTGTATTACATTTCTTATTTAGGTTTTGTGAGAGTATTATTTTGCCAAGTATTTTTACACAAAAATTTCAGATCCATTCTGGAGTTTTTCAAATGAAAACAGTTGGTTTTGTAACACCCCCTGATTTAATTACTTTTAAGGAACTGCTAAATCCATTAGTGAATGTACTAATGAGTATGTGGGAGGAATGGCAGTAATTTTACCAAAAATTTTGCAGTTAAAATTATTTTTTTTTCTTATTTAATATGAAGTTGGATTGGGAAAGCATAAATATAACTTTTCATGTTTTGCCATATTTCCAAGGTGAAAAGATTAATAAAACAATTCTTTTTCATGTCTAGTATATGGGTTACTGTAGTGTTTATGAAGCTACAAATTTGGTTCTCTGTTATTCAACGTATTGGAAAAAATACAGGTAAATATAATATCACTGCTATGAATCATGAAATTTCAATCAAGGTATAACAGAAAGTGTTAGGAAGGTTCTTGCATTTGTAATATTTCTTAAATTGGCTGCATCTCAGGCATTTAATTATGTTTAGAAATAGGAGAATTTTATTACAGTGTTGTGGAAAAAAATTAAACCGTAAAATCATACACTTTCAAATGGAAATTACTAAGTAGCAGGATTTAAATATGAGACAGTAATTGTTGCTCACTTTAATAATAAATATGATGATTCTAGTAAATATTATCCTATTGTAGTAAATATTACCATTCCCATGTTTGGAGTGCTGTGAAACACTGAGTTTCTGTAGCTGTTCCCTCGGCCCTGCCTGGGCTGTGGAGACCCCATCCATTGCAGAGTGGCTGGAGGAGGAGCAGCTCGAGGGAGGGCAAACCGGGAGGAGCTGGAGGGTTATACAGCCCTCATGGCTTTGAGTTATGAACCCTCATGACCCAAATGGTGAATAAGTGAATTCATGTAGTAGACTATTCTGGAGCAAAGGGGTTTGAGCACCTGTTTGTTATAGAATCAGTTGGGTTGGAAGAGACCTCTGAGATCAAGTCCAACCCTTGATCCAACCCCACTGTGATCACCAGATCATGGCACTCAG
>JAWWLZ010000004.1:22429113-22440874 GCA_035041345.1 Poliocrania exsul | reverse complement strand
CAATGCCTGACCACTCTCTCTGTAAAGAACTTCTTCCTGATATCCAACCTAAACCTCCCCTGGCAGAGCTTAAGCCCTCTTGTCCTACTGTTGGTTGCCTGAGAGAAGAGACAAATCCCCACCTGGCTACAACATCCTTTCAGGTAGTTTTTGAGAGTGATAAAGTCTCCCCTGAGCCTCCTGTTCTCCAGGCTAAAGAACCCCAGGTCCCTCAGCTTTTCCTCATAGGACCTGTGCTCGAGTCCTTTCACCAGTTCTAGCTGTTCTGTGTCCAATTTAGACTATTATTACTGCCTCAATTTCACTGCAAGCAACTGTAGCAGTAACAGCTAACCCTTCCTCCTCTCCATCTGCATCCTCCTGTGGAGAATGGAGACAAAGGGAAGAAAGGCAGTAGCATACGAGCATGTGTCAGTTGTACTTACCAAGTATGGTGTGTGAAAGCCACCAGCTGTGAGGGGTTTTGTGGGGTCTGGTGCTTTTTTCACCATGTTTTATCAGCATTTTATCACTCATAGGTACAAGTTATCCCAAATGTTGTTTCAAAGTACACTTGCCGGTTATGTAGTCTGAGTGTGAGCATTTAGGTTTTAAAATGGTGGAAATCTTTTTTCCTCTCAGAACTTTGTGCTAGGAGATTCAGAATTATCCAGGACAGCCACAGTGTATTTCTCTTCAGTAGATCTGCTTCAGCACAGTCCTACAGAGTCTCCAGAATCCCTGACTTGCCTGAAATTCTCCTTTTCCGTCTGTGGTGCTCAAGTGTTAAACCTAAATAGTGAGATGTTTTATGCAGCTGTTGTTTTGCTAGTAAAGCAACTGTCCTGTACCTTCAGGACGGACATCTCCCAGCCACATAAAATCCTATGCAGCCTGATGGAAGAGCACATTACAATTTACAGGGATGCAGCATTTGAAATTGTTTTAGTCTTACAGTTTCAGAAAAGTGAAGTTAGATTTGTTGTCCGTAAGGAAAGCAGACAAGCAAATAATTAACATGCTATAGTGCCATCTAGAGACCCCAGGAGGTCACTGTAAAGTATCTTAACACCTAACTTGGAGATTGACTCTACCTCTGGAAAGCTGAAATCTATAATTTGGTAATTCCTATTCTGTAGTGTGCTCTGCTCCCTTTAGGAGCAATCACCAGCATATGAATTCTTCTTGCTTAAAGAAAAAAAAATACAACCCCCTCAATTTTCCTCTTCTTTTACTTGGTACTCTGAACTTAATTTAGCGAATTGTTCTTCCTGGATGTTCAAGTCTCCCAAAGCTATCATCAGCTCTTGTTATTACCATCTATTTTTCCTATATTTTCATTGAAATGTCCTTTTCTATGGTTGTTACAGTTGCACTATACATAGCTGCAAGATTATGGCACTTAGCCCTCTCTATGGACCATGCAATTGCCACTTCCAGCATTTAGTTTCAAGAGGACACCTGCAAGTGATCCAGCCACCTATGGCTGCAGCCCACGGGCTTTGTCATTGTGTCTCAGGGTTCATTTACAATGCAATAATAGTGGAGTCACTCTGTGTAATACACCTCATTATTATATATATGCTTTTATCCCTACAAAAGAACTCAGTATTCTTTGCTGGTGTACTAATCTAGGAACACTAGGGTCTTTTAAAGTGATGTAAAGATCATAATAGTAATCCCTTTAGTTATAATATTCTGTCAGACATTAGGAATTTTTTAGGGGTAGGACTATCCTTTAGGAAAGAGCAGCCAAGGTTTGTTTCTGTGTGTAGAGAAACATTATAGGAGACCCAGAAAACACTCTAACAATAATTACAATTATCCTTTACCTCATATCTAACCTCTGGCTTTGGTATAACTCCTAGGATTTTAGTGTAGTTTTTCCAATTTTTTTGTGGAGAACTGAAAAAGAACAAAAATACACACATACACACATATATATATATATATATATAAAATTCATGGCAGTGCATAATATAGTAATGAGCCTGTGGTATTGGAAAGTGGTGGTATTCCATTTACTGTTGCCTGTTTATGTTTGCGTAATTACATGGTCTATTACAAAATTATTTTCCTGTGAGAGCTGTTGGACACAGAAAATGCAACAGGAGAGTAGAAGCTCAGCTGCTGCATCCTGAGCACTTTTAGCATCAGTTGTAGCTGCTGAAGATTATTTAAATTTGTACCCATTGGTGAAAAATACCAACTTCTCCTTCCCTTTAACTTCTCTTACATGACATGAAACCTTCATCAACATCAATTCTTTAAATCCCCTGAGAAATTGTTGCTCTGTTGAATTCAACAGTTTTGTCACCAATGACAGTAAATAGAGGGTTATTTTTTCCATGTATATTCCTACAGTCAGTATGATCCTCACCTGCAGTACCTGCCGAGGTACACTGAGCACTTAGGATGTTATTGAATGTTTTCAAGCAGTCTACATAAGAAACAATTGGAACTGAAGACAGTTGAATCTGCCCTTATTAGCTACCACTGCCCATAGTGCATTATACACTTAAAAAAGGCCAAAACCAAATAATTTTTGTTCTTAATATTGAAGTATTTTTCAGTAATAATCTGTGATGTTACAAAATAGATTGTGTCTTTATTGTAATTACTTAAAGAATTGCCTATAAGTAATCTATACAGACTTGCTCACGCAAGTTATTTGAGGTGTACAAGTCTTTGCTAAGTTAGACATCTCTGGAGAAAAATAAATGTCATTGATTTTTAAAAAGAAAACACTTGGGAAAAAGTCTACTCATGCTATGCTACATTTTACTAACCTATTATGAAAGATATTTTTAATTTAAAATAGGGTTGTAGTTTTCTCTCTCTGTGCAGTAATTGATTTAATAATACCAAGTTGCTCTTAAAACAATTACATTTTCAAGTTGAATATAAATAAGTTAGCAATAAAAGGAAATGTCTGTTTGTTTGGATAATTGTAGTATGTATTATATACATAATCTGAGTTCTTTCAAACCAATCCATTGCAAATAAACTGGATTTATTCACTTTAGTTAGAGGAAAAGTGCTATATAAATAACCTCTAAAAATGCTCACTGGTTAGACCATGTCTTAGGAGTCATGCTAATACTTTATTTTAAATACTGCTAATTATGTGACTTCAATTAATCCTTTGGAAAGCAGATTTCCCTAGATGCTTCATGACTTCTTTATTTTCAAGGCTGGGATGCAATTACACTAAAGACTAGTGCACCAGATGTCACAGAAAATATTTTAAATCAACTAGTTCTTCAATAAATACTGTAATGGTGAAGTGAATTTGGACATCAAATTATCAGTACTAAATCTTAACTGAGCTGCTAAAAGCATAAATTACTAATAGTGACTAAGATCAAATTCTGTCTCGTGTTACCTGTAAACTTCATTGTAAACACAGTATCTGTTTTTCATTAGTTTTATAGAAGTCAGTATATTAATGCTGGAGCTAAGATTTGATTTGCATTGAGTTAGGGTAACTAGCTTTCTGTATTCAGTGACTTGAGTGGATGCTCTTTTGAGCACAGGGTTGACATGTGACTATTACCAGATGCTTCAATGTCTGCAGTGACTTGTGGGAGGTGGCCTGCTGGGTCTGCAGCTTTTGCTTTCTGTGGATAATGGAAAAGCAAAAGTGGCATTAAACTACTTCTGTGCTCAGCCTGGCCCAGGCTATTGGGTGTCCAGCTGGGCTGTGCAGAGCCTGTAGTGCCTGGCACCAGTCGGTGATCCCTGAGCTCTGCAGCTGTGGCTGGGTGATGTGAGTGTGCAAGGATGGGCTGTGAGCTGCACTGCCCATGAGTGGGTGCCCAGTGCAGGTTCTTGTGTTCTACATCCACCCCTGCACACAAACATCCCTGGTGTCCTGGTAGCTTTGTGCTCGGGCTAATGTCAGTGACAGACTGATGCTTTGGGGTTGCAGTCATGTGAACTTTATGAAAACCTTTCTGTATCAAGGAGGTTTAGGGGTTTGCTGTAAAGCAAAACCAAACAGTCAACACTCAAACTGAGACTCTTGTGAATATTAATCTAGAGTGTCATGTTTCGTTGGACTTGATGATCTCGAAGGTCTTTTCCAACCCAATCGATTCTATGATTCTATGATTTCAGTCTCAAGTCAGATCTGTAGAGTCCCATTAATAGACCTAGTAGGCTGTTATTGCAGGGGATTTGGTCAGCCTTGCATCTGATCATCTGTTATTTTGTGTTGATTAACCCAGTTCCCATCTAGCTGGTAGAGAAAGGTATCTGTGATTTGGCAGAGTTTGCACTCTGAGCTCTGATGTAAATGGCTTAGAAGAATCAATGAATCTGAAAATGAGACTTAGTGTCTCCTAATCTTCCTTTACTCTCTACTCTGTTCTTTATAATGCCCTTCTCTTCTTTTCTCGTCTCATTTGATCATTATTTGCATACAAAGAAAATTACACTACAACATTATAGGAAATTACGTGAAACACTAAAAAGTTTATAGAGAATAATTTTATGCTCTTGACAGTGACAGCAATCCTGACACCTCACAATACTGTACTGCAGTGGTTGTGAATTGTAACTGAAACCCAGCACCAAACCCCACCTTCTGTATTAGTGACCTCACTGGCTATAGGATTAAATCTAGTCATTATTAAACATGGAAATTGTTTTAATGGAACACAATTTTACAATGAACTACTGGAAAATAGAACTAACAGAAATGGAATATGCAGTTATTCAGACTTCACTGTTTGTAAGCACTTCCTGTGTTTCCCAGTTTACTTTTGACAGCAAATTTTTACTCAGACTGAAGCAAAAAATGATAATCAGCACTAGTTTCATAAAATTTAACTATTTTTTTTTTATCATTTGGTCAGGAATGCCTTGTAAGAAAAGTGAAGTGTTGAAAAGATTCAGTCAATTCATATTTGACTTGGCTGTTTTAAAATTACATGTGCATTTGTTTATCTCAAATTATGGTTTCTCAGGCAACCTATTCAAGCCTTTCTTACAGCTTCTAATATTTTTTCCTACTGTGAAATATAATTTTATAGCTATTTACATGCTGTTTTCAGTGGAACATTTAAATACTTGCAATAGATCCCTTACCAAATTGGTAAATAAATGTCATTAAATCCACAGCTTGTTGCCTGACATACCCAAAATGTTATACTTTCATGGATTAGAACAGCGTTTAGATGAACACTAAAATATATCACGTTTATAAAATTGAAGTTAATTTATAATCTTACAAATATTTTTCTTCAAACCACAGGCAGAGTAATTTGCTATGTTATTTTAATAAATCCTCTATGGGCTGGAGAAATAAGTCTCTATTCTTCTGCTTATGAATCTAAGTGTGAATGTAGCTCAATCCTTGATTTGTTCCAAAACACCTGAGAATTGATTGTCATGTGTGGCCAGAAGATGGCTGGAACTGCAAGTTTGTTCAGAGATGTGTATAATGCATCTATAATTTGGGTAAACGATTCTTGTAGGGGACTGAAATGGCTAAAACAAGTCCGTGGCATCTAACTGTGCCATGTAGATATCCATACTCTGGTTAGGCAACAGGCATTCCCATGCCAGCAGTTTGTGCTGTTTCTCCCAGGTCAGTCAAAAAAAGGAAAAAAAACAGGAAAAAATCCACACTATGCAAAAGGCCAAAACATACCACTTAATTTCTCCACCAGTTCTGTTATTTTTTGCCTTCTCTTTAGGTCTGAAGAAACTACTTGGCAAAAAAAGGACAAAGATTTAGAGATGTGACTCAGTTAAGGTGATATATTTAATGCAGTTGGGCTAAATTAGCTTTTTCCTTTACCTCCACCTCTCCTGTTTTTCTGTGCTCTCTTTGCTGGTTCCTGTATATGCTGTATGTTTCAAAAATAATGTAAAAAGCCTGTAATCCAACCTTTAAACTGGTTAATTCCTTTATGTTGATGAACAGGAGAGGTTTTCTCCTGGTTTGAGTAACTGAAAATGTGGAAGACATCTATCTGGCAATAATAATGGTAATTTGCTGCCACTTCTTAAAATGGTCATGTCCCCAATATACATTTCTAACGCATTAATGAGGAAAGAAGAATAACTGTGTGGCTGGTCACAATCTCATCCAAGTTGTTCTTTTTCTTTTTTTTTGTTTTTTTCTTCTTTACTTACAGGTTTGGTGTCTTGAGTACTGCGCATATTGTACCTCTTATCCCGTGTTTTACAGGCAGCCTTCTGGTCTAATTGCCAAAATTTTTGTAGGTAATTGTCTTATTTCATTTGAAGATATACAGGCATGACTTTAGACGTTTTCAGATATATTCTCCCCACAGTTCAAATAGGGTTCTTTCATTTGTTCATCTCAGCCTGATTTTGTTTCCAGGTTTTTTTGACACATTTTGACTGCTATGTTCATGGTGGGCATAGCAGGAAAAAAAAAAAAGGGGGGGAAAGGAATGAAATGAGGTATTATGTTAAAATACAATTAAAAGTACGACTGACACATTTGCAATGTTCTGTAGAGAATTTTATGAACACTCTCCATTTAATCTGCAAGTCTCAATATGAAAGATTTTGCAGTCTTTTTTCTGAAGTGGTCTAATTTTCCTCCATTTTAAAGGAAGTTGGGAAGTGCAAAAGCTGCACTGTTTAGCATGTCACAACATTCCCCAGCAGTACCGAAACAATCTGTCATACAGACTTGTCAATATTCCTGGCTCTGAAGAAACATATACATTCCCCGTGTTTGTGACTTTATTGATCTTTTGTCATTCCCACAGAGTGAAACTGATATTTTCTAACAAAATGTAATTTGCTGGAACAAACAAGCAGTCAAGTGCTGATGAAAAGAATTCTAGGAAATGGCCACTGTGTCTACACTGGAGTTATGGGGGCCCGTTCTGCTTTGTATGCACTTTGTGATGCTTGCAGTCTTTATTAGCACTGTGCCTTTTAATTAAAAATAACTACATTTTCAGTTATTAGCTTCAATGTTCCCAAGCTCATTAATTGGACTTTTCCAAAGTTCTGATAGGAATTAGTCATCTGGCTTCCTCTGAATTTTAATAGCATTTTGATGCATGCTCGCAGCCATAAAATATTTCCTAAAAGAGGCTGTTAGCTGATGGAGCTGTTTGTATGCATGTCAAGTTTTGTGCTGCTCAGGGATGAACTGCGTGAAGGAAACTGGATTTTCAGAACTGACAGTGGGCTCTTAATCTAAAAAATTTGTAGATTCCTGGTTTGTGAGAAAATTAAGGTGTTTTTTAGAGAAACTGAGGCTTTGACCTATGCCTGTGAGAAAAGCAGAAAGCCCACACTGATTGTTTAGTGATAACAGCCTGGCACAGATCATACAAAATGTTTGGATTGCATCAGTCTTTGCAGTGCTAAACTGTCCTGTGCCCTTTTTTGATGTTAAGTTTTATGCATGCTTAAAAGAGAAGGAAGGCATGTTATGTTAAATAAGAGGGAAGGCACATCCTGCTTTGCGCCTCAGCAAACAGCTTTGAAACAGGAGAGAGTGGCCAGGCTGAGTCCAGACAAAGATTTCTTTTTTTTTTTACTTTTTTTTTTTTTAACCATAATTCATACATCTTTCAGGAACAGAATTAAAATTAGATCTCATACAAACTACCTCAAAAGAGCATCTATTCTGACAGTGTCAAACTGTTTATTGCTCTACTCTTTCTGAGTGATTAATAGGAATATTGCTTCATAGCAAAAACATTTTGCTTGACATGTGAAAAAAGGTAGTTATGTTTGCTCCTGGTTAGGAACAAGCTTGTTCCTGGCAAACTTGTTCTGCTGTTGAGATGTTATGGGAATGAGAAATAAGCAAACAGTAAGAAGTGAGTTACTTGTTTCTTCTCCTGCAAGAAGTAAAAATGGAAGATGGCTGATATGTCTTAACAGTGGTATAGCTAAGATGGTATCTTAAAGCTGAAAAAACAAAAGTAATGAAAATGTTTTTTATTTCATTTTAATGCTATAATTGGAAGACTCAGGTATTAAAGATTACTTTAAGAAATAGAGAGAAATATTGAATTATTTTGATGCCTGTGCTCATTAAGCATTGAGAATTAAATTAAGAAAAAAAATCATGGAAATAATTCCACTGTTTTCTGTAAAGCACTACAGTGTGTTAACTCCTCTTAGTTTATTTATGTAAAGAATATTGTAGAAATTCTTTTTTTTCCCTCAACACAAAACCTAAACAAATATAAGAGAAGAACATTAACATAATATTATTTTTGGTCCTTTACGGCCTCTTTATTAATCATATTACTGTGTCTCATTTCATTGGTATTTTTATTTCAGTCTTTCTTTCAGGCGTCTTTGGCATTATCAGTTTCACTTGTGGTGACTCTGCTTTACATTATTTGTATTGCTTTTTTGTTATTTAGTGTGAAACACCTTGAAGTTTTAGAAATGGCAATCAAGTGGTTCTCCTAGTAGGTTTTTTTTCCTTGGTTCTCTTCCAAATCTAGCAATGTTCTTGTCTCTCTTAAAGATGTTAAATGTCTGACAGCAGAAATAAGACCATTAAGCCTAATCTGTTTGTAACTGCTAGGAACCCTGCTATAATTGATTATAAGGTTTGACTTCATGTTAGTTACTCATTAATCTAACTTTAAAGAAACCCATTTTGCACAGGCAAATTCAAGACTCAGTCAACTCAAGGAATTCACAAGCTGACTGCTGTTTTCATTTATCACTGTTAAAATTATCTGTAATGTTAGAAGAAATGTTATCATGCTCTTTTCTTTGCACAAAATTGCTGAGGATAGGGCAGACCTCAGGGAGGTCTTTAATGGCCTGTTTAAGCCCAGCCTCTGGCTCTCCTTTCCTGTGGCCATTACAGAGCTAAGGTCTCTGAAGATACTTAAGACTAAATTCTAGGATCTGATACCTTAGTCTGATGCCTTTGGCTCAGGTCCTCCACTGTGATCCTTTGTGTTTAGGAAAGAAGAATGCAAAACCTGGGGCTGTTGCTTGTACCATCCTAAAAGTTAAAATTCCTAAGATGGCATTATCCTACATAAAACATAGAACAAAATAAATAGAGAATTCTGTATTGTTCTATTACCTTTCTTTTCCAGTTGATATTTATATTTCTGTAGTTCTGCAAGTACACTTGCAAATAGAGATAGTGTGTTTCCTCAGGAAAAAAATGTGTTTGGGAGGGGCAATGGAATGAGGTTGTTTTCTTTTCTTATAGATAAGTGAACTGATTTAAAAGTAGGAGATAAAATCCTGACTAAAAGGAACTTACTATTTTGTGGGGACAAGATCTTAAACCTGTAGATTCTGTCTTACTTTACTGCATATGGCTGTTAATTGGATACAGTTCAGGCATCAAGTATTCCTTGAGGCTTCTCTGGGTCCACAGGTATCAGTGGGAACATAAAAAATGAACAGTCACTGCTCATTTGTCTTATGTAATGCATTCCCACATTTCCTTAGTTAATATTTACATATTGCTCCAGAGTAGATTATGAGTTTTGCTGGTGTATTTCTGTAGCTTTCTCTGTTTGACATGTGAGTTAAGCAGTATGGCTTTCAATAAACAAACGTTTATGTCAGGCAAGCTGCAGCAAGGAGAGAAAAATCAGCTATGGCTTGATTAGATTTTGGTTTAAGCTAAAAGCTGAGGTTTGATTGAGTCACAGCAGGCTAACTTGAATCACACATGCGGAGGAAATGTAAAAATTTGATCAGATTTTTTAAATAAGTTATTAATGCAGAAGTCAGTTTAATAATCCTCCCTTTGAGAGGTTAAAAGAACGCTCATTATAAACACACACACACTGAACTCAAAAATAATCTGGGAATATTTACTGCAAAGCCTAATGTCATTCTCTGGGGCAGGTGTGGCTTGTCCAGCCATAAATATTGTCCTCAGTGAGTTCTGAATTAAACGTGTAATGGTGCCAATCATGGTTTTCAGTCTTATGTTTGCTTCTTAGTGGTGCGTTTTGTAGAATCCAGTCCTATTGCAGTTTGAACTAACATACAGTATATTGATGTATTTATTCAGATCTGAAATTAATAATAAAATAAAAGCAAGAGACCAACCCTCTCGACAATTAACTCTAAAACCAATTTAATATTATTGTGTATCTTGTATATAATAAGAATTCCAGGAAAGAGAACAACTATTTGATCTGACTTAGCAGATGAAGGCAGCAATTTGCCACAGTGATTGCACTGTGAAATTAAGTAAAACCTGGAAAGTCATACCCAAGAATTATATCGCCCAATCAGGGAAATGCAGTGGAAATTCTTTGGTGTGAACAAGGAAGAAATGGGCCATAGTGCCTGCTTAATTGCATTCCTGGTGGTGTTTTAAGTTAGGATTCTTATTCTGATTTTGAAGTAGTTAAAAGCTGAATAACAGATCTTTTTTTAAAAACTCAGACTTTTTTCAGTAAAGCTAAACTTGAGAGAACTGATCCAATTGAAATTTCCTTTTGACATGAGTTCATCTTTAACCTTTTTTTTAAGGGAGACTACAAATGTTCTCATGTAAACTCTCTTCCCAGGCTTGTTTTTTGTCCGTACCTTCAGTGTATGGAAGTGTGAAAAAAGGAGTCAGAAAGAGGGTCCATAGTCTGATTTAAGGATGTGGAGGAAGTATGCAATAGGAAGTGCCTGAAAGGAAATACTTGAAAATGGGAAGAGTTGGAATTTTCTATCACTATCCAGGTCAGAAAGGGACAGAGTTCAATAAAAGCCATCTGAGCTTTATATTGTTGCAGCTTTTCTTGACCAGAGAGTTGTTGGTACAGTGAAGGATTTTTTGATAGTATAGTACAAGCTCATTAAATGCTTTGTAAGAATTACTTCAATACTTTGGATAGAGAGTTCTGTAATTTTTTGTGATAACTACAGGCCCTAGGTTATTATTTTGTTGCTTTGTACAAAATTGCTTTATTAGGTTCTTCAGCCATCTGCTGTAGGACAGCAATGTATAAAAAATGTCAGCAAAAAAAGCAGGGTGTTGGTTTGGGCATGTTTATGGATTGCAAACACGTGTTTGACTTCAAAGTGGTCAGAAGTCATCTTTTGCAAAGTTGATTAAAAATAAAAAAAGCATGCTCCCTAATGAATATGACACAAGCCATTAAAGCATTAAATTAGATTTGCATGCTATGTCACAGCTGGCATCCTCCACACAGGAAGGTGAAGAGCACTTTGTGTCTGGGAAGATCCTGAATGATCTGTCAGCCTGGAAAAGAATAGTTCATGCTTTGAGACTTCTGCTGTTCGTGGATGCAACAGCAATAAACACAGATCAGTGAAGGGATTTACATTCCAAGGGGTTGGAGTTCAGTTCAAGGTACTCAGCTAAACTGTTTCCTCTTGTGGAAGGGCAGAGGGGGTACCCTTGGAACACAATCCATACTAGAATTGTGATAGTACAGGGACTTAGTGGAAATGTCATCAAAAGACAGTTTTCCCTCTTGACCTGAGAGAAGGAGCGCCCTTGTCAAAAACCTACCCAGCTAATGTGAACAGCAGAAAAAGAGAGTTTTATTCAAGTGTATTAAATAACATCAGAACAAGGATTCTGTGAAAAAGAAATCACTATGCAGTGCTTTACCATAAGTCTCCTGTACGAATCTGATTAACTTCATCATAATATAACTTTGTATGCAGTAGGTCCTGATTTTGGTATATATCTACAAGTATGACCCTTTATGCAATTCTCAATATTATTTTTCACTGATGCTCCTTTGACGCAGTCTTGATCCGTGGGATGGGATCAGACCAGCGTCGGGGGTTCTTGTCTGCCTGCTGAGTGATA
>JAWWLZ010000004.1:22407867-22425956 GCA_035041345.1 Poliocrania exsul | reverse complement strand
GAAAAGTTTATTGCATGATCTGCTTCAGAACTAGAAGCCTGTCCTTTCATCTTCTGCTGAAGCTGTCATTTGAGAAGAGAAGGTAAAATCTCTTGGTTGCCCCACAGCAAAAGCACTTTAAAAGAATATGAGAACATAAATGTAATCTAAACAATTCAGCTTTCCACCAAAATTTGAGATGTACGAGATGTATGTGAATAGTTTGTCTGACTACATTATCTATGTGAAAGAGTTATGAGAGCAATTTAAAGAATCTTAATACCTGATGTAGTAAACCCATATTCCATTAAAATAAAAGCACAATTTTCTGCTTTTTGAAATTATTACTTGAGTTATCCTTTTGTTACATTTCAGTGTGATTCAGTACTCTCAAAAACCAGCATTAATCTGTTTTTCCACTGGTGACTTGGGTTTCACATCAGCATTTCAGTGACTGTATCTGTTGTGTCCAGCTGAGCGTCACGTCAGTTTGACGGAAATCAGAGCCAGAGTCGATGGCAATGTGGTTGCCTGGACCTACAGGCGTGGGTGCCCTGGAAGGACTTGACTGAGGAAACAGGAGGGGGTGGCCAGGAATAGAGATATTCTTCAAAAGAAATGCATTTAGCAAAATTACAAGTAGATAATATATAAAGGCTTGTCTTTACAGAGCCCTTTTGATTTTCTAGAAGTCAAAATGTACCAAACATCATCTATCTCTATTCGTACACAGGGAAACTGGAAATGGAACAACCCCAATTTTTATAACTCAAAGTATTTCTCATAATTTTATCCTTAACTTTGTAGGCAGAAAATGCAGTGTAAATCTGCTTAATTTTGTTAATGCAACCAAGCTGTTGATTTCTTCAATAACTGAAGACTAAGGATAGATTAGGATCATTTTACATGGAGGGAGGGATAAGATGGTGTTAGGCTGCCAAGATATAAAGTAATTTATAAAGTTCAGAGTGAAAATATCTTTCACAAGATGAACTTTTTGGTCTGGCAAAATGAGCAATACCATTTAATACCCAACTCTGTGCTAAAGGTTAAGACACGACTTCAATGAGTACAGCCCAAAGCTGAGCTCAGCAATGTTGAGCAGGAAACAGCTTATATTATATCATCTTTCTTCATGTCCACAGGTCTAGTTCCCAACAAATAAGACTCTCTGTGGATTAGAGCAGCTTTGCAGTTACTTAAGCTCTCCCTGCTTGTGACAGTCCCCAGCAAACAGCTGGAGGTGCTCATGGCAGAGCACTGCTCTTAGTCTGTGTTCAGGTCTTTGATCTTAAGTCAGGGCTGGGAGCCAAACACTTTTTCTGTGCAGACTGGGCATTTCTTTGTGCCAGGAATACAACCAGCAGTTTGCAGTGGCTTAATGTGCTGCTTCCATTGTAGTGACTCTGCAAAGAAGACTGAACATGTCAGCAGGGTGAACATTGTTGTCAGCAAGGCGAACCTTTTCAAGTGTTAAAGTTGTCTTCATTATGTGAATTTTGGGAGTATGATCTCTTAAGCACCTCCTTACATTGTGGATATAAATCACTTGAGAAAGGATTGAGTGTAACTCAGCATTTTGCAGACTTGCATGCTTGCTTTGTGTTTTCTAATCCATGTGTGTCTTTTTATTACGGTTTTTAAATTAAAGAGGGGTGGTGAGGAGGAAGCCTCTATCTACAGGAAATCAGAAAACAGTTTTTCTACAGCTTGGTACCATGAGCTTTGTCCTTGAGAGCAAATGAGGCTTTTTTGGACTGCAAAGACAAAATTACCTGTAACAAAGTCTTTTTAAACACATGTTATTCCAAGGTAGGCAGCTGCTCACTGCGTGAGTCTTTCACTCACTGCTGTGCTCAGCAGTTACCTTTCACTTCTTGAGGGAGGTAGGGCATGGAAGGTAACTTCAACATGTTGTTTTTCTATTATTCTTTACTCTTTGTATTATCAAAGTGACTTTGTTTTAACAGCAAGACAATTATAGGAGCCCAGCAGAATGTAGCTGAGTAATGTCCAAAAAACCACTTCATTCTTAGATTATTGTTTATAGAAACCACCCAGAAATAGAACTCAGTATTATTTCGAGCAAGAATAAACACAAACAGTAATATGGTTTCCATTTTTGTAATTCACCTTAAAATAAATTTGTCTTTTCCTCTTTATTTAATTTCCTTTTTTTTTTTTTACCTGTCGCTGGCTTTTGTAGACTCAAGCCCCCATTGCATTGTATGGCAATGTAACTTACTGTTTGGGGGTTTTTTTAAGTTTGATTAGAGAGGTTAACATTGACTTTGGGGTAGAAACCAACTGTGTTCTGTCTGTCAAGAATTCATTTCTGTGACACAGGGTAATACTCTTGTTCACCATGTTTTTCTTCCTTCTCCAGGTTTAAATAACATCAGCTTTAAAGAACTATATATTTGTAGTAATACCTGTATCAAATATGATTCTGTAGTTTTTCAGTAAGTTCACTTTCATCATCTTGTTTTGTTCCACTGTGAATAATTTAATTACTTTTCAGACATGTACATACATTGACATATTTAGATGTTTTACACGTAATTAAAAAATTTGTATTTGTCACTATCCAAATCTCCATCTATGAATTTAATTATTTAATAAGGAAAAAGTCACATGATGTTTACAGCTACCTTTGGCCGAAACAGTGTAAGAGATGTGCAATGTTGCCATCTGTCATCATAATTTAAAGGGTGATTAATATCCTTCTCTAACCAAAAGAGCTTCACACTCCTCAACCCACAAAAATGCAATTATAGGGAAAAGCAGTAATATTTAATACTATACTACTGTTTTCATTTCCACATAGCTGTTCTAAATGAGAAAAAAGATTGTATAGAATACAGATCTTTATTAGGTTTGTCTGCCTGTAGGATGTGAATCTACTCAATGTGAAAAATGACATTTTCAACTCTATAATCTGAGTTTTTCATCTAATATGACACACACACAAAAAGACAAAAATAGCTAGTTATGTATTCCAGACAAAAATAGCTTTACTAGTTGTGTGAATTACCACAGTTCAATAATGCATTAAAAGTTTTAGAAAAATCAAACAAAAATAAGCTAAAGAAATCATGCAAGCAGAAAAACCTTCAAAGCAAACCAAATAAAACCTAGAAAGGTTATAGAAAAAGCCAAAACATTTTTACTTAAACTTGTGAGAATGTTTTTTATTTGCAATTGACTTAAAATTTAATGTTTGAAAGAAATGAGTTGAATAACCTGAAGAGAAGATGAAACTTGTAGTTAAAACAAAAAATTTCGCATTGATTCAAAATTCCCATCAGCCCTAGAGATGCTTCAGAACACACTGTTTAGGTAAACATCTACTGTGTTTATGATCAATATCTGTCAGGAAACATGATATAATGGTTGATTTTATACTGTTTCCAGTCCTCCCTTGGTTAGAGCATAATGCTGTTAATGCCAAGGTTGTGAGTTTGATCCATGTGTGGACCCTTCGCTTAAGAGTTGGACTTGATGATCCCTGTCATTCTCTTCCAACTCAGAATATTCTGTGATTCAAAACTGTGATTCAATCTGTGTTTCTGATTAAGTAAATTTCTTTAGTAGATTTTTTTCCCTGCCAAACACTACAGGTTTTGCAGTTGTCTTTGATCTTTGAGCTCCTGTTTGCCCCTTTCTCTGGATTGTTGAGGTCCCTTTGAGTGGTAGAGTAGCAGTGGCAATGCACCACCATCTGGTGTGTTGGTCACTCCTGCCAATTTTGTATCGTTTACAGACTGGTGAAGGGATGAGCACTGGGCGCTGTGGCACCCCCGGCACACTCCTCTTGTGGTGCCTTGCACCTGGACTTCATGCCACTGCTGGCACCTGCTTGAGCACAGCACTTGAGCTGTTTTTTCAGCCCCATTCACTCCTGTCTGAACCACAAATGCCAGTGTTTGTGAAGCTGAGAAAATGCGTTGTGTGTGATTCCAAACTCATCCTGTGTTCCCACATCATCAGGAGCTCTCTCTGTTGTGGCTCTCCAGGTGTGCCTCCTGCCCCTGACACAGCTATGCACTCCAAGGAGTTACAGACACTGCTGGTCCTGCCTCTGTCCTGCTTGGGCTGCCCCAACTATTTGAATGCTGCAATGCAGTTACTCCAGCACAAGGCACAGGCTGCTTGCACCCAGAGGGCTGATGTGTGTGTTTCACTGGTTTTTACATGCCTCATAGAGAATGCTGTATAGTCACTTTTGTAACTGCTTAGATGTGCATCTTCTTTACGTGGGGAGGGTGCCTGAAAGAGAGGGCAAATGGAACAAATTTCCTTCATGCAGCTGTGTTTATGCTTGTTTGGATGTGAATCAGTACATGCTGAGTTGCTGGGAATTCAGTTTTATTTTTTTCCAGCTCTGATTGTAAGCTCATGATTTTAATTAATAACTTCTCTTTTCCTAGTTATTAATTCTTTCTTTTCCTTTTATCCCCCATGAGTCTGATCCTCTATTTTTGGTTTCATGTAATGCATATATAGCTGGATCATTTTTAGTGTGCACATGCAGCTTGCAGTTTTGGTGCTGGTCCAAAGCCTCAATTAGGTAAGCCATATGTTCAGTAAAGCAGCTTTGGAGTACAACAGATCAAGAAATCAGAACCCTGCACTAACATTCAGCTATTCAGTTGTTGCTGCCTGTCTCTCTTATTTGAGCACATTGCAGTCCAGGGCATTGTGGATACCTGATAAATTGTTCTTCACGGGGCAAAACTTCAACTTTTTTCTGCTAATAAAACTGGTCGCTAAGCCAGTAAGTATTTATTATTATTTATAATTTGAATGTTGTTACACATATGTAACCAGCTGCAATTATGCTTGTCTTGGTGAAAACCTGTATATTGCAAATCAGTTCTCACAAAAGGGTTTCTGGACCACTAAAGGTGTATTTTCATATTCTAGATTCTTCAGTATTCAGCAAAAAAAGAAATGAAGGAATATTTGTTTCTATATCTAACTTAGAATAGTAATGTGTCACTGTATGCTTGAAATATCATTAAAAATTATTTAATAAATGAGATACTAAACTATTAGGGAGGTTCCTAGTATGGATGTTTGTATTGTAGCAGCTATAGGAACTCAAACCCCAATCAGGATCTGGTCTCAATATCTCAGGTTCCACAAAAAACTCAGGATAATACACTGTGCTCTGATTGGCTAAAAGTGAGAAGCAGATGGTGAAAGGGAAAAACTAAATTCAGAAATGAAATAGCTGTAGTAGCAGCTGGGATCAATTGAAATCCAAGTCTGTGACTCTTAGCACCTGTTCATTAGCATGTTTTCTTCCTTATGAAATTGCTTTGCTTTTCCTGCCCCTGCAGTTGAAACGTGAGTGCAGTGACAGTTCATCTCCTGCTTGTCAGTCTCTTGTGTAATATTGTTGCTCCATGCTGCAAAATGTGGGTCCTTCATTTTGAAACACCCTTTCTGAGTACCATCATAGTTCTGATTTTCATGGGACATGGGATCTTAATCTCAAAAGAGCCAAAGAGAGGGAGGGAATCACTTCTCTCAACTCCCTCTCCCCACTTCTTTAGATGAAGCCCAGGATATGTTTGGTTTTCTGGGCAGCAAATGTAAGTTCTTGGATCATTTTGAGGTTCTTGTCAACCACTACCCTCACATTTGTCCTCCTTAGGGCTTTTCCCACTTCTTTGCCCAGCCTGTATTTGTGTTTGGGATTGCCCTGACCCATGTGCCAAACCTTGCACTTGGTCTTGTTGAACTTCTGAACTTATCTCTTGTCTGGTCTTCTCTGTCTTACAAGCTGAGGTCTGACTCACGTGGTTGCAGTGTTTTTGAGGAAGGTGACTACTAATCTATTTTTCCCTTCAGTTCATTTTTCATTGTCCCATCCAAAAGTGTCTCAGAACAATGAAATGTGACTGCAAATTTTCATGTTTCTGTTGTAATCCTGAACCACTGCTGAGTGTTCAGACTTCTACTTTTCCATAATGCTTTATGGTAATATTAAACCAGGAAAGCAATTTAAGACCTAACTTCAACCCATAGGAAAGCCTAATGAACCAATTGTGTCTGTCAAGGATGTGCAGCTGTAGAAAGTAATGCAGACCTGGATTGTAAAGGCAGGAACTATGATCCTCAGCTGTAAAACCTTGTTCCTGATCCAAATGTAGGTGGGCTGAAGGCAGCTCATACTACCTAAGTAGAACTTTATTTTCCCAGTGATCTCCAGATCCAAAAAGTGGAATGAACCCAACTCTGCTTCTGTGTGAATTAAGTGTAATAATAATGAACTGCATCTATGTTAAATGCTGTTCAGCAATCTGGCTGTGCTTGAGCAACAACATTCCATCACGTGCAGTTTCCCTGAAAAAAGACCCAGTAAAAAAATTGGGTGGCTCAGTGGAAATATCTAGAGGATGGGTGATATTTTTAAGATCTCACAATTTTATAATTGCAAGTCTGGCATAAAGGCACATAGAAGTGCAAGAATCAGCTCTCTGAGGATACCTCTTTAGCCATGAAAGAGAAGTAATTTCTAAATGGAAGGATACTTCATTAGTATTCTTAAGCAGACAAAGAGGATCAGTAAAGACCACACAAGATATTGCAGGACATTTAATTAATACAAAATTAAAAGATCCTTGAAGAATCTCTGGTGCATTGGAGGATAGCAAGGAAACCTCAGGACAAGGAACAGAAGTGGGGTCCCCTCAAGAGGCAATATGCTTAATTTGCTCTCTGGAGTGTTATGGCTGATAATTGCTCTGGGAAACTTCTGAATGATGACACACACAAGAAAATGATTTCATGTAGGTTCTAGTTATACTTTACAAATATTTTTCTTATTTAATTTTGTTTTCAATTTTGTAATCAAGAACTCCAAGCAGTGTTAGCTAGAATATGATGTTAAATTTGTGCAAGATAAGATGCTTGTACATGGTTATCTGAAGATATGTATCTGCTTCTGTAGAAAATGTCACTAAAATAGTTGGCCAAAAGAAAACTTCTTGTGCGGTCTTTAGCCTATGGTTCTCTTGGAAGCCTTATGAAAGGGAAAAGGGGGCATGAAAGATAACAATTATCTGCAAAGATCACTTTGGAAGTGGTGGCTTGAAATGCCAGTACATAGAAGTATTCCCTTCTTTATTTGTCAGTTTTAGATTGGATATTAGGAGAAATTTTTTGACCTGGAGAGCTATCAAGCACTGGAAGAGGCTTCCCCAGGAAAAGCTTGATTCACCATCCCTGTGGGTATTTTAAGATGTGCAGGTGTAGCACTCAGGGACATAGTTCAGTGGTGGAGTTAGAACTGCTGGGTTAGTGAGTGGAGATTGGACTTGATGAACTTAAAGGGCTTTTCTAAGCTAAATGTTTCTATGACACTGTGATTCTCTGAGGTAGGGCCAGAGTCAGGGGGTCAGCACAGGATTTGTATTGCTTGACATAATGCTATCATTCTTCTAGAGAATATCTTGTGTTTGGCTTGCAATCTGTGTGAATATGACATTTATGATCAAAGATTCAAGAAAATATCTAAGGTGTTCAACTGAATAGAGGAGGTTATGCTTGATCTTTGTGCAAACATGGAAGGATTTCTGTCATGAGTTTTATTTTTCTGGGGAGGGAAAAAAAGGCAAAACAAAGAAGAGCTTTTCTAAGAGTTCAACTCATGTCAGTACTCTAGGAAAGCTAGGAAGGCAGAAGGTTAACTTCTTTATCTTTTAATTTCTCTAAATTATGAGCTTTAAATGATCTGTCAAATGATTTATTTTCAGAAACAATATTTTATATGTCTCTTATAATTTGTACCTCTTTTAACCTCATTAAAATCCAAGGAGATCTCTTTTTTTAATGCCAAGGGAATAGGGAAGGACGAAGTTGTGTCTGTCATTTTAATATGGGAAACCAAAAGAGTTCTGCAAGTTATTTCTGCTGAGAGATCTAATTAGAATGTAGTAAGTCTCATGAATTACCATTGTTATGAGAATTAAAGGACATTGGATCAGCTAATTAGAATTTATACAAAAGTCTTTCTGATAGAGTAACCCCCAAAATTAATTGGAAAAATATCTATGTGATAATGTTAGACTGGCACATTCACAGGACTTCTAATTACTCCATTATATTGTTTACATTTTTTGTTCTTTTTGCTTTCTCAGCAAAACTGTCTATTTCCTGGAGGCATGCTTGTTGTATTTGAGATGGGTGCATTTTAAATTTACCAGATGTTAACTTTTATTGTGAAATTATATCCATTGTTAGAGAGGGATTAGGGTTATGTTAAGCTACTTAAAATTCCTTCTGTCCTGGTTTCATTTATAAATGTTTTTGAGGATTAAAGATATGTGTGCAAAGGAACTGTGCATTATTTGGATTCGTTTTTATATCTGATCACATTATTAAAATGAAAGTTTTAAAGTTCTTCTGCAGAATTCAAACTTTTCATATCTCCTATTTCCTTTAAAAAGAACCTAGTATTTAAAAAAAGAAATCTTAAAGACAGTTAAAAGTTGCTAAGCAAGAAGAAGTACACTTATTTGTCACATAAGCACTTCAAGGAAGAAAGTAAAGTTTAAGACAAATCCTAGTCTGCCAAAAAAACCCCATTTTTCTTATCAAGTATCTGTATGAATACTTTGACAGAGCATAGAACTCAACTTCAGCTTGCACTTTGCGGTAGTTATTTATATAATTTTTAATAGAAATGTGTGGTATTTGATTATTTTGTAAATGTAATTCTTGGGATAAGCAAAAATTTCAATTAATGTGGGGTTTTGTGGGGAAAAAATGGTTCATAGCTTTTTTTCAAGAAATTATATATGCAGTAATCAGAGTGTATAGTCTTATTAAGTGGGGGAGAAAGTATTTAAAATTCCATTTGATGCTTAGCACTGTGTCACTAATGTATACCTCCACTATTTTTTATATTGCTTTTTAGATGCCTTTTGTGCTGTCACTATAGCCTGTGATGACTGGTGAAAGAGCAGCATTTTATTGTATGGCTAAATTTCATTAGTATTGTGAGAAATATGCATTTAACTGTTAGTGTTGTGTTTGTGTTTCTCATGTGGACAGTGAAGCATTTAAAGCATCAGTGATTTCTCATCTCTTTGCTTTCCACCATGCATTTTTTTAAAATTATGTTATCTAAAACTACTGTCACTTAGCAACCTTACTGATTTTTCAAGGTTGTGGGGTTGTTTTTCCATTTAGATTTTATTTTTGATTTAAAATTCCATGGCATTTTATTTGATTTTATTTCTTCGGAGTTTTAGTGGTGTTTGGTTTGTCCTTTGTGGTGGTTGGGTTGTTTATTATTTGTTTTTATTTTTGTTTTTATTGTATGTGTCTTTGCTTGGTAGAGTATATAAACATCTGCTATTAATTAGACTTCTAATGACTGATCAGCAAAAGAACATCTGAATCAATCTATTTAAACTGATGCAGAACAGGAAAAAATAAGAAAAATAAGAAAAAATAAGATGCCTTATGCATCTATAGGAAATACACAGCCACCATTTTTGAACTTAAAGAAGGGGATAGATTTAAAGTTTCCTTTTGTAAATAAATTTGATATGACATTATGACAAATGCTTGACATGTTACTGTCTTAAACCTTCTAAAACAAAGTTGGTGCAGAATTTTAGTGGCTTTCCATCCAATCAATAAGATCAGGATTCTCAAAAGACCTTAGGAAATAGGGAGCAGAGCTCGTAACGCTCTAAGCTTCCTTGGAAAACTCAGTGCTGAGCATACAGTAGAACTTTGGTTTTTTTCTAAACTTTTGGTGCTGCTCTGGCTTTCTCCAATGGTCGTCCTCTGTCCCCAGTGTCATCTCCTCATTGTTCTGCTGTTGCCCACATGGGTATCGAGGTGTCAGTAGTGGGCGCTCCAAGTTGGAAGGAATCTGTGAACAGGTTAAACCTGGGTATTTTGTTGCCACCAAGAAAAGCTTTTGAATAAGGCAAATAGTGCAGGGTTGGTGATGGCAGCAGTTGTTGACACTGAGATGGGAATTTTGGAATAAATGGGAGAAGCTAATGGGAGAAAAAAAGTGAAAGTGACTACAGCATGCCTGGGACTTCTTCAGTTGTCATCACTACCTTCCCTGAAACGGCTTTGGCTTATTAATTTTTATGTCATCTATACAGATAATTCTTGGTTTCATTTGTTTACAGAGATGATTATGCTGTGCTCCAGAAGGCTCTGGCTGGCCCCCAGGGTGGGAACTCCAGGCCCAGTGGGGTGGGGGAGTGAGGGCAGAGGGAGAAGGGAGCTCGTGGTGTGACCTGTGGCATTCTGCATACACTGACAGTCACGTCTCAGGTGTGGCTCAAACAAGGATTTCTGAGGTTCTAGGATAGACTGCACTGTTCTCAAATGCCAATTTTAAATAAGGAAATCTGAAAGGAAGGGTCTGTTCCATTGTTGCGGCACTTTGGGGCAAGTATCCTCTCCCCATTTCGAGTTTTTTTGTTCCCCTGGTTCAAGAATTTCATGCCTCTCGTCTGCCATCGTGACACTTCAGCTTTAGATTTGTGGCTTTGGTGGATCTGATGTTTGTAAGGAAAAAAGTGAAGGCTCAAAGCTAGGGATTACTTAAGGTCTCATCAGACTTTCTCCCATATTTGAAGAAGGTTGTGTGCCAATCTGGCAGAAAGGGAGGCATGAAAGCCCTCTCTGTTTGCATAGCTCTGCATATCAGCAAACTCAAGTGTTTTAAAATTGATATGTCCATGTGTAAAATACTCAAGTTCACTAAAACTTCCAGTAGTTTTATTCAGTAATTGAGATTTAGCCCTTCTGGAATATTTAGTAGGTATCAAGCCCTGATTCCTATGTTTTATAGAGTTCTAAGTGGAGAAAAAAGTCTTGATTCCTGAGCAGGACATGAGCTGTAGTCATATTTAGTTCATATGCAAGTCAGATGAGTAAATGACTTCTGCCATTCCTTTCTCTATCTATGACAAATTAAATTAGCTGCAAAATAACTTTGTCCATCTGTGCTTAAGAAAATAGGTCTATACGTGTTTTTACAAGTTTATGTAAGTACTAAGATATATTGAATAAACTAGTCTAGGGATAGAAATGAATTCTAAGCATTTGCACAGCAGTTTAAAATGTACATTTGGTGCCAAATATTCCAGTGATAACTGACATGAAATAAATGTCAGTATGACAGTGATTCAGAATAAGCTGTTTGCAAGACAATAAAGAGACAAGAATTGCTTTCAAAAAGCAGGTTGCTCAGCTTCCTGCTATATTATTTTTACATTAGTGCCAAAAAGGCAAAGTTAATAAGTATTGCCACCCATACTATATTTTATCTTGTCAAACTGTTTAAGTTAGATCACCTTGTAAAATCAACTATTATACTATCAGTTTTGCCTGCCTACTCCAAAATGAATCACCTTTCAGGTATTTCAGCAGTGTTGTCATCAACTCTTTTCTGTCACCAGGCTGGCTCTGGTACAGCATGCTAATACAGTCTGTGGAGAAAAGCTCTGGTTAGAATTAAGGGATCTCCTTTCCCCTCCTTTCCAACTCCTGTAATTTAGTTGTAAAATCTCCAGGTCTTCTAGAGTGACATTTTCGTATGTAAAAGAAACTGGAGAATTCACAGTTTAGTTGTACCTGGAAACAATGGCCAGATGTCAATCACCATTTTTACACTTCCTTCTACCAGAACTCTTTTCCTGGAATACTCAAAAGAAATAAGATATTAGGGTGAGCAGCAGCATAGAGGAGGAACACATGTTTTTTATTATGCAATAAATGTGAGTTTCAGTTGTTATTAGTGCAATAAAGGTCTTATTAGATCCGGTAATAAATAAATTAACTTTCTCTTGATATAGTCCCAATAGCCTTTGCTAGAGATTCCAGAACAGCCATTGTAACTTGACAGTTGCTCTATCAGTATGCTAAAACAATATTTTCATGTGGTGTGTTTGAAACATCATCTTAGTTAACTATATCCTTGCTCATAAATTTAAATCTGATTTTATAAATGGATTCATCTTTTTTCAATGTTCCCTGTAGTAGTTGGGTTTTTTCTGCTTTTCCTCAGGGAAAGTTTTTGTTTGGTACTGATTTACAGAATCAATCTTTGAGTGTTAAACTGTGACCTCAGTCCAAAAGTTCAGTTGTGTACCTAATTTTAACTGTGTAAGTACTTTTTTAGACTTCAGTGCCAATATACAGTTGTTTAAAGTATACTACTCAGAATAATAGACATGGTGTGGTACAGTGATTAATTCTGAGTCAGAAGTTTATAGATATTAAGAGTCTTGAATAAACAAAAGGTAATTTAATAAAAACAAAAATGCCAGTAGGGAAATTGATTTCTGAATGTTCTTTGATGATATGTTAAAGTTGGTGTCAGGGAACCTAACAAATGAAAAAGCTACTGCAGTCCAAAAACATTGAGTTAGTTTAATAGGTAGGGGAAAGAAAAGAAAAGACACCCTTTGTCCTCAGCTCTGAGCCAGGGGATTTATGACCTGCTGCCCACAGCTTTCTCACCAGCTTCTTTATCCCAAATCACAACCTGTGCTGTGGGGTTTGTCTCTTTTAAATGAAAGTTTACAGCCTGTTTTCTGTTCTGCCTCTTTGGACATTCTCTGCGGTTGGATGTTTCTTTCCAAAGCTGTTAACTTTGCATCCCATTGAGCGTTTAGTCCTTTGTACACAGCGCTTTGTTTTGAGCATCTTTGCTTAGATTTGGTCTCCCCTGCTTTGTGCTGGGTTCTGTCTCTGCCCTCTACCAGGTCTCGCTGGAGCTGTGGCATCCACTCTGCACTTGCCAGTGTGGCCCTGAGTCAAGCTGCAGGTCTGTCATTCTCCCAGCACTTCATCCTAATGAACAGTGGTGACACTCCAAATTTTCTTTGGGTATTATTTTTTAGCACAAAGCACTCATTAGGCCATTTATCCTAACGTTCAGTTCCTTCCTATTGTTTTAAAAAGCTAAAAACATTGAAGGCATTTCTTGAAGTCTAGCATTCCTGTCCTCCCTTTGGGAGGTAATTATTTCCTAAGAATCATCCATGCATTTAATTTTGCACAGGACAAAAGGAGTCAATGATCATCTTGTTTAATGGTTGAGAAAATACAAAGCATGACAACCTCAGAGACCTAAGAAAAGCCCTGTGTCAGAGGAATGTGCTGGTTTTCAGTTGCTGAGTAGTAGGCACAAAACATTTTTTTATTGCTGTTTTTTACATTACCATATGTTGGAACACTGCTGCTGAAGCTGTTTGGTATGTTCTGAAATGCACAGTGGTTTATGCAAGGCATATATACACACATATATATAGCAATGGATTTTTCTTCAACACAGAATTTTTCCATTTATTTTATAATAGGAATCCTGTATGTTCTGTGTGCAGTGCATGCAGGCTGTCTGTGTTTACAGAATGCTCTAAGAGATTCCAATATTTACTCTCCTGGCAGTACATTGCTCTGTCACTTGGTGTCAGCTCAGGACCCACTTTGTGAACTTGTGACAATTTTATCTGTAATACTTCAGTTGGCAAGAAGTCTTGCTGGGCCACATTATGGTTCCCTTGTGTGTCACCTTGTCATCTTAGGGTATCACATAATAATGCAGCTCTCCCTGTTCTTTTCCCCTGACAGCTGAAAATGCCTTTCATCTGATACATGACTTCTGGAGTACAAATGGTCAGCTTAATAGAGAAACAGTTTGCAATTCCTTCAACAAATATTTTGTTTTCTGTTAATTTAAAAAATAAGGGAAAATTTCCTGAGTAGCACTCACTGGTGAAGTGTTTAAACCCTTTGTATAGAGAACCATATTTTAAATAAATTCATCAACTTACATTTGACTGTGCTAAAACAGTCGTGTTCAGTAATATACAACTTGTTATGCACTGCTTACAAAAAAGTGTAGATTCTCTGAAGTTTGGGAGCATCTCCAGGTGTCTGTGTACTTGCGTATAGGCTATGGACTGTTCCCAGGCTCCTTATATATAAAAGGAAAAGGGATGCTGCTATGATACAAGTCACTGTGTAGTGTGACCCAGCGTGAAATCAGGGGCTTGAAACAAAACTTCCATATTCACATGCACAATAACTATTGTCATGAGAAAGGATTTGTTGGATCAAAATGAAAAACTGCAGGTGTAGCTTTGTAGCTGGGGAAGAATAATTTGTGTTATTCCCAATTCTAAATATGTTAATAATGTGGTTTGTTTGGGGGATTTGGGGGGTGTTTTTGTTTTTTTGCATCAATGTGTAAGGATGCCAGTGCATAATTTGCAAGTAATACATAACAGATGGTCTTGATCTTTCAAATTGCTTGAGGCTGGCACATCATTGTATTTTTATATACAGATTGGTAGCTGGGGGAAAGGAGGCCCACTTGGTAAAGAAATGTATCTTGACATAAAACCAGATTACACTGAATTTTGCTGCTTCAATGCCAGTGACATATGAAACAAAAGGCAGCAATAATAGATTATTTATGTATATGTGAAGAAGAGAGAAGGAATCAGTTTTGGAATTGTTTTTCATTGTCAGTGTTTCTTTAGACAATGGAAAGTAAAGTGAGATGGTTTAAAGAGAAACTTTGTACTTACTTGTAGGAGTCATTGAAAATGAGCAGACAGAAAATTGTCTTCAAGATAAACAGTTTTTAGGAGAAACAGCTCATAGCATGATTGTATACTGAAGAGCCACTAAGTAATTTTATGGGGGTTTGCATACTCCATAAATAAAGGCACCAATAACACTCTCTATTATGTTACCTTTTCTGCCCTAGAAGCAAGTTCTAAGAAAGCAATTTTTTTAACTAAGAGTAAGAGAAGCAAACAGTGGCGTCTGTTCTTTTTCCTGCTGTGATCAGGAGGAATTCATTCTGAAATTACCTGTCCCAGATATGAATCTGATCTCTTGAGACAGAAGGCATCTAAAGGAAAGGGATACATCTTTGACATCAGTTTCCTAATCTGCAGTCAGGAATCACTAGGACTAGTCTGATACAAAATAGCCACTGGATCACGAAAACAAAATAATTATATGAAGAACAAACGTTTGCCAAAGTCAACCTTAAGCTTTGGCTTCTTAATGATTTAAACACTTCTCAGTAAGTCCCAAAGCCTCATTCTTCTGCCTCAACTTCTAGAAAAAAAAAAAGAACAGTTTTTTAAAAATTCATATTTCTGTATTTCTGTTCAAAGTCTGCACTGTAACAGCAATAATTTGGTTATATGCTGGCTTTTGAACACCTCAAAATAGTGTAGTTGATACTTACGCTTTTGCACTCTAAGATTAAGATCTATCTGACTATTTATCTATTTCCATCAGCTGTACTGTTACATTACAGTTACACTGTTACTAAGCCCACTTTGGCTCAGCAAACTCAGCGGCACATTCTTTAACAGAAGATATTGGAGACACACATCAGAGGTTTGGTCACAGGAGGTGAGCTACATTCTCATCATTTTTTATATTGTCAAGCTAGTGTAAACACGGAGCTGCATACTTGAGAGATGCACAGATAAAAATAGGTTTTGACAGGTAAACCAAGCCTCTGAATAAACACTGCTCTTCTGAAAAATGCCTTCCAATCTGCATCTTGGGAGGTGCAGTTATTGCACAAAGTAAACCATGCACAAGCTGTTGCCTGTTCAGCCTTAATGTGAACTGGGGGACTTTAGAAGTGGTGAAGAACAGAGTCCTCACTTTGCCAGAGTTCAGGGAATGCAGCGCAGTGCAGTGTGTGCTCTCCTCAAATACACAGGTAATGAACCCTGAAGGAGGAAGAAAACATAAGCAGATATTCAATGGTTAGGTGTGCCCATAACAGAGTATCAATTTTTTTATATTGTATGGTAGTTTTGTTCCCTGCATTACTGTGTACTTGACATTGAGAGGAAATAAAACATAAATTACTTGTTGCCTGAGGCAAATTCATCTAAGCACCGTATCAAGTCAAAATTCAGTACAATATTGCCATTGTTGTTTATGTATTTTAAATGTGATGAAATATATTCACCCCTCAGAGTTCCTTTGTGACAGACAAAGTCATTTCAACAATTTCTTTGAAGCCAGTGATGCAACATAAGCAGCCATTTTAATAGATGTGAAATTATAACATGAAATATTTTCCCATATTGTTGAGGGGTTTTTGTTTAATATTTACCCACACACAGCATATGGGTTCCTGGTTTGTGCCCAGGAGGGGAAAAATGTTTTCATAGTAACTAATGATCTCTCTTTTTTGTAAGTCTAGTTAAACTGATATTTTCTTTAACCTGAAGTAGCAACAAGGATAGTTATTGGCAGTCAATACTGGAAAGAAAGACTATGAAAAAGGCAGAAATATGAAGAAAAATAGGAGCACTGATCAAAAAAGGTCAGCTGTCTCTTTCAGTTTTCATCATAACTCAAAGTGCTAGATTCCAGGGAATAATGAAAGATGTACAGAGAATCTCTTGCGAAGAATACTGTGTGTACCTAAGAAGGCTGCAACAACAGAGCAAGGCAGATGAACTGATTTGTTTGGGGGAAAATAAGCCTTCTGAAGCTCAATAATTAGTGAGGAAGCTGGAATATCATGGACATGGGGATAAATCTGAAAACAACCAAATAATTTTATTAAGTTAGAAATTAGGTTTCTCATGGCTTTTGCCAGAGGTAGGACGTATTTCCTAGTAATGAGGAATATAATTACAACCAGAGGGGTAATTTTCAATTTTCACTTCTGTTGAAATAGACACAACCTAAATTTTCTTAATAACCACACACAGAAAATGAAAACACAAGACAAGGTTGTCCAGTCATGTTGAAGTTGGTTGCTCCTGATGTTCTTAGCTCTGTAACGTCCCTTTGGGCCTTTTACCACCTCTGGAACAATTAATTTACATCACCAAATATGCTGAACTACTCTACTCATTTTTGTGCCATAGTTGCTTTCAGCCCAATTCAACAAAAGATTCGTGAGAGGAAATAGCTGTTACAGTGTCTGTATTAGGCAGTGTCCAGTCTGAAAACAGCAGTTGAAAAGCTGAGGCACACTTAACAAAGATGCAGGTAGTTCAAAGTGCTGTGCCTTTTCTCCTGGCAAAGCTTGACTGCTGATGAAAAGTTGCAGTCCTTACCCCGGGAAGTTTTGAGTCAGGCTAGAACTGAAAAAACTCTTCAAAGCAGCGAGAACGTCAGACTTGTGCTTTGCAAATGGGAGATGCTGGGTTTGGAATCCGAAAAGAAAAGAGAAAAAAACCAGCAGGAAAATGAATCCATGATGTAGTTTCCAGATAAGCTTCAGCACAGGAAGGCAACTTTGGCAGGCAAGGGATGGTCTTTCTGACTGATCCTTTGGTGTACACGTGTTTGCTGCCTTGCATCAAGGAGTAGTGATGTCTTTCTACCCTGTGAGAAAAAGCCTTTTAAGGGAGTTGGTCCACTTAGAGCTTATTGCCTAAATGATACCTAATAATAGATATGAAAGCTGAGTTCTTTTTATTTCTTACAGTATCTAAAATATTTTTCATTATGACTTAGTGAGGTGAAAGATAGCAATGTAGAAACCAAGGTAAAAATTTATTAAACAGTGCAGTGAAAAGTGAGGGGAATCAGCTGATAAAAATTGAAGGACAATAATACTTAGTCATATTCCTGTGGGAATGGCAAGGGTGTCAGCACTATCATGAAGTTATTGGAAAAAAAATACTGCCATAAATATCACAGGTGTGGGAAAACATGTAAAAGTTGGACTCTGGGATGCATTCAGAATCTTAGACATTTGGAGAGAAATACTCCATTGTGGCATTAGGTTGATAATTCATTTTTTATTCACCAAAGAAAATTCATTTTTCTCTTGCAAGGGAAGGTAAGACCTATTAGTATTGGAAAAACTAGGGATTATTGAAGTAATGAGAAAAAAATCCTCCTTTTAATCAGAAAAGCTTCATTGCTATAAGAAAAATCCTTAATGCTGCACAGACTATAATACCTTATCTCTGTTATCTGTAGTGCTGGGTTAGATGGAACTTTTTGTGATCACTGGTTTTGATCACAAATGTCTGCTAGAGAAATGTTCTTCAAATGATTAGGAACAGGAAATGTATAGGATTTACTTCCCCCCCCCCCCCCCTTAA
>JAWWLZ010000004.1:22372106-22403909 GCA_035041345.1 Poliocrania exsul | reverse complement strand
TGTGCCTCCTTGTCAGTCAATGTTAAAGCTGACCAGTCATATGGTTGGTGAGCAAAATTACAGCTAATGCTGCTTGCTTGCAGGAAGTTCGTGAGGCTGTGTCTCTTCTGCACATTTTCAGTACGTGTCACTCTAGTTCTTTTCAATACTCCAAAAACTACTGGAAAAATTGAGAAAATAACTGTCCAGTGAATTTCCTGTTGAAAGTTCTGGAAATGAGCCATGATGATTGTGTTATGTTCACTTAGTTCAATTGCAGTGATCTCTCTAATTTTCCAGGAAGGAAATAGTGTCATGGAGAGCACACCATGCAGAGCGTGATGAGTTCTGACATATTTTCCTTGGCTGTGGGCAGGTTAAATTGGTCTCAAACAGCAATGAGAAACAATGTAAGCAGGATGGCTGCCACTCTGAACAAATAGAAGTGCTCTACCACAGATGTATGATGAAAATGTGGCATCTTTACCAGTGGCAATGGAGGTTTTTGCACTTTATATGTAGCAGCATAAAACAGATCTGCAGAATGAGTTTCATGACTTTTGGCTGCTCCATTGATGATGGTGTCATTCACATTTATAATTTCCTTAGAAAATTAACCATAATTGTGCAAATAAATTGGATCTGTTGGAACCATGGACAGAAATTAATGTGAAGAATTAGACTCAAGGATGGTCTGAAAGCATGACTTTTGCTTTGTTTTGCATGGAGAATTATGTTCACAGTTGACCTGTGTAAGCCACTAGACCTGATGGAATTTTGGAAGTCTATCTATTTTAATTTTCACTGATCTGTCTTTATGGACTATTTAGTGATCAGTTTGTGGGCACTTTGCTTGCTATGCAAACACTAAGAATTCCTCATATACAGGTTATGTATTGCACATCACCTGCACACTTGGGATTCTGTTGGTCTGTGCTGGTTACTTGATTGTGTGTATTGCAAATGAAAATTTCCTTAATTCTCTATGAACAGCTGTCAATACTTTTTTTTTTTTTTTTTACTGGTGTGTATCAGTCTAATAATTCAGGGATTTATGCACCTGAGGATTAAAGAGAAATTAATTGAGACAAAGGTCTGACAGTTCGTGTAATTTTAGTTGTTAGAAAAGGAGCTTGCTGTCATTTCAGACTATTAATTAATTCAGGTGTTAGCTCCTTAGGTACTTGGATTGTTGTTTGGCTCTGAAAGATTATGAGAGAATAAAGGAGTCTTTCTACCTGCCAACTCTAATTTTCTTAGTTTCAGCTAAGCAAACTTTGTGATCATTTGACCAAGCTTTTTATTATGTGGAAAGATCACCTATGACTAATGATGGAAGGATAGGAGTTGATTATATCACAGTTGAAAAAAGTAATTAAAATGTGGAACTTTTCAAGCCTGCTGGCATTTTACTGCTACCTACAGAAGCAGAAAAAGTGTATCTGTCACTAACATATAATTTTTACATGAGAGATTAAATGTCTATGCCCAAAGCCCATGTCTGGTATTTTCAAGCCAAAGCAGAAAAATTTGATAACTGTATCTCTTTAAGATACATTTTTACCAAAGCCTAGGCATGTATTTAAAATGCGGTGATGTGGGCTTCCTTTTTTCTTGTTTCTTTTTTTAAGAGTATGTACCATTATCTGGAGTAGTAAATCCTTAGCCACCAATCCTTTCAATAAGTGAAATACCCTGAATTTGAAACATCTGAGTGTACCTAGTACTTTCCACTGCAGTAATAATCTACAAGTCAGTGGTTTTGAAAGTCATTAATTTTCAGCAGTAACTAATGTCTGAAACAGGTAAATATTTATTTGATCTCCTGTATTTTTGAACTTCATTAAAAAAATTTGTGAAGTCATGAAGAGTTGCAAGGGTTGTTGAATGAAGTCTTTTTATTAGGTTCTAGATTGTATATATACATACACATATTCTGAAGTGTGCCACACCACAGTGAAAATTCAAAATTAATTTATGAAAGCCTAAAATGTGGTAGCATTTTATAGGTAGATGTAGAATTAAACATCATCAGATATAATCCCCTCAGTTTTGACTGAAAAAATTAAGATGGTCAGCTAATTGTAAACATAGATGCTGATTGAGTGTCAGCCTTGTGAGAGGTTTAAACTGTTTAGTCATTTTTATAGCTGATGTACCTGTCCTTGCAGACCTCTGTAAAGACTGGCTAAATCAAAGCCATACTGAAGGAAGTCTCTGGAAGTATTCTTGTATTTCTACCATCCCAGACTAGCAGAGAGTTTCACAGGCAAGGGGTTTTTTTCTCCCTTAAGAGGAAGGCATTGTTCAAACCTGCATGGATATAACCTCACTGTTCCAATTGAAACTATTAGTCTTTGTGTTTGCTCCAAACCATTTGACAGCTATCCTGAGACTTCCACTACTCTGAATGATTTTTATACTAGTTCCAAAGATAACCCCTTTGCCTTTAATGTGAAAAGACCTGTCAAAGTCTTTCAAAGTAGTAAGTGCTCTCTGAATTACTGGTATAGATTTCCCTCCACGTATAAGCACGTGCTATACAGGCTTAAGCTGAAGTGAGCAGATGTGATGTATTAATGAAAATAAGAATTAGAAGCAGGGACAGAGGCTGTCAGCAGAGGTGGCAATAATTTACCAGTGTGGCAGACAACTAGGGGTGTGCTTTGATGTGTATATACACACATATATATGTATGACTGAAAAAAGGCAATTAAATGCCACCCTGACCCCAATCCCATCAGATCTCGGAAGCTCAGCAGAGTCAGTCCTGGTTAGTACTTGGATGGGAGACCTCCTGGCAATACCGGGGGCTGTAGGTTCTGGTCCTGAGGACTTCACTGTCACTGTCCAAGCTTGCTTGGCTGTGGCAGATGAACCTTAGGAGTTAAGGATGGGGCCAGTTCTGTGCACGCTGAGCCTCACCTAAAAAATCCACTGCGCAGGCTGGAAGGGCACACCCACGTGGGGAGAAGCCTTCCCAAAGCTTCATTCATTAAGCCTGACCATGGTGATGTATGAATGATTGCAGGTGCTCCACTTTTTGTTTGCAGGCTCTTGTGTTCCTTCCTTCCCTCAGAGGAACCTTTCCCCTGGTCAGGTGGCCTTATAGATGTTCAGCGTTCAAAACCATCAGAGCCAGTTCCTACTGAGCACTCTCAGAGCAGCCAATGAGAGCAGTGCCGAGTCCACAGTAGGGCAGAATGGCAAAGGTGGCTGACTCAGCCAGGTGAGAGCAAAGGGAGCCCTTCCATCACATATACTGTACAGCTCTACTCAGGGGTGGCTTCACCCTTTACTTTGTCATTTATATACATATATTGTCCCTTTGCCAATTCTGTGCTTACCTGTTAATGTGCCTGAATCCCAATGCTATTTTGATTAACAAATCAAATTTCTGTCAGTCATGATATGGTTGTCATTACCTCTACATAACCTTGCACTCAGCAACTAATAATCCTATCTAGTAGTTAAATATTTTAAATTAACAAACATATTGTCTATGATTTTTTTTCTTTTTCCCCACTAGTGTTTGTATATAGTTTTCCTGTGAATAACTTCACTCTTATCTCTGAACACACCTACAATGTCTTTCTTCATAGCAAGCTTAAATTTTCTGTGCTTACCTTTGTGCAGAAATAAAAATCCAAATAGAGGCAGAAGAAAGCAAGGAACTCAGCAAATTGCTGATACATGAGGTCTGAATGCTATTCCTAGCAAGGACACAACCACTGTACTCCTTTTACTAGTAAGTGTATTCTGAATTCCTCATGGCTATATTTTGTGTCAGCAATATGACTTTTCTTGAAAGAACTGCAGCAACCTAATTGTCAGTTCCTCATGTCACTGTTCATCCTGGTGTGCAACAGGATATGTCAACATCACATAACCCAACATCTAGGTATGTAAACATGGCTTGGGGCCAAGAATATAGGCAAGATAGGCTGCAGAAATAGCAGGGTTGTGTTCACAGCATAAATATGTCACCCTAAAATTTGTCCACATTCTTCACCGGACAGCTCTGACACCAACTGAATTTGGGGCAACAGCCAAAACAAAGCAACATGACACACTGAACACTGAAGATAAACATGTGATGTCAAAATATATAGATCAGATTTCTTCAAATGGTGGTGTTCTGACTGTGTGCAAACTGCCAGTACACTTGCACTGTTATTTCTGTCATATTTCTGAGCTGCATTCTTCTTTTTGGGGTTGTCCTGATCCCTGAGGAAACTGCTGCAGGACTAAGAAGAGATTGCGCAGAATACAAAGGTGTGTTGGTACAGAGTGACATGAGACAGGACTTCTGAATAAATCTTTGTAGAAGTACTCCGTAAATCTTTGTGAAAGTGATCTTAGTAGGCTGATTTAAATGAAATGTGAACCATTTGAAATGCCTCCATTAAGTAATTAATGGCTTCAGTTGGTTGCACACTTAGGGTGAGTAGTGATTTAAGTTTTATTTGCTGTTTCCTGTTAGATGTCTTGGAATGATCTGCAGAGTAAAGATAAATTAACACTAAAACATAGTCTAAAGCATGCACTAAATTAATAAAATAAGTAGAATTTAGTAAATGGAAAACTTTTTGCTATTAGATAGAACTGTCAGTTATTGGAATCACATAGTAAAACTATTCAGCTGGAAAAAAAATCATGAATAGTCCACTTTTGCCTCTAGCATTTTTTGCATTGGATTGAAATGGTTCCTCATAAAATTATAAAATATATTAATGCATAGAAATGACCACACACAGAAACTATTTTTCTTGGCATGATGTTTATAGCCTGAGAAAAAAAGAAAATAATGAGTTTGGTGAGCTAAGTGACATCTATATTTTTAGTATTGCTGGTTCTTTAAATTTTTTTCCCATTTGCCAAGTTCCTTTGTCACTTAAGAGAAACTAGAAAGGAATACTAATTAGGGGTACAGATATTCAATGTATACTATGGTTTTCTTTTTAAGCCAGCTTCATAGATTTTTCCTTTAGATGTGATACTTTCTCACAGTGGCATATATTGTTCATTATGACTAAATAAATATGTATTTTTGACAGTACCTGCCCTAAAACCATAACGTATATTGTCCTAATGAACCTCATAAGCCTTCTTTCTTTTATTAAAAGATATTTCGTCCCTTGATGAATACTTGGATGATCTTTAACAATAATAAAGCAAAGCAGAACACCGACCAACAACAACAACAAAGAAACAATGAAAAGGAGGGTAGCAGTTTTCATAATAGTGTGATAGCTAAATTTTGTGTTAACATTTTCATTTCTGTTTAACAACATTGCATATTATTTTTTTCAATAAACCAACAACAGTAATCAGAAGCTTCATTGTGGCATGCACTCAGCAATCTTATAACATCACTGTGTTAGGAGGTTTAATATTCTGTGTAATAATATGCTGCTTGGAAAAATACAGAATTATCCATTTCTGTGTGTTGCCATAGACAAGTGGATTGTTTTAGGACATGCTGACTGCTGTATGAGACTTGCAGCATGGCAGGGTGGGAGGGAAGCTACTGTGCCTCTCTGTTAGATAAGCTGAAATACAGAATGGCATTGCTGGTGGTCCTGTTCTCTTTAACCTGGACATGGTTAGGAGAAAGGACCTAAAAATGGTTTGAGCCTTCTAATTTTGGGAGTTGTGAACAAGACCTTATTCCTTTGCCTTTCTTGCTCTGACTTGTGATATACTGAAAATAGAAAGAGTTAGTTACAGGCATTTGTTTGTAAGGTAGACAAAAAACCCACATAAAATTGTGTTAGTGGCTATGCAGATACGAAATTTCTTTAGAAAAATAAATTAATATTAGTGTTCCAGAATTTGGAAAAAATGATGGGGAGAAAAGGAACAGATACATTTTCCTGATCAACCAGAAGTCTGTTTCAGAGGAACTATTCCAAGGTTATCCATTCCATATCCTTGGTTCCATGTTTTTCTCACTGTGAGAAGTGTCCTTGGATCTGCCTCCCGTGCCTCTGCTCTACAGTGACCCCATAACAATGGTGTTCCAAACTGAGGTTGATACTGTGAGGAATTATTAACCAAAGTTCATTCATGTAGCTCTTTGAACATATGGAGCTTTATTTGCATGGGAATAACTCTTCCAGCTGGTCTCAGTCCAGTTCTCAGTGGACAGGTGTCTGCAGTCTGTAAATAGCAGTGCTTATAGACAATGCTTAATAAGCCATAACGATAGTGTCAGCAAGACCACCTTATTTAAGACAGGGGTTCTGTTGATCAGTTCATAGAGGCTCAGATGCATACATATGATTCTGCTTGATTTGTGCTGTTACTCAATTTTTTTCCCATTTTTTAGTCTCCATTTGGGTTTTTTAATGCCACTGCACTAGTTTTCAGTTTAACCTTTTAAATGGCAGCTGCTTTGCATTTTCAGAACTTGAGAAAGTTAAATTGATTAGTGTATGAAATGTTAATATCCCTGTTTTCATGGCACATGTGAAAGATGTCTTTTAAAAGTATGTCTGTCCTTGAAATGAAATAGATTTTATATATATACTCCTCCCCTTACATACAAGAACATTGAAATGCACCTTAACCTTGTTTACTGCCATTAACATATTGATGAAGGAAAAAAGCACAGGCACAATAATTTTAAAGGTTTTGTTCATGTACTTCTTCCCAGCTCAGCAAGCCTGTGTGTAAGTCAGCAGTGTACACTTGCAAGTTTTTAACATGATGGTTTCTCTTGCCCCTACATGATTAAATACCTCCCTTGCCATCCTAGGCAACTGATATCTAGTCAGCTCTGGAGCTGAGGAGAGCAGTATGCACAGCAGCTCAAAGGAGAGACAGAGGGAGAATATGCCTAGGCAGAATAAGGAAGGTCAAGGACATTGTGTTTGACTTGAACTACACCCGTTTCATCTGAAAATGTTACTGTATGTTTGTACATTCTAATATTTAGTTTTGCCTAGAATAATGTGATTCGGTATAGTGTCCACAAATAGCTGCTGGGAGTGTACCGTGCTTTGTGCATCATTTTACTGTGTGTGTCCAGAGATACAAATCAGTCTGTAACTGAAAACAGAGTTTTCAAGTTTTTAAAGACCATCTGAAATTCACTTGTGAAATCTTTTTGATTATTGCTATTATTGTCTAGCACTCTCAATTTATTGGTCTTTCATCTTCCTACTTTAGGAACTAAAGTGACTTATACTTTTACATAAATGTTCTTATTAAAAATCAGTGAAGTTTTTAGCAGTAGTCACTTTTGTGTGTAGAGTAATCGGTGTCTGATGAAATGTTTAGAAGATGAAATATTGCTATGTAAAAAACCTTGTATCGGACAGGTTGAAGTGAAAAGTTTTCCAGATAAAAGGCATAATTTTAAAATTCTCTATTTCATCCCCAAAAGCAGAATTCTTCCCTGAAAGCATTGTCTAGATTCATGTAGAGTTTCCAGTTTTGCTGTTAGGTATTTGCTTTTAAGCAGTGCTTTGAAAGTTTGTCCACTTAGAGTGAAATTGGAAAAAACCCAGACTTTGTACTGATCAGAAAAGCACTGAGGAAGTCTCTACAATTTTGTACTTTTATTCTGAAATGCACTCTAAACCCAGCAGGATGGCATCTGTTTCCAGCCAAATTTTCAACGGCATACCCTGTCACCTGAATTTGCCACCTAAAATCAAGTTTGTTCTTTGAAGGGACTGTACAAAAGTTACTCTCTTACAGAATATGTTTGGAACTTCTCTGTGAAGTATGAGAGATCAATTGAACTGCATTTTTCATCTCTTATGGCTGGACATCTTTGAAAAGGGGGAAAAAATATTCTCTGAGATGAAGAGAAAGGAAATGTACAGTCACATATTTAATTTTAGAGCCTAACGCTTAAAACCGTCCCCTGAGGGAGAAGCTGCAGGATTGCCCCTACCTCACCTTATGGTGGTGGTTTTTTTTAGTGATTGTTTAATGTGAAATACATTTTTGAAATTATTATCAGAGGAACCAAACTGCAACATTTGGGTTCTTGCTCTAATAGAAAAAGTAATTGCTTTCATTTTCATGCCTTTTTATTTTTTTTACTGAAATTTGTGGAAGCAGAAATCTTGATAATACAGAAATTTATGTTCAGTATGTATGATTTAAAATCCAGAGAGGGGTCTTTTCATTTGACTTCTGCTGATTACTTTTGAGCTGGTGCCACTCTTAGAAAACAGTGAAATTAATCAGGATTATATATTGGCAGCATTGAGTTTGATAGGATTAGACTGGTAATCCTAAAACATAAACTGCCTGTTAAGAGATCCAGTGTAATGTACAAATTCTCAGCCGAGGGTGACTGTATCCGTCTAACCACAGCAGTATAAATTATCTCATAATGAGTTTTGTGTTGCCCTGACCAGTTTATTGTCAGTGCCTGCAGTAAATAATTGAAAATGTGCTTTCAGTTTAAGCTTCTCCATAGTGTGCTTCAGTCCAGCTCATATTATCTGGCGTAGATTAACTTGAATTTCTTTAAAAATAAATGCTAATATACCTTCCCCAAAATCCTTTGTGAGTGTGTTCAGTTCTGTGCCGTTTCTGTGAGTCTCGAGGCTCAACAGGCCATTTGCAGTAGTTGCCACATAAAAAGCTATGGAAAGTAGTTTTTAAAATCTCATCTTTCTCTTGTGTTCTCCCCTCTCTCAAAATAAACTCTTTAGGTCATTGTGATTATGTAACATTTAATTTTATTCTTTTTAGCATTTGTTTCACTTGGTATATGGTACTTGATATATGATATTCTTACTCTTATTATGCCGTTTGGGGGATGACAAAAAAAATTACAAAAACCTCAGTTTATTAACTGAATTTTTTTACGCTGTTTGTTCTGTTTCCTTCCTTCCCCAGCACTTTTTTTTTGGCCCCTGGTGGTTTCTCTAGTCTCAGTGACACATGCAATTACTGTAACTGACAAAACAAATGCTGCCTTGATAGCAAGGAGAAGGCATGTTTGCTGTTGCCACCCCTGAAAAGTAATTATATAGCTAATTCAGTGGAAATGAAAACTACAATGCAAAGAATTCTGAAAAACAAGCAGGACATTAACTATTTGAAACATTAATTATGTGGAAATGCCAGCTTTTGGCTCAGAGAGGTACTCCCAGACTGTGGTTGCAGTTTGATTTATGGCAGTGTAAATCAGGAGTAGCTGTGATGTTGGAGTCAGTGGCATTACAGGAGTGTAAAACAAATGTAACTTGCGTACACGCTTTGGATTATTCCCAGTTTTCCCATTAGTCAAACAAGCCTGTGAGTCACACCAATAAAATCAGGATTCTTTTCTGCAGCTGTGTCTTATGCTGCTGTAGAAAGCAGCTCTGAGTGCCCCAGCTGCAGTTTCTGCTGACGCCTCACAGTGCTGAAGGTGAGACTTCAAGTGCTTCCAAATTTTTGCTGTTAACTAGATACAACCAGAAAAGTACAGAAGTAAAATTGAAGATACCAGAAAATTATAATTGGAAAGAAACCCACATTAGACATGAAGAAATAAATACTAAGGTGTTTAAAGCATCTGTCTGAAATGGCAGCTGTTGGGAACTTACAGGATTTTAGCTTACACAATGGGGGTCAAGTGCAGGAAATTGTTAAGGGGGCAATGATTTAATCCTCACCACCTAAAATCTCTGTCAATTTCTCTTAAAAACCTGCATTGGCAGCTCATCTGTCCAGCAGAAAGTAATAATTTTTGCACAACCCTTAGGACAGAGCTTGCCTTGACAAGTTTCATTGTGGAAGTAGTGAAGAAAAAAACAGCCATAAAAAGAAAATTCTGTTTAACATTCTGTTTAAAAAACCAAAACTTTAAGATGGAAACCAGAGCTGCAAATCCTAATTGTCTGCTAGCATTGTTCTCATTTGCTAAACCTATAAATTGTCAATCTCTAACAATATCAGGTTGCCAAGGAAACTTTCTTCTTGCCTATTGTGCTTTTGGCATCCCTAAGCCTGTGAAGACTGAAATTTGGGAGGGAGGGATTTGCCCAGTCTACAAACTTGCTTAGTTTAAAAGCACTTTTGCAAAGTCTCTCTTGCTCTTTGATTTTGCAGAATGGAATCGGTTTCTTTCTGATGTGCTCTAATGCTGCCTCTGTTCCAAATGATACATTAAGCCTTTTCTTTTGGCTTATGTTTTGATCTTTGCCAAAGAACTAAGTGTTTAGTCTCTAAGAAATAAGTGGGATTTTGGCCTGTTTACAAGAATGCAATAAAGAAAGTCTGACAAAGATGCATTTTCCACTTTTCTATCTTCTTCATAAGTGGATAGAGAGAAATTTGTGTTTCAGTGAGAAAAAAAACTGCCTGGAACTTTCCATACACAAGACTCAAACTGGTTTTAGGTTTATAAAAGAGGCTGCAAAACCAGAAACTGAACTGTAGACATTGAGACCTTGAACATCAATAGCAACTAACTTCTTCACATCACTAAATTCTTATTTATTGTAGCAACAGTGTTGGTCAAGTTCTTCACTGACACTTTGATTGGGAGGTTGATGCAGCTGGTGTGTGAAAGGTAGAAATACTGTTATAAACCACTTATCCAGTGGCAGGTCACAGAGCTGTCATCTTTTTAAAAGTCCAATAGGAAAAGGCAGAAAGACAGTTTTCAGTGTTTAGCTGTCCTGGTTGTGCCAATTTTCACTGTTCTGCAGACAAGTAGTTTGCTAACCAGCTTCTGATGTGTCTGGCTGGGAAATTTGCTTCCCTAGCAGTGGATTCACCTGCACCGCTGGGCAGCTACACAGAGTCTGTACTTCATACAAAGAGTTAGGTTGGAGAGGCTCCTTGAAGCTCTCCTTTGTTATCCTGAGTGCTTATGTTTTGTTTTTCATACACTAACAGACTGTTTTGGAGGGTGTATGTTGACTGGCTAGAGGATTTCAGTTAGGATGCAGATGCTTGTAATACAATACAGAAATATACTGATGCTACTTGCAATTGGGAAGATATTGGGGAGAAAATTTTGGAATAAGAATTGCATCTAGTTGTGATTTATGTGTCTTCAGGGTATTAAACATGAAATCAACATCATGTATTATTTTTCATTACTGATTTTGGCAAAGTTGACAATAGAATGTAGAAGTGAAGTTCAAATTGTGTACAAATGCTGAGCTTTTGATGAAGTCCAATTTTATAGAAAACAGCACTGCTTTTTGATATGGGTTAGCCTGTTCATTTTTGTTGTGAAATAGATCTACACACCTAATTTTAGAAGAGTATTTTAAATGTGAATTACTTCTTGCTGTTTTTTAGTTTTCCACTTTTCTCCTGGATTTCCCTTTGCATTGTGTTTACATGATAGAGTTTTTTTTTCAAGCAGCCATGTTTTAAAATTCTTTCACTCTCCACTGGGATGCTGCTGCCTCCACTGTTCAGGTACTTTTGCCTTTGTTTCCATAATGTTGAAAGTTTCATCCTTCCATTTCCCTGCAGGAACACATGAAATGTCTGTCAAGTTCTTTATGAAGCTGCTGACAAGGGGAGAAAGCACTGGGTCCCACACACCCTTCACCCAGAATTTTGTTTATTTGATTTTTTAATTTGTTAAATGTTTAATTCAATTTTAAAAATAAGGAGGATGAAATGATGAGCAGCATAGTAACAAGAATACTTTGGATAGCAGGCAGCTAAGACCTTGATTTTTGTTTCTTTTAAGGTATCAACTGTCTGAGTTTCTAGGAAAATGAGATCTGATGTTAGAGCAGCCAGTTTTATCATTGTTAGAATGACAGATGTGCCAGAGAATGCGGTCTGTTAGATCTGAGATTTTGAAGATAAAAGTCAATTATTTTTTTTCTCTGAGACATTTAAAGCTGATGTGTGCATTTCTTAGAGCCTGATCACACTGAAACAAAAATGTTACCATTTTTAGACTTCACAAGATCCTTGAAGTTCAGCCTAAATGTATTTTTAGCTGAGTGGCTGTTGCCTCCACTTTGCTCATCTCCTACAATCTCAGTATTGTTTTTACTATTGATGGTGAGGTACTGATTTTGATGGTGGGATACTGATTCTGACTATTAGTCATCCACATTCTGTCTTCCTGAGTGTACAGACACACACCCACACAAATTAAATTGAAAAACAAAAATGTTTCTTCAGTGTTTTAATCCCTTTGGAAGATTATGTTGTATTCACATCTTGGTGTTTGATGTCAGAAAACTTAGAAAATAATTTGAAGTATTGAAATTTATAGAAAGTATATGAATTCCAACTAACAAGCTAGAAAAAAATTGCCATTTTATCAAACATCAATATCTCTACATTGCTTTTTAGGATTTTCACCACAGTACCATTAGAATGAATATAAAGTAATGAAACTAATTTTGCTGCTGTTTTATAATACTGGATTCTTATTTGTGGTTAGTTCATTATTCCACATCCCTGGTACAACCTGTTTGATTATATACCTTAAGAAAACCTGCAGAAGACTTATTATGTACACTCTGTGATGCAATAATACTTCATTTTAAGATCAGGTTGCATGTTAGAAGACATTCCCAAATGTTTCAGTCTACTCTCTGCTAAGTGCATTACTATCCAGTATTGTAATGTATAGATTTTTTTTTCTTCTAGAAATTCCTTTGATTTCAAGCATGGCTACTGTTGAGTCTTTAGTAGTAAATGCTGATATGCATGAAAAGCTGGACACACAAAGTTTGGTTCTCTTTTGGTTTTTTTCTGAGAAGTACCTTGAAGACAGATGTGCTCTGCTGGCAGCAGCCATGTGGTTGGGCAAATAAAACAGCAAATCATTTTTTGGTAGTGAAACAATAGCAAAGTTACCTGTGAATGGACTGATGCTGAATTTATCCTGATACCAAGGCCTGACTTTGTATGTGCCTTCAACTTGCTCCTCTTGTCTGCTGCTTTAGTCACCATCTTGTGTGTTAAGTGTATCACACCTACTCCTGTTCCTGCTCCTGCCACTTGGAGTGCATCTGCATTGGCAATAAGACCAAAACTGCTTTAAGACTCTTTAATACTAAGGCTGCTGCATCTTTCATGCTCCTCAGGGCACGGGACCTGACAGAGGTATCTGGTGCCACTTTAGAAGTGCTGGGCTGTGTAGCAGCTGCTCTGGAAAAGGGCATGGTCTTGTCATGTCCATCAGTGGCATCAGATGTCTTTGACTCCCTAAGGCAACACTCAGTGCTTGTGTTGGAGCAGCTGAACCTTGGCTTCTTCAGTGTCACATTTTATCTGACAAAACAGTGCATGCTTACGGTACCTTTTCACTCATGTCAGGATGATTGAAACCAGCTCTGTGTTGCCCAGCTGAGCATATCAGTAGCCTGGAAACTCCATGACAGAGCAGAAGGCATTGGGATGAAAGATCAGAAGGCACTGGGATGACGCTAGCTCTGACAGAAAATTAGTAAATATGCAAAAATAGAGTTATTATTGCATCAAAGCCAATAACTAATGACTCACCCGTGCACCATGGTTAAAAATGCTGTGGGGAACTCTTTTGCATAAAAACGTGGTTCCAGAAAACTCTACTTGGTTTTGCTCAGCTACCATCTGGCAGCACAGAGGTGCATGCAACATTGGCTTCAGAGGAGTTTCCTGGTGTTTATTAATGCTTTGTTTTCTACAAGATAAAAGAAAAACTGTTGATGGTTTTCAGTTCCTGTTTTTTTGAGGGGGAGCTTCTTTTCGAGATTTCAGTATTTTCTCTTTTTTTTCCCCTTTTTTATAAATTTAGTATGGTGGCATTATTTTTGAAATATTTTGAGAATGTTATGTCAAATTTATGTTCATTCACTTCAATGTTTAGGAGTTTTTTGTAGAGCAAAATCTTATTTTGCTGTGTATTTTGTGATAGATTTCTATTCATTTAGCCTAAAAACATTTTCTTTAAACAAAACTAATCAATTTTGTACACCACATGCCCGGTCTAAGGTTATCTTGTCCTTGGTAAAGATTGTATAGATCTTAGAGTAGCTCATTTCTGTAGGACATTCCAATGTCATGTAATTTAAGATTCTTTTGATTAACCTATTGATTTGGGAGGATAAAGGGTAAACTATTTTTCTTTTTCTTGTCTTTTTTTCTATGAGCTTGTTTTCTTCCCACAAGTAGAAGAAGAAATAGAAATTTCCTATACAATTTTTTAAGTTCTTGTTATTATTTGAGTAGGGTTTTTTGCTTGTTAGCTAAAAATCTTTAGGTAATGACAAATTAGTGAATCCTTAGAAAACTAGCTAATTAATTCACTAGAAATGCTTTTAATAAATACTGGGAATATGGAATTATTATCCTACATAACATATTTTTAATGATCTGGTGCCAAAAATTATAGATTTTCTTCAAAAAGAGCAAAATGTTGCAGACTTATGGGTTTTTTAACATTCCAAAGGAAAGTGAAAAGAACTTCTGTGTCACTTTAATTTGAAGATATATTTAGCATTTACAAATGCAAATTTTTGTTACATTTCAGTATGCAAAATGGAAATGCCAACATTTCTCATTTTAATGTCTTGGAATTAAATAGTTCATTTTTTTAGGATGGAAATTTGAAGATGCTGATTTTCAAATATCCACTCTAGCCCATTTTTTGTTTCATGCTCTTATTTAAAAAAAAAAAAAGAGTTTCATTGGGTGTATTTTAATGTGAAATAATGTGTTTAGAACTGTGGCACTTCTCTTTCTCTGGAAATTTCTATGAAGAATATGTTGTGGCAAGTGATGTTCTGCAACTGTGCAAGGTGGGGGTTCATCGAGTTTGCAATTTCCCTTAAGTGGAGTTGCCCTTGTTTAAAAAATGAGTTTTCCAGCTGTTAGCATTTGCAGTACTTGTGTTTGGATATACACTGGAAGTAGTTTGCTGCTTGATAAGTAAAGAAGCTCTTAAACTCCTGTGTTTAAAGAATCATGAAAGGATGTGTGGGTTGATAGGTTTCCATGTTGGTTTACTATGGCTGTGTTGGCTCAGAAGGGACTAGTAAATACTTTAGTGTTTAGAACCAAGACACAGAGTGCCATGATTGCTGTTGGAATGTGTAGGCAGAGGCTTGATTTGACACAAATACAGGATTGGCACAGTAAGTAGCTGGAGTTCAGGCAACCAGCTGGAGGGGAACTGCAGGCTGGACAGGCTGTCCAAAGCTCAATGATTTCCAGGGAAGGTGGCGCTACTGAAAAATGAGAATACTTCACAGACTGGAGGAAACTCTTAGTTCAGGATCTTGGCTCAGGATGCTGCAGGGTCTGCTGTATTCATGTGCAGTTTGTAGGACCCAGGCTCCCAGAAAATCTATCTGATCTATAGTGATAGCTCTGTGTTTTAAACACCATCTCCATAGTCTTTGAAAATTGTAACTCTGCTGTAGAGTGGATAATTGGCATTATTTAACAACCACATGAAACTTTGAGCTAGACAACATTTTCTTGTTAATTGCTCAATCCCAAAGTTGTTTCCAGGTTATGTTCCCTGCACAGAAATTATGATTCAGAATACATGCAGAATTCATCCCAATTAGAATATAGTTCTCATAGAGTATATATCCATAATGATTAGGAAGAAGCAGAATTAATATTTCTCAAAATTTACATTTGTAAAGTTTTGCCTGGTTGTCAAGATAAAGTGATGTAATTCAGTTGTGAGTAAAGACAAAAAAACATGGCATAAGTGAATACAGACAACAGAGTAATTAAACAGAAATAAAATTAAAAGGTAGTTTAGGTTTGGTTTTGTCAGGTTAGGTTTTTAAGTAGAATAGAAGCATAAAATAGTTTATTTAAGGGAGATGGGAACATATGTAGGAATGGGAAGCAGTCATTTGTCAACATAGACAACCATAATGGTAGCATCAAGAAGAAAATTATGCTAATAAAAAAGTCATGTCTCATGGTACCATTATTAGTTGCCTGTGATACATAAATGATAATGAGAACTACATCACTTCTTGAATTTCTAAATTGCTTTACCACCTCATTGTTTATACTTTACATTCTGCTTCACAGTTGGCAGATTTTCAGCACTTTTCAAAGATTATAGATTGTAACATTGCACGTTCTTTGCCTTAATTATACATGCAAATACTGTTTCATGTGTCCATAAAACTTATGAACCTTTTCCATGAGACTTATCCCCATTTGTTCAGCTATAGGAGCTTGGAATTTCTGGTACAGTGTGGGCACACTGCCTTTCTGCTTCCATGGAACATTGACTTTTCCACTCGTTTTGTTCCTGTGCTTTGGGTTGCATACCATTTTAGCCTAGAAGTGGACCCAGGCTCCACCCTTGCACTTATATTGATACATTTTTACTTTGTAGGATTTGTAAACCTTTATTCATTTTCTGATGCAGTTCAAGTTTGAAAGTGCCCACCTATCCCCCCACTGTATTTTACCAAATATCGGTTTTCTCTCACTTGGGTCACAGCAGAAGTGATAAGAGGGATGTTTCTAAACATGATAGTATTAGTCATAAACCCTCAAATGTGTTCTATGACTACTTGACTAAAATTCTATTAACCTTATTTTGAAATCTTTTTTCACTTTAATTATTTCCATCCTTAACAAAAGGTATACATAGCTGGCATAATTGCAGTGAGACAATTCTAATGATTCACTGTAAATTTAGACTATCTGGCATTCACTTCTGTCTTATCATATGACATTCCTGGTAATTCCAGAATGAGAGTTTTGAAGCTTTACTCTTTCTTCTCAGAAACTGATATTAGTGGGGTTTTTTGGTTTTCCTTCCAAGCTCTTTTTCTTACCTAGTAACTCTACTGCTCATTGTTCTTTTCTCATCTAAGTTGATTCTAGGATGGTAAATATCTCTTGGTGTTACTCTATTTCTGTAGTTCCACATGACTATGAAATTATGTTTTTCTTTGTTGGTACTGCCTCTGAAAATATAATTTCTAATTGAATCAATGTCAATTTTCTGTATTTATGGGGTTGTAACCTTGGAGATCCTTCATTTTCCTCTTTCTGTTGCTCCAGAATTTGGCCACTTGTCTCTTTCCTATTTTTTAGCATTTGGAATTGTCTCTCAGATGTTCAATGCCAATGTGTGCTAGTGAAGCAAAACCACTTCAGCTACTAAAACTTATGAAATGTAATGGAGAACCTGTCAAGAACAGTTACAGGTTTTGCTCAACTTCTAGAGCAGCTCACCAGAAGACCCAGACTATTTGACAGGAAAGAAAGAAAGAGGTACTGGGAAATAAAGCTAGTTGAAAAGTACATTTATCCTTAAACAACATGTAAGATAAAAAATAGTGAAAAATTATTAATGACCGATCATCTTAGTGATTTTCTGCACCATACAAGAAACATTAGTTAGATTTTAGCACTTCCTTCCCTTTGTGTCATTTATAAATTAAATTCTCTGTAGTTTGAGGCATGTAAATCTCTCTTGGTGAGAGCAATCTGACAAAACATATATTTTAATTAAAACCCTTTCACACTGAATCTAATAAATTGGTTAATTTAAATTGAATAGATCATCTTAAATGTGTTTAAAATGTGCAAAGCCCACCTCAAAATATTTACTAATAGTATTTATTAAACCCAAAGCATTAAAATGATCTTGATGTAGCTAAGAAATTATATTAACAAATAGAGAGATGGCAAGGTACATTCTTTTCCTGTATGAACTGGTCCATTTAAAGTCAGTACAGTTTGATTGTGGGTGTCTCATTACCTGAGCTTGTGGAAAGCCATGGCTGTGACACCCAGTGGTTTGGTGACAGACAAGAAAATACCTACCTATGATAGATGGATATACTTAGTTGCAATGAAAAAAGCATCTTAATCCTGGCTCTGCTTTTCCCTATGTTTCTGAAACTGTAAATTATTCTTGCTAGGACGTGCTGCAGATCACGTGGTAGTGTCTTTGTAAGGTTTCTATTCCAATGCATGAGGATAAAGTGAAGGCTTGTCTATGAAGAAACCAAGAGAGCCAACTGTGAATTTTGCATTCACTGAGTGCTCATCAGTACTCCTGAAGTACTCCCTAGCAATTAGTTTTTACCAGGAGTGCATTCTTGTGCTGCAGTTGTGTACATGGGTGAAATTAGTCCTAATTCGTAGCTCAGCTTGTCATGTGCTGTCTTCCTATGGCTGCTTTTTATTATTTCTTTCAAGAGCTCTTGTTGGTTTCTGACATTTGAGAAGTCAAACTACTGGACTGTATTGCTCAACACTTTGCAATAACCAATATTCTTGACCAACCTGATCTATTAATTTTTATTGTTCACCTCTGTATAGTTCAGCTGCTTCCATAAAACACAAATGGAAGTGTTTTCTTTTGAGTTACCCTCATGTTAACTGTAGCCCAAAACTGCATTCAGAAAAACGTTACCATATTCACTGTGGTATTGAAAGAGCTCACCTGTCATTACAGAGCGTGTGAAGAGTCTTTTGGTAATATACAACTGTTCAGTTTCATTTAAAATATGAATAGCAGATTTATGTTACAGCTTTATAAATCCACAGTATCCTGTTAATTATGCTTTATGGGTCTCTTAGGTATTTCATAATCCTTGCTGTAGAACAATATATTTTTATTACACTATGTTGCTTAGTAATGCACAAATCTCACTTAAAATGCAGCTGTCTGTGTTTTCTAATGGTTGTCTGTCTTTGCTTAAAGGATGGCACCAATGAGATGCTTTGCCCTCTCTCTCTGTGACAGCACTGAGGGTGCTGGTTTCATATCACGCTTGTCAAGGTTGCCATCATTAAAAGGGTGGTCACTCTCATTATGTGTCTTTTCAGACCCTGGAATTCATGAATCAAAACAGCCCACATACCCAGGAGAGAGGGGGAAGCAGGGCAAGTACACAGGAAGGGACATGGACATTAAAAACAGAGAGGAGGAGGGAGAGGCTGAAGCAGAGAGCAGTATACATTTGTCTTTAATGATCTGCACCTGGATTCAGCCACCCTTTCAGCCCAAAATCTGGCATTCCAGAGTGCAATTTCACAGCTGGAAGAAAGCTCTGTGTGTCAGCAAGCCAAACCCGTCAGGGGTGTGAGAAAGGACCATTACAGTTTTAGGGTTGAAATGCACAGTTCATAGTAAGATTTCTGTACAAAAATGTTCTATTATAGAAGGTAACTGCAAATGAAAGCATTATGTGATTTCTGATTTTTGGTTTTAGTTTGCTTTGTTTTGTTTTTTTTAATGGACCCTCATGAAAAAGTGAAATCAGAAGCAGTATCATCCACATACAAGCTACTTACTGGAATGACAGGTGATTTGTTTTTTCATACAAATTAATCTCTTTTCCTCTGCAAGGTCCTTTGTGTAGACTTGAGCTCTCCTCTCAATGGCCCATTGTAATCAGAACCTGGACTGATACCTTGCAAGAGAAACACAGTGCTCTTTTGAGGTGTCCTGTTGCTGTGAGGAGAGTCACCATTCCCTGCACCTCCTGACCTGTTCCTGCATAGCTGTTGGTGTACAAACTGTTCAGGTCTGGGCAGTTTGTGAGCAAAAAATATTTACAGTTTTAGTTTTCAGTTGTAAGAGAGTTTGAGAGAGAGTGGTTACAGGGAATGGCACAAGTGATTAGTAACACAGAATTATAAATTGTCTGGCTAGTGAGAAAAACCTTCTGATCTTGACAAAGGTGATGGGTTTTTTGTATGTCTGATCAGGAGACTCAAGTAAAGGCATATTTTGGTCTCTCAGTCAGTAGCACAGTAAGAAGATGAACTTTAAATAACATGGATCAAATCTCCTGTGCAGAAATACTCAAAGTTTGAAAAGAATCTGTGACTCTCTTCAGACTTTGGGTATGTGATAAGATCCATGAAGGTTTGGAGCATTAGCTTTACAGTCCTGGAATGCTTTTTTTAGCCACAGGCAAATTTCAGCTGCACTTTATTAGTGACCCCAAACTTCCACCTGCAGTTTGTTTCCAGGCTATTGAACAGCAACATTAAGAGCCTCACATTTGAGTTTTCTGCCTCCTGTGCAGTCATGGAGCATCCTAGGGCTCCATCAGCAAACACCCCTTTGCAATCTGTTTGCAGAAACATTCTTAGAACTCAGGCCCAAGCTGCCCAGGGAATGCAGAAAACCTGTCCACTCAGGTGGTGGGGTTTTTTTGGCTTTCTACTCTTGCAGCCAGTAAAACCAAATCACCTGTCTAGTCCTGGATGAGAGAAGAAAGGGGTGACAAAAAGAATATCCCATATTAAAGAAGATTCAGCTTTTGAAATGGCCCACAAATTTGCAGGAGTTAAGATTTTGTCCTATATATGGCAAACATTGTAATTACCATTTAAATATTCCTTGAATAAAATTCTATGAAAGAATTTACATAAGCATTTTTTTTTATTCCTTCAAAGTATTGTATTCAGGTGGTGAAAATGTAAGTAATTAAAGGAAAATAATTAGATTGAAGCTTAGGATATTTTCCTCTATTTTGCTTAGGAAATGGAGGGAACTGAGGTTGTATACCCCAAAGAAGATGATAGCAAGAGGAAATCTTTAGTTTTGTATATATTTCTGCACTAGTCTTCTGTGTTGGACAGTAATCTGTACTCATAGCAGGTCAGACAGGAAATCAAATGCTTACTGGGCTAAGGCAAAGAAGATCTAGATTAAAACTCTGAAAAACTTTCTAATGATATTGAAACACTGGAATAGAGAATGTGAAAGAGTAGAAATTTCATTTCTGCGGCTTTTGAAGGTGCATCAGATTACTAGTTAGAAGGAAGTGTCTGAATTGTGTTAGCAGGAGGAATGTTTGCTCTATAGTTCTCTGCATCTGAGTATTTTCTAAAAGTGCAGCCATTCAAAAGAAATTAAAATGACAAAATGTGATCTCTTTCAGGTTTTTGGAGATATAATAACTTTTAAGAAACAAAAAAATTGCCTTCCTGATACAATAGTTTTAAGGGAGCTTTATCTTAAAGTCATGATATTCAGAAGATGACAAATCTGGAGGTTTTGTGTTGGAGGGCAGTCAGTATTTCAGAATGTGCACATGATGTGTAGTCTGTTATAAGGTGAGACTGTTAAGTTACAGATGAGAGATTCATGCAAGCATAACTGTCCTCAGAACAAATGAAACAATTATCTAGAACTTAGAAGACCTCGTTGCATGTCCCATAATTTTTATCAAAATGTGTGCTCTCATGTAGTCTGACAAACTACTTCAAATTCCTATTTGTGCTAAAATGTTACTTAAAAACCCATTACATGCACTGATTGGAATGTGTGTCAGGTGCCATATTTAATTTCAACCACATTAAAATTATATGTGATCATGAATAATTAAAATAACCAGTAGAAAAGCATTGGCTTTGAAGGTTGAAAAAGCATATTGTCTGCAGAAATCTTTTTGTGCTCCACTCTGAAATTATCTCCTGATGTAAGAAAGCACAAAATTCAATCCACCTTTTTTTCTCCTTTAAAATTCAGAATAAAAAATATGCAAAATATATTTAAATCATGTTTAGACAAATTCACTTTGTAGTTCGGTGCAGGCTACAGGCTAAATTGGTAGAACTGCATCAAGTTAATTGCTGTGAAAGCTTGTTACCTGCTCTCAAAGCCTTTGCATTTACCCAGTTTCAATTTGTGCAACTACCATTGAATTTAAAAACACATTGTAATTGTTAACAGTGTTTTCATTTTTAACAATCTTTATTTTAAAGAAAGCTTTACTCTGGAGTTAAGAACTCTTCAAAATTACGTAATGAAAATTGTTTCTCCTCCTTCTCCATTATCACAGTGTATGGGAACTGGGAAAGGTTTGACGCACAGGTTCTGTCCTTTTTTGGGCTACACTAATGTTTTCTGTATAATTGACTTCACTAAAACAAAATTCATTATGGACCTCTATATGCAGTTGTTAATGGAGGTAAATCAATGCAGTTAATGATTCTACTGAAAACATGAGAAATATAGCCACTAATTTTGCATTTTTTTTCCTCCTCAACTATGAGATTTTTTTACTATATGCAAACAGATTTGCTAAAATTGGAGGGGGGGGTGGGGTTGTTGTTGTGGAGTAGTTCTTTTATTGGGTGTGTTTTGGTGTTGTTTTTTTTTCCTGTTTGTTTTGCTTTCTTTTCTTTTCTTGCTCTTTGTTTATGAAGTAATGACCAAAAAGTATCTGGTGTGAAGCCAAGTGTTGTAGGCAGGGAAGGCGGCTCAAATTGGGATTATCTCACATTTTTTCTGTATGATAAGGAAAATATATCACATTTTTCTACAATTTGGAGTGTTTGGGTTTTGAATGTAACTCTATTTTAAATTTGGTTTTGTAGAACTATTGTTATATAAAGTTGCAGCCTTTTATAGGTTAACAGACTGTAACTGAAGATTTCAGGAAGGAGAATATGGCAGCCTGTTAGTGATACAGCTCATTCAGCCAAGGAGATACAAAGCATTTCATGATAAAAGGTTCTTCTTAGCCTCTATTCGACAATTTCCTTGGCTTTTTTTGATAATTGGACACATCCTTGTCTTCCAGGTTATATTGAATAATATCCAAACATACTTGGAGAAAGAGAATATGTGCCATTCAGATGGTTAAACAATACACCTCGCATTATGGTCAAATATTTGTTGCTTCTCTGACAGTGGTATATTCCAGTTCATTTTGAGGAATATGGATAGAACACTGGCTTTAATGAACAGTTATATGCTTATTACAAATGTTGTTTTGTAATAAAATTAGTCTTTTTTCTAAATGGTAGATACTTTGGGGTTTTGGCATGTCTTGCTTGAGCCAAACTAGTTTAGATTTAAATACAACTGTTTAGATTTCGATACTGCTGATATAAATTAAAATCTTGACAGTCACTAGAACTAAAAAAATTTATAGCAGTCACAACTTTGCTCTTCTGCTGTGCACTACACTCTATATAGCTTTTCCATTAAAAACACCTGCATGCTGCCTGGTACTAGAGTCATTTAAAGGAATGGATCTTTCAGCTCTTGTGAGATGAACAAAACAGCTTTTTCAAAGAGCACTTATGAAGGGAAGATTCCTGATTTTAGATTTCATTACCTTTATTTTCGTCTGTTCAATAAACTTGAGATACCTGTCACTGCAGCTACTTTCACAAAATGTTTTGTCTTAGTAGCTTTCTGCTTGCCTATGCAGTGTGTCTTCTATGCTCTTGTAGCTTCTTTGAAATGCTGTAAGGTGCTCCTTTCTTCCTGTCCTAAATGGTCATTCTGCAGTGCTGTCACAAGTAATTGTTCTGCTGATGCACCAAGTTTTCTTTTACATTTGTTTAGTCCATGGCAACTTTGCTGCTTGGGAAAAGTGTTCTCTAAAGAGTGGGATGAGAAAAGACTCAGCTTCTGGAAGGAAAAAATAATCCTTGAACTACTAAAAGAGTTCTGTAACAGGTTGATACAGGTACAGTCTCTTTAGCCCTGATGGTTGACTTTGATGTGCTTTTTTGATTTCAAATGCAGGAGGTTCACTTGGTGATATATTTTGCAGCTCTTCCTGCGCTGGAAAGCCTGAACAGTTGATGTTCTGCTTTGGCACTGCTCTGGGGATGATCTAGTCTGAAGTGCACAGGGCAAAATCCTCAGCATGCCTTCAGGTCTTGGCTTCCAGTACCAAATTTCCTTACTAGTCCTTACCCAGCACCTACAGAAAGAAAAGGAGTCCAGAATTCCCCACGAGGATCAGCTGAGCTTCAGAATATATCAATACCATCTTTCGTATGATTTAACTTTTCTTATAGCAAGTCAGAACAGCAGGAGCCTGAACTGTTGAAAATTGCTTCTGATGAATTCTGTACAAGGATCAAAAGTAAAAGGAATAGCACATTCACTTTGTTGCTTCCCCTTCCATTACATTCTCTCTTATCCAATATTTTTATATTTTTCAAAAAATGTTCAAAGTAAACCTGAGATCTTCCACATTACCCTTCAGGAAAAAGCTATTTGTTTTTAACAGGATTCAATATTTCTTATAATTTATTATTCATTTCCTTCAGTGATCATAACTTTTCAAAGTAGTCATAGAGAAATAATTTCAAAAGATGTTGAAACTGCCTGGGTCACATCAGAGGAGAAGAGCAAATGGCTGTTAGCCTTTCTTCCTCTTATCCACAGAGTAACCTTGACTGTCCTTCATGAGGTCAATATAATTGTTATCTATCAAAAACCACTTTATTTCCTTCAGAGCATTGTGATTTAGACTTGTTTTTTAATGAAAATATAATTTTCAATGCTGCTTAGCTGTGTTTTTTCTATGCTCCAAAATATAAACCTTTATCATGGGTTCTCTATTGCTGTAGCTCTCAATGTAGAAAATGCTTTAGACATGTGGGAGAGTTGTAAGAACATCATTCAGATCTCAATGAATTTCAGGTTTTTTCCCATCTTTCTTTGAAAATTTCTGAAGTGTTTGACTAGAAAAATTCAGGGATTGCTCCAAAGCTGACTGAAATCTGGTGAGCAGTTTCTCATTACTCATATGCTTGAAAGAAGGCAGCCGAAAAATTCTTTAATGAGATTCTCTCATTATTTTTATTTTTTTAACCTAATAAGAGGTCCAATTATATAATTTCAGCTAATGATAAATTTCATCACTATGGCCCTTGAAGCTCACAGTGATTCATTCCAAACTTTGGAAATTATTTCCAACAGCAACTTCTGAATATTTCTATTGTTGGAAAAAAATTAAATTTTGACTGGGTTTTCATTATAAATTACTTTGCCTTGGTAACTGAGATGATGCCAGTGGGAGATTCAGTAGCCCTCCAAAAAAGAGGGACTTCCCTTTCTCCTTCATTTAAAATTCAATTTCAAGCTTTGAAAATGAACACTGTTGCAACATTTTCAGAAGGAAAGGGTCAGGGATCTCAGCCTTTCTAGGGCATAGTGTGGTGAAGCACAAACATTTTATTGTCATGCACTTATTTTTGTTTGGACTTCTTCACAGGGTGTCAACCTTCTAGAAAATCCTGCCTAGAACTGGCCTATTCTGTTTCTGTGCCTGGGATTCAAAGCTGTGCTGCTTGTTATGAAGCACATAAAACTGCAAAGTGATGCGAAATTCTCTCGGCTGCAGCCACAGGACTGTTGATTTCTTTCCTAAAGTGCTGTGTGACAGAATAGTGCAGCATGGGCTAGACCTGATGGCCCAGAGCAGCAGCATGATCTATTTATATGGGGTTTCTTTATGCCTCAGTGTATTTCAAATCTTTTCATTTTGTTGCTTAGCTTTACCTCTATTACTCCATAATGTTTACAACAGATATTCTTTTATTTATCAATAGAAAGCAGAAAAATGTGAGACTGCTCAAAAAAAAAAAAAAGAGGAAAAAGGCGCATGCCTAGATTTTCTTTCCATCTTTCCATGACAATAAACTCCTGCTTTACCAAAAGTGACTGAACTTATGTTTAATATTTGGCATATTTTGTACCAAATATTCTCTCACATAATTCATATTGGAAGGTGAACAACTAATGTCCTTTGCATCGGATACTTTGTATCAGATATTAACTGTGGAATATAGAAATATTTTGTTAAGTTTTTTTTTCTTTATTATCTGGAAATGGTGGACCAAGCTTTGTATGTTAGTAGTTGTGTTTCTCAAGTGATGAGTATTTACTCTGTGCAGCCATTCCATGAATTCCTTGGAACTTGATTATTAGAAGACTGTCCGTTTTGAGGTACCCTGTACCAGATCTCCTCCTTTAGACCTGTTACAGTATCACTGAGTGCCAGAACGTCTGAAGTTTGCACAGGGTGTTATCATATGAAAGATCAAGTGATGTAAAACTCAGTAACTTCTAAAGAAAAAACTGTTTCTTAGTTTCAGTGGTTAAGCTGGGAAAGCATTGTAGTTTATTTAATATAGACTGAGGATGGTCTTTTGTTTTGTTTTAAAGAGAGCTTTAAAGTATTTATGTTAAGGTGAGATTTCCAGGTTTAATCTCAGTATTGCACTTTCATTCATGTAGATAACTAAACATCTCCCCTCCAAGGAAATGCATCTGAAATGTACTCAGTAATGTGGCACATTGCATAAGTCTTTGAAATTCAAAATCAAAAGCCACTCTAGTATAACCTGCTATTTGTTGAGAAATGCATATGTAAGTAGCTTTGTGTAATTTTTCATGAAGCTTTTAGACCAAATCCCCTCAGGTACTGGGAATTGCAGTAGAGCATGTGATGATATTGTTTATTCAGGTAGCATATTAGCATTCTTTACACCACTACTTCTTTAGACATCTGGGACTTTGTATAATTGGTTCAGTAAATTTATTTACTTTTCTGTAAAGTTATTTCACTTGCCTACCATGTATCTCTTTAATACATTGTCACTTCTCACTATGAATAGAAGTTGTAGAATGACAGTTTCCAGAAGTTTCCTGAAGTTTCCCTCTTTCCATTGCAGGGCATGGTGAGTTGTATTGAAATGTAGAGTCTAATGCCAGAAGTTTTTTAGGGTGACATGCCAGTAGGGATGTAAAAAAATTAGTTTGCTGACGAACATTCCACTGTTTCACTGATCTGAAAAGTTCTGTGCATTCCACAGCAGTTTCACCTTGCAGTAAGGTTTGAACATACCAAACTTGATCCTTTTACATGTAATAAACGTTATAGTGTTCAAGAGTGATTCCTTATCTTTTATAAAAGTTGATGCTATCAAGTTGCTTGTCACCTGTCCTCTGATCCAGTTGTAGTCACTAGCTCTGGAATGTGTTTTGGTTTGGTTTGGTTTTTTTTTTAATTCAAGAATAAGTTTGGGATTTTTCTTAAAAGTTTGAACTAGTCAGAATTTTTGACCTCTGGAAAGAAATCCATAGCTGACAGGCTGTTTATTAAGGACTACACATACCGTGTAGCAAGGTACCAGGAAAAAAGTTTACAAGTTTCTCCAGAATCAGAAAGTATCTGTTTTACCTTTGAGCATTGTATTTTGAATAAGACTAAATATGACACCAACTGGAATGATTATCATGAGGTAATTGGACCCAAGGGATTAGAAGCATTTGGCTACAGGTTGTACCTGTAACAACCTGGAATGTAAATTATAATAATTACTTCACAATAAAGGTTTGTATTGCTACACCTTATTTCCCAAGTAGCCTGAGGTTAGCAAAATGCTTTTGGATACTTTCAGCAATTTCATTTCCTTTGTACCCTAAGGTTACTTCTATTATCATCAGCTTGATGAAGGAGGGAAATGAAATGAATTTGGTTCTGCAGCTTCAGTGCTGTTTTCTAAAGAAAATGTTTATGCCCAGTACTGTTTCGCTATTTTCATTTTTTTTCCAAAATAAATTCTGCAGATGTCTTATGTGTTACACAAGTGTTCCATGTGACTACCTGTATGGTCACATTACACTGAGACTTCTAAGCAAGCTAGAGCATTTTGATAAATTGCAGTCAGAAGATGAGGAGGGGAGAAGAAATCTGTGAGATAAGGGAAAAAGACTTCAGTCTTAAGAGCTGAGCTTTACATATCTTGGATATTTTGCCATAATTAATATTACTATGCTTGTCATTCCTATGTAGCCTCAACTGCTGACAGTGCCACTTTCTGCACTAGAAGCTCCTTAACTTAGATTGGCAAATGTGAAGTAGCCTGACAAGGGGGAAACCTCTAGGGTCATAAAATATGAGAAGGGTGATTTATAGCTTACATGAAGAAAGCAGTTCTAGCACTGCCTACCTGATCTGGTAGAAGAAAAGAACACATTAAAGTTTTGCATATGTTCTCTTTCACTTCCATATATCAGAAGAACTTCTGCAGCAGTGAGATAAAGGAAAAATGTCCTTAACATGTATTCAGTCTATCGGTAAGGACTGTGTATGTTCTCTGAGTCTTTGGGCCCTAAAAATGGAATAACCTCATAACATAATTAAAACCAGTAAAGGATCTGTCTTTTGCCTTTGTTATCTGCAGAGCTGAAGTTATGCATTGGATAACATTAATACTACAGACCAGCCAAACCTCTGTTTCTACAAATGTTACAATAAAATTTTCCATGGCTCTATGACCTCCCGTAGTAAGCAACATTAATGCTACAATTTCAGTGAATTTTAATCCCATAATACTTCAGCACCAGTGACTCAATAATGCAACATTAGTGGGAGAAGGGCATAAATTTCCTTTACTCACTTTTCTTCCTTTCTATTTACTCACAGCCTTCACTTGCCACAGTGCACTGTTCTGGTGTGTTGGTGTGCACATTAGTGTAGTACGTTATATATGTTAGACAGCGAATGCTTCACAGTATCACAGTGCTGTGAATGGATGGGCTTTCTGGCACTTGTGCAATGTTAGAGGGGTCATAAGATCCTTCAAACAAAGACTACTGACTGATGAACTCATCTCTCACTCCACATAATTTGTCTCTCCTGTCTTTCTTTCATCTGTTTGCCATTAACAAGCAAACTTTTCCCTCCATGACTACCTTGAGTCACAATGCACAGGCTGTCTTGTCATGGATTGTATGATTTCCTAAACCACATCTTGGACCTGATTTGTCCTTTACCCTGTGTATCCCAAGCTCAGTTTACCCACTAATGATTTGGTTTTCTTCTGTGATTATCAGTTGAAGTATTTCACTTGTAATTTGAATAATTAGATGCCTGGATTCCTACTTTCTTTAGATTTAAGGCTTTAGGGAAACAAATGATCCTGCAACCTGGAGATGGGGAGGGGTGGAAGAAAAAATCCCCAAGACTTCTTTTTTGATCTTTGTGTTTTCTCTTTCTTTTGGTACTTAAGAGTAATTTCCTGCAGTTAATCTACTTCACAGGGTGCTGTTGAACTCGGTAGATGATGTCACTGTTCTACAGTAGTAGCTGTGAGTGAATGCACATCTCCAGCTTAACCTTTTCTTAGAAATTAAATACTTGTCCGACTGCACTTCTTTGCGACTAAAAAAGCAACTGATCCTGAAATTTTTAAACAGATCTGAAAAATAAAACATCTTTTCTGCTCTGGTATAAGGCCTGTGAATATGCAGGAATTCAAGATACATTTTCTTTTTTTTCTTTCTGAAAATACAAGTTGAGTTTCATTTACATTCTAGAACTTATATATGTGTAAGAATAGAACTCAACAATGTTTGCTGGTGAAGTAATAACCAAAGTTGCGCAGTCATTAATTATTTCCATCACAGAAATATATAATGCTATTAGAACAAAAGCAGACTATCTTTACAACTCCAGGAAATCAAACATCAGCCACCCAAAACTAATAGCCTGTCATTACATTTCTGTTTACCAGAAAACAAAATTGTGCTCTTGCTGATTTGAAAAGGATCCCTGGAGTAAAGGCTTCTACAACATACATAAATCATATTCTCCATCAAGTAACCTAATGATGCTTTGGGGGTGGTGTCATTAGGCTTCCACATATTTTGCCTGACAAGGAGTGAAACCAGCTTTCTAATTATCAAGGAACTGAATAAAAGGGACAAATAAATAATATTAAATGACATTTTTTATTATCTTTTTCAGAAAAAAACAAGCAAATAAAACAAAGCACACCTTTCTGGGATCTGATTTTTACTAAAATCCCAGTCCCAAAGAGTATGCTCTTGTTTTCGGTAGGAATACAGTTGGTTGAGGGGGTTTTTTATTTATTTTTTTTGCTTGTCATTCTTATTGTCTATTCTCCTAGGTAGGGTGAATAAAATACTCAGAGTTTGTCATTGGGGATAGGTTGCGGATTTATCTTCATGCTTCTTGAAAAACTGTTCAAGACATTGATCAAAATCTATTTGATTTTCTTGTGTATTGAGTCTGCAATGTGGTTTCCCTGAAAACATTTTTTGTTGTCTCATCTAGGTGAGTATGTAGTGTCTTTCCTTTCAAGTAATGTAACAAGACACATTGTTTCCATAGTTTGCTTTTATAGATCAAAGCACCAAATGTTAAATGCTTTTAAAACAACTAGAACTACTAATCTGTCTAGAATGTATTAATTACATTTGTAACAACAAATGACGCATAAGTATTACTATGAGAGAACATAAACTAAATTTTGGATGTCAGAAGAATATGATATTTCAAGCTGTGCCACAAAAATGTGGTTGCCAGTCTTGTCGATTCTTCTCTGCCAAGGGAGAGCAATGAAATGTCCCTTGATCACTGTAATCTGTCCCATCACACTGGGGAGGGAATGTTTCCTTGGAGGAGGGTTGACTGTAACTTCTGCTGCCTCCTTTAAGACTGAACTGCATAGAATCTACCTGGAATTTGAATCCAATATCCTCTGAAAATTATGACTGAAATACCCATTTTAAGAAAGACAAAATGTGACCAAGTGCATGTGAGATCACAGTTTCTCTGACACCACTTTGTATAGACTGGCTACCTCACAAGAGTAAATGGAGAGATGGAAACTTTGGGCCATGGATATGAATCTCATATCTGAATTATTCATCTGTCATGTTAATGAATTAGTTCGTCATTTATAGTCTTCCAAGTTGAACCTGACTTTTCCATTGCTGAAACATTTCTGCTTAACTGTATTGCCATTGTTATTTTTTTCCTGATCTCTTCATGTCTTGAAATTCAGACTGTACTCTCCTTTTAGGGTTTGCACAAATGTAGCATTCTTATTTTCTAAAATAGCTTTTGGATTAGAGCCCTGCTAAAAGCACACTAGGCACTTGCATTGTCACGATAAATCTTTCTGTCCTATCTGCAAACCATGCAGATCAGGCAGGAGAGTCAATAATCACAACAACGTGAATCTTTTTGTACAGTGTGGCTGCCTGAGATGATTTGAGGGCATTAGTAACTGGTATGTACACACTGCCATGTTTTTGCCTGTAGCTCAGCATCAACTAGTTTGATAAAATCAGAATGATCCTAATTCTCTATTAGCCCATAATGACAACCAGTTGTGGTTTGTTACCCTCTGCTCTGGCACTTCTCCATCTCCAGTTATAAAATTAATGAAATTGCTGACATTTAAATGTCTTCTCATCCATACTCCAGATAATTACCTGTATATACTTTAATGATTTCCTCACACACTTCATGCAATTAAAGACATAAGCAATTTGTCTTTCTTCTAATACATTTTGAGGGAGCATATATCTTAAGGCTATTAGTGTCAAAATGTTGTTGTCCTCTATATCCTGGAAAGCTTCCTAATATCGTATCTTTAGAATATTTGGGGCTAGGTTAGCTATTTTAAAAAACAAATTGCTTAAATTTGCCTAAGTTTTCTTTTGAATGCTGCTCATCTGTAATGGCATAGCAACATATGTTTTCAAGCCGAGAAGGAAAATTTGAGATGCTTGTTGAGAGGAAGTAATTTGATGGACTTTTAGATACCACCATCTAGATTCTAATTCTAAATAAAAGCTGTTTAGATGTTTTGAGGCCTGTAACTTTGGGTTTGAGAAGGCATATTTTGTGTGTGTGTGGCTCTCTGGGCCTTCTCCACCAAGTGTCAGGCATTTAGTTCCATACCTTATGCTATGGCTTTCTGTCTTGGTTGTTACTTGTCCACATGCTCTGTCATGCACAAGTGGCCAGACTGCAGAATTTTTCAGCATAGATGACCACATGATTAAAATATGCACAAAGTTAGAAGAGAGTTTAACTTTCTGGTCCTGTGTCCTTAATGCCCAATATAACAGGTGCTGTTCTAGACTGTAGTTCGCTACTTGGTAATAGTATTTCTGTAATAACACTATTTGTTTTACTTATCTTATAGAGAGATGAAAGATAGAGTATCTAAGAGCCATTAAATCAGAAATTCTTGTATTTCATAGCATTTCTACTAATAATGGATCAGTGTAACTAGGCAGGATGCCAAATAGATCACAATGTTTTGCTTCCATTACAGAAGTATTGTTTTTCTATAGCTTCATGG
>JAWWLZ010000004.1:22351476-22366200 GCA_035041345.1 Poliocrania exsul | reverse complement strand
CAATTATCTGTGCATCATAGCTGGGAGATTTGTTGTTCTGAATCCAGATTTACAAACTTTGGCTTTTGTATCATTGTTTGAAAACATTCTTTACATAAAGATCTGAAAACCAGGGTTCTCAACTAATTGGAATAAATTTACTCTTAAAAAGTAAGCAGTTATTAAAATGTAGGCATCTTTTTTCTAACAAAACAGGCATCTTTGCAGATCCTAAGCTGCTTTAGAATGCGCATTACCTCAAGACAAAATCTTTGGTGTTACCATCAGTCTCTGCTCTTTCTGACCAGTTTCTTTCTAGAGCCCCTTGGGGTGCTACAGTTTTTGTGGGTTTTTTGGTGTGGTGAGGTTTTTCTGTTGGTGTTGGTTGGTTTTGCAGAGAGGTGAGGGGTTTGGGGTTTTCTCCCCAGAAATGATTTTTCAGTTTTTTCTTGTATTTTTCCTCATTGGACTTTAAAATTCTGTGAGCATTTGGAGTAATTTAGAAGTCACATATTTTACAATTGACATTGGATTCTTGAAGTTGGGGGATGGGTAATTTAATGTAAGGGGTGGTATGAGACCTTTAAGAACATTTTATTTTACTTCCTTCTGTAAAAAGAAGGTTGACAAATGGCAGATGACACAGAGAAGAATGGCTTACATTGGTGGTATCAACCTAGGACAACTCTGCTCTGTTAGTTATTTGGCCTGGCTTAAAGAAAAAATCTCTTACAGAATCTTGTGAGAGGCCTTTTCAGTAATACATAATGAATTAACTAGAAGAAGGTTAACAAAATAGTACATATCAGCACATAAACCTTTTCCATTAAGCACTGACTGCATGAATTGCACCCCCTTCTCTTCTTTTAGAGATAAGAATAGATTCATTAAAGTAGTTCTAAATATTTTATCACCTTTAATGTACTCGTACAGACAAGGCTTTGCAATGCAGTCTCAGACATAATTCCTAAATGAGCTCTTTCCTTCATATAAACTCTCATTAATCTATCTTAAAAAAGGTGTATGTCTGACTGCTCAATACAAGCATTGTCAAACCTGTGATGTGTCAGTTTATGTGTAATAAAATAAATTAGCCTAAACTATGTAGATAAAAACATAATAACATAGAATTCCTGAAGCTAACTGAAAATTTGCCTTGTTTTCTATGAAGAAATAAGATTTTTTGGGTTTTGAGACAATGAGTACCTCTCATAATAAAGATGAGTGGCCACGGAGTGCACTGATTTCCCTTCTAAAATAGAGAGGAAATCTCCTCCCATGTAGTGAAAAACTGGACCTTATTAAAACCATTCTGAATTTTCTTCTAACTTGAAGGATGTCACTGAAGAGCCATTCCCTTTGGAGTGACTAATCACTATTTAGATTACAGGTGCTATCTTGGTAACTGAAAATTATCTTCATTTTGATAGACTTTGTCACATTGTGGCATCTTGTGGAGCAAACCACCAGTCCTAATACAGTTGGTTACATCTTCTGTCCAGCCAATGGTTGCTGATGTGTGTGACAGGCAGGAGGATGCCACAGCAACAGACCTTTTGGAAGCCCTTTTTCAAAGCATTGTTATTCACTTTGGGACAGTAATATGATTTCAAGACTTGTGTTCATGGCAAAATAGAAACCTTTGCAAAAGTCAGAGACAGTTCAGGCAGAATGGAGAACATTCCCCAAGTGAAAGACAGTAGCCAAATAAAAGAGCAACTATTTCTGGAGAAGTGCTGGGAAGGCTTAAGAAGAAAATTATATGGATGGATGGAAGCGCATTAGGCAGAAATAGTGATTTTAATGAAGAAAAATACTTTGTCATGGAAGAAAAGAGGAAGAGAATATGACCCTGTGACTAAAATGTTCATCTTTCTGTCAGGTACCTGTATGTGGAAACAGCATCCTCTGTCTCTAGGTTGTTGTGGATAAAGAGGTAAACCTAAAAAAAGCTACTGAGGGGTGCTATATGTTTATAGACTGTCTTTTCAGACTCTCTTTACTGGCTCATTAAAAATCTTTATGTGAAGGGTTGTAAAGAAAGGAAAGCTTTTCCTGATTTATGGTAGAATCTCTAAGTATTGAATGTTTCAGGGATGGGTCTTATCTTCTCTTGGTGTAAAGATTTTGCTCTGAGAGGTAGAACAACTGATACTACCAGAGTTCCAATGGCTTTAGAAAAAACAAAGCAATGAAAAAGTGAAGCCAGGTGCCATGTTGGCAATCCATGCATGGCCAGCTGTAGATAGACCTGAAGGAGTACACAGATTACTGCCTGCACTGTGTGTGGGGCGGTGCATGGACCTGAGAGAACTGTGATCTTTGGAATATCCCCACATGCAGGTTGGATGCAGTAAGTGAGCAGTTCCCTGTGGTGTTGGATAAGGGCTCAAGCTCCTGCCTTTGCGCACAATCAAGGTCTGTTTCGTACTGTCCTTTATGCTGCACTTACTCAGTTTGCACAAGGTTTACAAATAAAAAGGTGTAGCATACCTGAATGCAGTGGTGATGGAGCACAGTGAATGCGTGTGTATCCACATCACTGTCTGGTGCTCCCAGAGGAATAGTTAAAGAATCCAAGATGTTTTTTGAAGGGGTAACTGTAGATATAACCTGTATTTTATACATAAAAACTGATAAGTACCACTAAACAAACATTTAAAAACTCTTTAAATATATGAAGATACCTTTTTGAAAGGGCATTCCCACTATCAATATCTTTGTTCCAGTTATACTTTTGTATTAAGTCAAGCAAGCAATGTTGTACAGGGAGAAACACTTGTCACTCAGAAGAATATGGAGTGTGACGTTTGAAACATGAATGAATTTGTGATTTCAGGAACACAAGAAACTGGGGGGAAACAATGTAATAACAGCATTGTGGTGTGTGGATTAATATTTTCCTTGTAGCACTCTATCTGCTTTGAAATTTACACAATGATACTTCCAAAATACCTAAGGATCATGTGAAAGAACTCACAGTAACTCTGTGCACATTAAGCTTGTCAGGCTGGTTCTATAACTTGTCCAAATTGAAAGCCTTTCCAGAGATCCCATAGCTGTGAATTCTTTGCAGGATGTCTGAATCCAGCCATAGTTTAGCCAGCAGATCTAGGATGCTTTTAAGGATACAGCCAGGTTTCTCAGAGGCAATCTGGACATCATCCCAACGTGGCAAGTACCAACTGCACAGCTGGTGTGGTCGTGTCTGTCCAGCACAGCTGGAATTGGCTGATTCTCTTTGCTGCACAAACCCCACAAAGGCCGGAGTTCCTAGCTAGGAGAGGTAGAAAAAGCAACACAGCTATTTCTGTGACACTGGATTGCTCAAATTAAATCAAAATCTTTGATTAAAACCAGGGGTTTATACTTAGAACTGTGTTTCAAGAAAAGGAAGCACATAAAAATAGGAAAAAGTCCTGGAAACTTCAGAGTTTTCTATGTTAAAACATGTTACAAATAGTATATATATATGTATTCAGAATAAGCTTTACTTGTGTCCGTGTGTTTTACCAATATTCTATGCTTCCTATATATTATATATAGTAAACTAGTAAGTTCTAGTTGAAGGAAAATGGGAAGAAATGGGAAAAAGTGGAAAATTTTTTCCATGTTTTAAGACTTTAAATGTCTAAACCCAAAGCTTTTAATCTCAGAGAGTTACTTATGATATTTTTATAACGAAGAAAGTGATTTGAAAAGCTTGCAATATTCCAAAATGAAACTTTAGTTTCAGCTGACAGTGGTTGTTTTTTCATTTTCTTCAGTTTTACATTTGAACTGGTAACTGTTACCAAAATGAAGCCAGTTTGAACTGATTTGGTTTGTTTATTTACTGTAGCAAACACAGAATATAGAAACAATTTGATTAAAAACATTCCCTTGCACCTGGACAGCAGCACATATTTCCTTTCATAGGGTTACTCATTAAATATTTACATATCATGTGCAGAAATTAGTAACTACCAAGAGAAGTAAATTAACTACATTTGTGCCATGATATTGCAAGAGCTGATTTAAATTTCTAGTTTGATGCAAGGGCAGAGTAGATTTGTAGGGGAAAGGCAGCATCAGCTCTGAGGAGGCTTTAATGTGTAAGACTTGTGATTGGCAGCTGCCAAGAATGTGAAAAAGTTTATGTAGTGACCACTTTTCCACAGCCTTAGTAAATGTGACCCAGACATTGTTGTCACTCAAGTAGCTTGAGGTCTGTTTTCTAGTCCTGTGTAGGCTGTAGAAAACACTCTTTATTTAAAGGATTTCTTGAGGAAGGAGTCTAAACTGCATCCTTTTTTCCTTGGTTGTATTTCTTACAGCCACAACTAGAAGTTATTGCAGCCAGGAATATTACTGCAGTTCCTTCTAGGGGATATTTCCACCATTGGTTCTCATAGCAGCTGGCTTCTGTCTTCTTTGGAATAAAAAAGAAGACCAAACTAAAGCACTGGGGAATCAAACCCATTAACTCTTACAAGCAACAGTAACTTCTTGAAGGTACCCTCAAAGATGATCAGTGAACCAGGAAAGGATTTAATGGATCAGTGAGGAGATAAGCAGAGATTTCCACTTCCATCCACAGCCTTCTGAAACAGAATCAGAAGCTCTAATAGGAACTCTGCTATCAGACCTCCATCTCTCCTCCTTAAGACCTCTCAGTGACTCATTGAAAAACTCAGACCTCCCTGATCTGGCTTCAGAGCATTGCTTTGCTGTTGCAGCAAACCTTTTCAAATCAAGGTTTCCTCAAGAATGAGAATAAGGTATATTTCCCCCTCATTCTTGCCAAAGCAATGGCATAGACCTTGAACAGGTTCTCTTACTAATGAATCTTAAAAAGAGAATTTCACTTTCCTGGTTCCTGAGCCTTACAAAACTAGTTTCTTCTAAGGATGAATGGTTTTATATAGAAATTCATCATTTTCCCTCTTTAGAAAAAAAATCTACACAGAGGAATATTCAATCTCTAAGGATTTCTGAAGAGCACAATTCCCATTGCGTGAAATCTTTATCAGACTATCTCATTAGGTGGCTCAGTCTGTGGTGGAACACTCTTTAACCTGCTGCTACTCAGAATAAGTGAACTGCTAGTTGCAGGATTTCAAACACTTTGCTTAATCTTGTCTCATAATGAGTGCTTAATGATAGAAGAGGGAAGGAGAGAGGCATTCATATTTTTATTATTTCCTCTTTGAAATAGTTTCAACTGACCTTTCCTAAATGACCCTCAGATTAGTTTCCTAATAACTTCTAATTAATGTTTTCCACTTACTGCTCTACATATGAAATCTGATGTCTTATTTCTTTCTAATACCCAGCAATTATTGGATTCAGTCACAATAGTTATATGATCTTGACTTCACAGCTGCATGTGAAGTCATCTAATTTTTTTAACATGTACAATATACAGTATAACAATGTAAGTGCAAAATATGACTGTAGAAAAATAAATTGGTGTTAGATATGCAAAGTGTATTTAAAATAGTTTTATGACAGATTATTTTTTATCAGATTTTTGTTGAAGAGGTTAAAGGTTATTACAAATGAGTCACTGCAAAATCGAGATAAGTCTTGTGCTGTCTTTCATGATCATTGAATGTTAAGTTTAAACAAAATGCATTTTTACTCTGGTAAAGCATTTATTATTTATCAGTACTAATGTTGTTTATTTTACAATCATAAGCATAAGTGGGTTTTATATCTAACACTAGGTAACTGGAATAACAAAATTTCTTTTTCAATATTAAGGAGAGAGAGTTATACCTGGATATAAAATAGGCTTTTCCCTAAAATTATTCTATGTGAGTGCAAGAGTTCATATTATTAACAAGAAAATGTATGATTTCATCTGCTCTGAGTTTTAGCTGTTTCTGATGAATCTTTCATTCTGAAATACATTATATATGTAGGTAGCTGAGGACTGAGATGTAGTGATATCTCATTTTCCTGGGGTTCAGTCAGCAATAACATGCAAAAGTGCCCTCTAAGTGTGAACTGGGGCTTTTGGCAAAAAAAACTCTAACAAGACTTAAGAAATTTGAAAGTGTGAGCTGCGACAAATTGACTCTCATAAAATGGGAATGGAGAAGGACTTAGAACAAGAATTTTTAGAAACGTTACAGAAACTTCTTCCTGCAGTTTCAGGAATTAGGATATTACTGTACATGCCTCAAGAAGCTGGGAAGGTTGATGCTTTTGTGGTATTTCTTACTAAATTGTGTTCCAAGATGGTGTTACTGTAATACAGAGACAGCTACAGTGGAGCAACTGTAGCTGCACATTTTTTTTTTTGCAATATTTACAGGATGCATAATTCACCAAAACATGACATTTTCTACATGTAGCTGCAAGTGACCTACTACTGAGATGTTTCTGTATGTGCTAGAATTAATTTCTTTATTTATTTTAGAAATTACTTCCCAGTTCTTAACCTAAATGCAGCATTACTTTGAGAGTTCAGAGATCCACAGTGCTCACATCAACAGTATCATTTATAGCTTCTTGGAGTGTGAATGTCAAACTACTCAAATGCTTCCTTTTCTATTACAAAATTGTTAATATTTTAACAGTATTCTTAAGTGTCTGTGTCAAGAGTATCACTATTCATACCATGCTAGCAGGAAGCTTGTGTGCTTCTTGCATGACTGTAATTTAACAGATGGCAGGCCTAGAAACAAAATGCTTAACTTCAGTCTTCAATCAAATAATTTCTTTTCACTTGTCAGTTGAGGGGACTTTTTTGAATTTCTGCAATTGTGATCAAGATGTTCTAGGAGCTGAGTTGAGTCATTTAAACATTCAACTAAGGCAAATGTGAATTATTTTGTTGTACTGTAGACTGTATTGCAAATTTTTTTTCTGAAATTGCAAAATGAATTGGAAAAATTGGAAAACATGACTGGAGGGGGCTGAGTATACAGACAAGAAAACATCACTTTTTATATATGTGTTCAGAAATTCAGTTACTTTAAAAATATACAACTCTCATAGGAGCTCAGGCTGAAGTGATTGTCCAGGATAACTTCTGAGTGTATTTCAAACTTCCTGTTCCACCCACAGATACAATTTCTCTTTTATCTTCCTAGGAGTACTAAACCACAAGTTGTGGGCTTAAGACCATCTGAACAAGTAAAACTGTCCTTTAATACTGACCTGTTATTAATGTTTTCCAATGTCACCAGTCTCTATGACATTTTATGCTGTTGCAAAATAATATATCACATTACATTGGATATCTTCTTTGCCTTTTCTGAGATTAGTAATCCTTAATTTTGGAACTTGTCTCTTGTGCTACCCATAACAAAATTTCTGTTCCCACAACTTCCCAGAGGATGTCTGGTTGCTCCTACTTTTATTTCAAATGTAGCACACACAAAAACAGTGGCTATTTTTGCCTTTATAGTACTACCACTGAACTTACAGTAAGTCTGCACTTCATTGACTTACTTGATAAATACACTTTATCAAGTACCCACATACTTGAATACAACAATTTCTTGTATTTCTGCATATATTTTTTGGTTAAGTAAGTATTAATTGGTTAGCTGGTTTTTTGTTCTGCTGCTTCTGATTATTGTACCTCCACATTTCATGCAGCTTCAGGTGACCTCTTTGACCAATGAGATATGTATTACTGTCTGTCCCATTAGAAAATATAAATAACTTGCTTGCCATTCTGTGTCCAGCTCCATTTTCTAGGCAGCATAAACTGAACTGGTACACTCTCCCCAGTCCTTGAAGTCTGCAGAGTAAACATGTATAATTCTGCAGGGGTACGTGGGCATAGGCCATGGGAAGAGCAATACACACTCTTTGCCTTTCACAACACCTCTCTAAGCTGTGATAAGATCCTTAAATGTCAAAACACCAATTGAAGCTGTGAGAGCACTCAAATGTCTTCAAAAAAGTTCTAATAATATTTTGGGAGTGGCTCATTAAATGCCAATGGTATACCTGTTAAGATGCTTTACCAGAAATACTGTCATGGAATCAGACTCACAAAATCTATTTCCTAAGCAAAAAAATTAATCTTTGGAATGCCTTTAGATTTGATTAGACTGATCGCTTAAAAAAATTCAGTTCCTAATAATAATGAAAATTTCCAAATTTTCAGTAGAAGCTGTTTATAATTTGTTGCTAAAGCACATAATTTGCAAAATCAAATCATAAGCATCATATTGGAAAATACATTGCTGGATCTGACTCGGACAGAAAATCTGTGACCTTTGAAATCTTCAATTACTTCCTAGAACCTGAATTTTCACCTCCGAATTTCTTTACTGAGCTTACCAAAGAACTTTGAGCAATCCCTCAGCTAAAGGTCACAATGTTGTGTGGTGTTATCTGGGGTTTTATTATTTCCTCATAAACTATGACATTTATAAAATGTCAGCATCTGAAGAAATCAGGGCTATAGGAACATTGAGTAAGAGTTAAAAAAACCCCAAACTGTTTACTTTAGCAGTTCCATCAGTGATGGTTCAGAATTATGAATGTGATCACAACAGAGAATATTCTTTACAGGTATTATTAATAGTATTTCACTGAAATACTTCACTCTTTCTTTGATTCATCTCAAAGCTGCTGGAATCTGCTAACATAGTGAAAATATCCCAGATAAACACAATGTCACAATAAAAACAGGAAATAACAAAAAAAAAAGTTAGATTGAGGTAATAAGAATGAACTGTTCTGTAGTATGAGCTGTGTTATGGGCAGAGCTGTTTTCTCAAGACAAGGAACGCACCCTACAAAGTATGAAGAATGTGCAAGCCAATATAATAATAAATTCATCTTCTCATGAAAGATAAACCAAATACCTCCTGGCTGAATGCAGAAGAGGATGCAGCTAAGAAGATGAAGCACAGAGTTTTGTATAAGCTAAATCTTCATACACTTAGAAGATCTAGGTAAGATGCAGCTTTATAATGAAAATGAGACTTTAGAAAAGGCAGTAATAAGTTGGCAGCCACCTGAATACTTTGTTAGACTCACTTTCTCCCATAACATCATAAGCATGATATAAGAAAATGAAAACTGAAGTTTGGCTTTACACAATGTGAAAAAAGAGGACAGGTATGAAGGTTTTCTAAATAGATTCTTACTGTCCTTTTTGGAAGCTTTTACATAGTTCTGGACTTCCCCCTGCCCTCCCCAAAGGTAACTTGGGAATATTTATTTGATTTCCATTAATTAAGGACATAGACATTCATATATCTGTTTGCCTCTTGTTTTTCAGATGGTACTTGGGTCATCCTGTCAGCCTTGCATCTACAAACTACTGTTACCACAAGCTCAGAAGAGATGCAGAGACAGTTCAGATTGAGGTAGTCATGGACTTACATTTTCTTTCTCTCCTCTCTCCTGCCTCATTGTTCCTTGTAGCTTACCCCAAACTTGTGCTTCTGTTTTTTGGACATAGTCTATGTGACCACAGCCTTGGATTTATAAAACTGTTTTCAACCTGTTTTTGCTTTTATAGAAATAATTCATTATTATATTATTGTTGATGTTGTTATATCAACTGTTGATATTATTATATAAATTATCTCAAGTATGCATGTCTTTTTTCCTTTCCAAACTTCTGTATCAGAGATAAATGGAGTGCTTCTTTGAAACAAAGAAGTCCCTCTTGACATAATTTCTTATCTGTAACCCCGTGCTGACCTCCAGCATCCTTAAGCCTGTAATGAGCAAATAACAGCACAAGACTGACCGTTGTCCCCACACCAAGGGAACACAAACAGCTGCAGCAAAACTTCAAAGCCAGTGACCTCTTGTGAATTCAAGTGAAATTGTTTTAGAACTTGTGATCGCTCTGTCCTTAGGTGTTCAGAGAGAGATGCCTTTGATATATAGCTTATTGCATTAAGCTGTAGTGATTCTGGCTTTCATGCATCATTTGACAGAGAAAATGAGAATTTGCAGAAATAAGAGCTAATGTAAAGTATATCAGGTCGCAATGCAGTTAGACAGGTAGGAAATAAAGCTAATACATGAGGTTATAGAGTAGTTTGCACATTTTATTGTATGTGCACAAAAATATATTTGTTTTTTTCCATATCAGATTTAAAAACTACTAAGTATGTTGGGTTTGGAGGAGGCTGTATCCTCTTAACAGAGAGGAGGATTTCAATTTCAAATAAACATTCTTACACAAATAATAAAGGCTAAATTAAAAGTGGATGAAGAAAAGGAAAGCTCTAAGCAGAAGCATGAGAAAACCAAAATGGTTGTTGACTTAAGTAAGGGTTTTACTAGTTCTACAGTGTATGGAATTTTTTCAGACATACAGACATCATCTTAATGCTTGTGTGACATTTTGGGGAGTTATTTGAAGAGTTTGTCAGACTGGTTCTCACTCTGCTTGCTGAAGTTCACACTGAAGAGGGATTTCTTCACCATACATTTCTACTTATGAGAGGATGGAAGGAAAGCACTGCAAACATCAAGAAAGTGCAAGTAATTGCATTTTAATTAATGCCTTTGATACCCAAGAATAGATTGGCAATAGTTAAATCACTTGTTGCATAGCATGCTGTTAAAGTGACTTGCAGAGGCAAAATATTTCACAGCCTATTAAAATTTCCAAGATTCTTGGACGCATAAGCTCTAAGGTGATAGATATTTCATTCCTACTGCACTTTAATGTGTCCATAACTTGATGGTCTTTGTGGACAAGAATCTTAATTTCCTATCAGAAGAACCACTTGCTATTATTTACAAAAAAGGGATTAAATAACTTGGGCTATAAGAAAAAAGAGTGCCTATGTCAACTTCTATAACAAAGGAAAACATAAGCACTATTTTAAATTGTGGACTTTGCATAGATGTGCATAAGAAATTGGTTTTTTCATGTTAGAAATTTATTTCTCACACTTCAGGAACAAGATATGAAGAAAATGAGGGACAAAACTGCATTCCTTCATACTATGCTCTTAGAGGCAATTTGGCTTAACAGGATTTATGAATAGGTTTCAACTATTTTTACTAGTGCTGACGATCCCCTGGAAACTTCACCTACTTTCAGAATGTTTCAGCTGCACCAATAAACAAGAGCCTTTTAAATTTATTTCAAAATTATTTTTCCCCTCTGCAGCCCTAAAATAGAAGATAAAAAGAAGGAAAAAAGGTATGAGTGTGTGTGTGTGTTGGTTCAGTAACTGAAGCAATACCCGGGGATGTGTGATGGGATGTGCAATACCCTGGGATGTGTAAGCCCCAGGTTCACTTCATTGGTCACTTTGTTTTGGAGGGAAAAGTTCTATTCTAAAACTACAGAGATAGCACCAAAAGAGACAAATTAAGGGACTCTCATACATGCACAGGCAAAGTGAACAGACAGCTTGTAAAAAGCATATGCTTTTATTATCAAAATTTAGAGTCAGAAGCTTCCAATCGATTCTTATTTTTACCGTATATAAAGCCAATGTAGTACTTTATTGCTTCCATAACATTTTATGGACCTCAACCCTAACCATAAAGAATAAATATGTTTATATTAAAATGTCAGATTTTCCAAAGGTCTTGGTCCTTTGTTTAGAATGACCTGCTTAGCTTTCATCTTAATACACACTACTGTTGTTTCAGATCTCAATTCTCTATCCCTCTTCCTGCTACACAGTGTGTTGTATTTCAGATGGGATTGCAAAGTCTGAAAATATCTTGCTGCTTACAAACTAAGGAAGATAGTTGCAAGCAGTCACAGAGTTCTACTGTTGGACCCTTTCCTTTTTACATGCCTTGATCCTCTGAGGACAGCAGAGAATGGTGACTCTTTATTTCTTTGAAAACTTTTGATTACAGGAGAAATGTGTAACAAAATACTATTCTGGAATCTGGTAAACTCTGTGTGCAGGATGACTAATTTTGCTTCCCACTGCTTTGCTGCTGAGCGTGGCTTCCCCTTTGCTACAACATATATGGTATTTTCATGTTATGGCAAATAACTATTGCAGTTCAGAACTATGATTATATATGATAGACCAAATTGCAGTATGGTTCTGAAGTATAAAACTGATTTATAAACTCATGTAAAAAATAATATAGAGCTCAAGGTATGGTAGCAAATGGAAAAATTTTAGGACTCAGTGAAAAAAGATTATGCATGTCTAAATACCTCTTTCTCTAATTGCCTCGAGGTAATTTTCAATGATTTTTTTTTTTTAGCTACTACATTATTTGGTATAGCAGAAATCAGTAAGAGAAATAGGGAGAGTATAACTCAAGAAGAATGCAATGCATCCCAAAAGTAATAGGATTTTACCACTTTGTATACTAATTTTAGAAGATTGCAGACATTATTGCTCTCATAGGTCAGCTATATGTATCAATCTGTTGGAATAAATTTTTCATAACTTCCAATTTCTGTTGCTCATATATTTTCCTAGAAGCTTTCATAATTTTGTCTTTAAAACATAGCAATGTAATGCAGTTCTGTGATGAAAAAGTTTTGATTATTTGACAAGGTAATAACAGTTTGACTTCGTGTTTGAAAGCCAAATATTTTTAGTGGCTAATGTCTTCTGATCTTTTGCTTTTCTATTTATTGTCTTCAGGAAAAAAGTTTTCGTTTTAGCAGACTATGTTGTTATTTATCTTGATTTCCCAAGTTTTTTCTGTGTTATGTGGCACATATATATCATTCCAAAGGCGTTGGATCTGTCTTCTTGATACAGAGAGATTTTTGCAGTATTGTGTTTTGAGAAAACTGTTAAACACACATCATTTTTTCAGAAATGATGTGAACTAACTACACTTTTATAACTCACAATTCCTATGCTATGAATTCCAGTCCAGTCAAGAGGATCCCATGAAACAGTATGATAGGAACCTTCTTCATTGCAAATACTGTGACATAAAGAGAAGAGTATCTTATTCTTCATTGCAAAATCCAGACTGAAAGGTGATCAAAGAGTTGAAAAATACCTCATTATACTAGGTACAAGTACTGTATAGTGTCTTGATAAACGTTCAGTCTATCTACTGTGGTATCCTTAGTGACTACAAAATGACATTTTCTTTAAAATTTGTTGAAGCGATTTTGAAAATTGTTTCCTAACTCAGCAACTCTGTCCGCAGGAAGTAAATCTTATGAATCAAAAATAATCACTGCATCTTTTCAATGCAATCAACTCAGTCATCATAGCCCATTGTTTAATATAGAAGACACATATTTCTTGGCACAATTTATGCATAAATTTATTATGAAATTGTTAACTTTATTGGTAAATACTTCAAAATCGCTTTGTTTTTCTGCTCTTGTTTAAAGTACTACAAAAATATTTACTGAAAAGACTGCATGATACATTCTAAATCTCTCAGAATTTGTTTTCCCACAAGGCTACTTTTTTAAAGACTGCTGTCATAAAAGTAATATTTATTTAGGTGCCAAACTAAAGGATAGTTTTAATTTTTTTCTTCTACAGGAACATAAAAAATTCTTATTTTATTGTAGTGGAGTGTTTTTGCCCTGAACTATTCTAAGGAATAATGATTTAGTCATTATGGGGAATAAGAATGCAAACTTAGGTGCTGTAAACCAGACAATTTTCCAAATAAAACCTGAACTGATACTACTCACTAGTTTTATGGAGACTGGTAACACATGGATTTCATTACTACTGTGGGGCATGAGCAGAGTATTGGCCAGTGATAAAAGTGAATATGCTCTTTTGCACTACACCTCTCTGATAGTATTAGTGGTGTTACACCACCATCTAGAGGCCCAGCTGAGATTGAGCGTTGATAAAGGAATACCTGTCACACCTCAGAAGAGTTATTAGTTCTCCTTTGAAGTCACACATATAACTCCTTTGAACTAGTTATGTATCACCACAGCACAACTTCTAAAGTGTATCCGCAAAGCTTTTCCATACCAGTGAAAACTGTTGTCTATACTGTTGTCACCTGTTTATATTTATCATTCAATCCATTATGATTAATATGATCATTTCAGTGCATGTTTGTTTTTAGCCTAATGGAGGATTTAAAATATAGTGCAAAATCTTGTTTCCCCTTGAAATGTAAAGTCATAACAGGAAAAAAACCTTCCTTGTAATTTCTTAGTTTGGCTCAGAAGGCATTTAGTTTTAAAGAGTAATTGTAAGAAGTTGCTTTTAGAAGGACCTTTTGCATACCAAAATTTTATCCTTTTAAGGCCCACTTTGCTGAAAGTTGTCCAAGTGTGGCAGTGCAATTGCCTGACAGTGACAAATCTATGATAACTTGCTAAATATCTTCTAAAGAAATCCTTCTCGACTGTCAGGACTTGGGAGTAAGTTCCTGGGGATCTAGCAGAAACGTGAAGGATTTTTCAGGAAGGGTATATTTTAGATATTCTCACTCAGGAAAATAAAGTTGCTTTTAAATTTTGTTTAACCCTGCTGTTTGCATCTTATTATTTTAGAACTGAAACATGATGATGTGGTTTTTAAACAGTTGTGCTGGAGGAGCAAACACCTGGATTACAGATGTCTTTGGCCAAGTTAGATGATGAGCAGTAAGTAGATGACTATGCTGGTATTTCTTTGGAAATAAGGAAAATGAGGATTTAATCTGTGTGGCATTCATGGCAAAGTTTCCTGGGCATGATATAATTCTTTATACGAGCCAATTTTTCTTAACAAGGCCTGAATGAAGGTGATTTTCCTCCTCATTTAAGAGGGCTTGTCTGCCTTAAACCTTGTAAGGTTTAGAAAAGAACTGTAAACCTAATGATCATAAAACCTCAACAATCCTGTGAGCCCC
>JAWWLZ010000004.1:22336494-22351376 GCA_035041345.1 Poliocrania exsul | reverse complement strand
GCCCCAGTGGTCAGCATTACCTTGAAATACAATGTGGCTTTAGGTAGTGAAAGTATTTACCAAATGCAACAGAACATGGACTGCACGAAGGGAGATTAATATGAAATTCAGATGTATAGAGTTAGAACTGGACATCTTGACTAAACTCCAGTCTATGCCCACAGTGCCTGAAAATCCACTCGTGCCTGTGTTTTCACTGGGGAGATTTCTCAAGGTCTCTGTGGTGCCTCTGGGTGTGCTCACACCAGCAACTGTCTGTGAAAGGCTGGCAGCTGCCACCCATCTCACCCCTAAACTCACCTCTAAGGCACAATAATGAAATGAGGTGAAATTTTGATTTCATCCTTTGAAGACTCATGAGCATTCATTGCTTGTGCCTGATATATAACAGTGGCATTAAAAAAATGTGGCAGCAGCCACAGGAGATGAAGGGAGCACTCTCTCCAGGAGAGGAAAGAGCTGATTCCTGTGCCTTTCCCACTGGAGAGAGTTCTGGGTTACTTTTCCTGTGTTTTGATACCCATGTAAGAAATGAGGCCCACAGAGTTACATTGGTGAAAAAGCATTCCTGATCCCTGCAGTGAACAAATTCCCTTGAGTTACAGCCAGTGACTGCTGACAGAAATGCTGAAGACTTTCTATATGCCTATACCACTGTGGAGACAGAACAAGGATCTCATGTTCTAGCAAATAATAAAGCTTTCTAAATGTCATTTTTAGCTGAATTAAATTATACAAGTTAATGATTAACCAAGAGATGATGGAAGAATTCAACATTCTGCAGCTTTTACAGGACTCCACATAAAGAATTGAGGCATTAATCCTGCAGACTAATTGTTTATGAACTACCCACATATAAACACCCATAATTCAATTTATGTTAATTTTTGTTGTAATTGATCTAAGTAACTCCTTATTGTCAGAACATTTTATTATACAATATAAATAAGACAAATAGCTCTAATAATAAATTGCTATTCTAATTTATTCTAATTCCTATAAAAACCTAGTTAAGTGCTAAAGTTAATAAAGAAAACTGATGTGGTTTTGGTTTTTGTGCCCATGATAAATCTAGTTAAAAATCCAGACACAACTGCAGCAAACAAGCAAATATTGAACCTCATGTGCTGTTTCCAGCCTGTGTCTAAGCTATTCTTTATTTGTTTTAAAAGATAAGCTTTCTCTCTCTGATGATTCCAGATCTTAAATTAAATTTCTCATACTTCCCTATCTACATGTCTAGTTAATTATAGTAAAACTCAGATACTTGAGGTGGTTGTGTGAAGTAGTATCCTTGCAGAGACCCAGTTTCCCTGTTGAAACGGTATCTTTAAATTCATAAATAAATCTGGATAGAAGGCTCTCTATGAGGTGTAGTTTAGCAAGAAAATTGTAGAGGCAGTTTCATGTAGGCAAATAAGTTTGTAGATTTTTTTTTTTATACTCATAAGCTATGTGAGTTGTATTTAGTACCTTCTGTTTGGACTGTCTGTTGAAGATCCAGCTATCTGATGAAAATAATACCAGGAAAACAGTTCTAGGTCAAGCAAAGAAATGGGAACAGACTAGTGCCTGGTGCCATCAGTTTGATGCTGACATTGTCTGTTCACCAGCTTCCTGAGCCTGAACTCTATAGAAGGAAAGGTTACTGTAGTTGGAGACAGTGTCATTTTGGCCATGATCACAAGATGGCATCATTACAAAATCCTTCCTATCAGAAAAACCAGACGGTATGTAGGAAAGTTTTATCTGTTTTGCCTTTTGCTTAGACATAAGAGTATTTATAGCCTAAATACAATCAACTTTGTTTGCCTGAAGACACACACTCGTGTTCCTGTTAATACAATATACCTAATAGAAAAGCTCCTCTATCACCCCCTCCTTAAAATTATTTTACAGGCTTTTTTTTTTTACCACCCTTTTTCTTCAGGAACTGGCTACACCTTTTCTGGAGACCTGGCTGCAAAAATTGTGAGTGCTTCTTTAGCAGTTAAATATATACATCTCTGAGATGTTTACTTAGGGTTTTGTCTTAATGCAAAGGGAATAGAAATAATACCTCCACCTAGACAATCAGTGTTCAATATAAACAAGGTCCCATTTTCTCTTTGTACAGTAATATAATTACGTGTCGTCCCATTTGGCCATATGAGCATATATTCTATTGGGAAACTGCAAAAGAAGAAACACATTTGTTAGAAAAGAAAGGTCCATAGTGGAGCATCGCAGGATCCTTCTTTGACAATGGACAAAACAGCAGATCTTTCCTTAGCAACAGAACATCTGTGTAGTGATCAGGTTCAGGGATGTCCTGAGTTAGGTGTGTAAGCTTTGTATTGGGCTACATTCAAAGGATGTTTCTTCCATTAAGCAAGTTTTCTCTGTGGAGTGAATACTGATTGATACCTTGTTTTGTTTTGGATGAAGCCTCAATTAATCCTATATTGTTTTAAAATATGACAAGAGATCATACCAGCTCTACTGAAAAAAAAGTAATGATGATACAATTAAACCTAATTTTTCATTAATAATAATTTAATGTGTTAATTTTATATTGCCAGATGTAATTTGTCTAGGTACCATTAAATTCATTTGTGTGGCATTTCAATGTGACTGAAGAAGAAAGCATACATGGTATCCTATGCTGATGAATTAGTGCTAGAAATGTGGACATACCATTGTGCAGTTATGGAAGCAGTGAGGGTTTATAACTCCTAGCAGGAGTATATACCAAACTGTCCAGAGCTATAGAGTTACCATTAGCTAGTTCATCAGCCACCCCATACTGGTGAAAGGACAAAAGAAACAGGAAATGATCTAGAGAAGTTTTACTATTATTAGTAATTGGTAGTGTGTGTGTTAGTGATTAGTCAAATCATGTTGTACGTGTATGTTTTAAAGGTACAAGAGCCTTATGTAGAACCACATTTGTGGGGCCCCAATTTGTCTGAATTACCTCATGGACACGAAGAAGTATTTACTCTGTTATTTCTGTATTTCTGTCTCCCAGTCTCCTTGGTTGGAATGGGCCATTTGCAAACCACAACAATATAAAGTCTAGATTTCGCAGAACATATAGGAGACTTCAGTTCATAGAAACTTCAAATGTTTGTTTCTAACTTAACAAAGAGGAAATATTTGCCATTTTAAACTTCTTGAGAAGTCATGGCAGTTTATACTTGTGTTGAATTACTATTACTGACATTCTTGTGTTAGTAGTATAGGCAATAATGAAGTATATTAAAAAAATTAGCATATTTTGGATTAGTTTCAAAAGATAACAAAAAGCAGTCTTGGTCACCTCTCATAACTGAATATAAATTAGTTAACTCTTTTCCTGTAACCTTGCAATGCACAGTCTGTATTGAGCACAAAGAACAGTGGCTGAAAATTTGAAGTGCTGTTCTTTAGACATTTATTCAATGTGTGTCTGTTTCAAAGTGTGGTGGGCTGTTTCTAACATATTATTCAGTATTCATAGTATTCAGAATACTTGAAAAAGTATTTTGATAATCTTGTACAATTTGATGTACCTGCACAGATATGCATGTTGCTATTTGATTTCCAGATTCTAGAAACTGGTGTCCACTGGATATCAAATGCAGTGAAGTAAAATCTCCTGCATCTGTTTTCCAAAACTACAGAACAGTTGCTGTCAGCCTTAGCTGTCTAGAAACTACACAGTTGTGTGTTACTTTTGCTGCAATTGATGTAATTTCAGTTTTCCTCCACTACTGAAGTCTGAAATTTATTTGTTTGTTAACATTTTTTTGCTGCATTGGTAAATTAAGATGTGTAACAAACATACGTCAAATACGTTAAAGAGTAGTTGTAGTAGGAAATTGTTTGTGAAGCAGGAAATATGTATGCTAGAAAATAACTGTTCTTCTGATTCCCAAGACAGAATTTCATGACAAGTTCACTAATTCATTCTACTGAGTTTTAAAAACTCATTCTTTATGCTTTTCACTTTTTTTTTTTTTTGTAAATTAATGTGTGTGGTGGAATTGGAGTGAAATAGTTAAGGAAACACACTGCATTCCATTGAAATAGTTCTTGTGACTTTTTATTGCAGACTAGGTAACACATTTCCATAGGTAGGTCTGGCTTTGCTTGAGCATTCCCTTGTGAGAATGAAGTAACTATTATCTGCTAGAACTTCCCTCACTGGGACTGTGACTCTGGGTACAAACTGCTTGGTCTGTGTTAAGGTCATCTTGGGGAAGATTGGGCATCTTTGAGTTGTTGATAGAAGTGAGTCAGGAAGAAAAATGCATACAGTTAAGCACAGATAGAAGCAGTCTTTCATAGCTCTCAATTTCTCTCTTTGCTGAGTGAACTGTTACCAGATCAAACTCCCCTGTTCAACAGTCATTTGACCCTGCCCATTCTAGAGCTTCATCACCCCTTCACCAGCACTGAGCATAGAGTGCTGTTCCTCAGTCTGGTCTCCAGTCCAGTTAGGCTTGTATTATGTTTCTGATAATCATGATGAAAGGAAAGCATGTGAACATAAGATTGCCTGTAGGATGACCATTAAAAAATTGCCTCCCTGGTCATTGAAGGAATGTGCATACTGTCTTACTCGGTGTTAATATGGTGCTTAGGATGTTTTTTGAAAGATCTAAATCCCACTAGAATGGAATCTGTCTGTGAAGATATTCAAGAGGAAGTAAAGCTGTTCTACTTTCAACATAAAGGGAAGAATTATTCTGAATAACTGAACTCTGTGGTGTATTATTCATAGGTTAGAAATTCTGCTTCATAAAATGCTGCTGTTAATTTTTATTACCTTGCTTGTCTTTCAGCAGATTTTGAAGAGAACTAAGTATTTTGTTCAGAAAGATTGCCTTGTATTCATTTTAGAGACTGCAAGTGTCTCCAGCTGTCTTTGTGTTTGCTTTAGCAAATCTTCTGAGGCTAATGAGCAATTAGAAATCCATTAAGCCTGGAGAAATATCAGATCACATTAGTTGCTACTTTTCACATCTAGCTGAGCAGCAATTCTGCTGAGTTGAGTGGGAAAATGGACACACCTGACTGCTTGTTTCTACTGCTTTTTAGACTGTTAAATATGAGGACTCAAGTCCTAGCTACAGATCCTTTGGGCAGAGAGTCTTTCAATCTGTGGTGCATATGCTATAGGCAGGGTGCAGGGAATGCCTGAGAACAGCGTGTGAATCCCATGAACAGCAGGCTCTCCAGCTTGCCTGCTGCAGGGTAGCCATGTTTTTGGAATCCTGTCTGCCTCCTCTAGACCACTTTGGAAAAGCTTTAGTATGAAACAAAGGATCTTACCAAAATTTTGAAGTGAACATTTTTAAGAAACTTGGAGGTTTTGGATTTTGTTAATATTCATCTAGAATACACTGTCTTCCTGAAGGCATTGAAATAGAAAGTTATTCACACTGCACATGCAGACTCTTCTGAGATAACTTCAATGACAGGTCTTTGACAAGATCCTGAACTATATACTGTTTTTCAAAAAACTGCAGACTTCAGTCTGTGCAGATGTTTCAATTGTTTCTTTTCCCCTCCAGTGCCTATTTGAAAATATTTCATCTTTACCTGTAAATAATCTGGTAAATTACTACAGTGTGTGGAAAACCACTGAACAATAATGGATTCTAAGCAGAACTACTGAAACCCTTCTGGTCCATGATTCTACTTTGGTATATCAATGTAAAAAAAGCTGCTGGGAAATCCTACTTTCCAGGTATCCTTTTCCCTGTTGAAACTGGTACTCTTGGTCTTCTGATAGCTTCAGTCCAGTCTGAGATCTCTGTGGTTTTTCATAATTGTGGCTTTAGGATTTCTGAATTAAGATGAAACAGATTTGTTAAATTTTGGAAAAACAAAGAGGAGAGGAAACAATAGCAGATTTGAAGTAATTTCTAATATGAATGTGACTTGATTTCAACATCCTTACAATGCTGATAATTATACTTAAATCTGTAAGTTGCTCACTCAGTAGCTTGGTTGCATTTTGTTTCTTGGTTGGTTTTTGTTTTGTTTTGTTTTCAGAAATAGAATATAGTTCTATAAATTAATATAGAATATAAACAATTCTGACTGATTTTTTTGTACAAGTAGGATATCAAGGAGGTCAAAGAATACTCAATTTTTCCATAGTAGACTACTTGCCAAACTTCTTGTACTGATTCTATGTTGATAATTGTAACTGTAGGGTTTTTTTAAACCTTAAAGATGCTCTTCCCTGTTTGTTATAGATGGCAGAGCAACAATTGATTTTGGACAATCATGTACAGACATGCTTAATTCTGTAGAAAGCTTGACCAATTTTGACATACAGACTGGAGATTCTGTTGCAGCTCCAGATGTTTCGTACACAAGCAGATGCTTTCTTGGGTTCTTCATGCCAAAATGGAGTTTTTAAATCTATAATGCTTTTTCACATAAGGTAGAATTACATTTGTTTTATGGAATGGGATAAAAATTTCTTTGATTTTCAATGGAATACATAATTTCATATGAAAATGTATCATGTTTGGGTAATCTGGATGACTGGCTGTGTACATGCTTTGGACAGTTTCAGTTCTGACATATTCATGAAAATGGAAAGGACTTGTGGTAGGGATTGTTCCCTAGAGGGACAGTCTGCTTCTGTATTATAATCTATTTAGGCTTCTGTAGACAAAACTCACTAAGGTTCAAAGGGTTACATTTCACCTGAGCTACCACTGTATGCAGCTTCACACAGATAGTACCTTCCCAGTTATTTCTAAGTCTGGGATGGGCTGCCTGTGTGAGATGACAGGGATTTTCCTCCAGCTGGGCTCCTCTTCCAGTGGATGTGTCTCAGATCTCAGCCTCTGCAGAGTGACTAGATTGTGTCATTACACCTGCTCTGTGTAAATCCAAAGAACTAACACTCAGGTCCTGGAGGCTAAAATGGAACTGAAAATAGCCTGTTCTAATACAAGTGGATGACAGGCTGAGATTGAAAATTATTTCAGAGGCTGAATTCTTGACACGCAAGGTCTTGTTGGCAGCTTTAGATATCAATGTATTTTCTAGTATAAATTATGCATTGTGTCTCTGTGGGCATCAAATAATGTGATGTAGGTCAGAAGTTTAGTCACTGACATGCTGTCACCTTGATAAATCTGCTTAAAAGCATTTAAACAGAACACGTGATGGAATCTGCCAGTTGTTCATATTGGTTAAATAGCAAGAGGTGTTGTAATTCTGTTAGGCTGACAAAGTTCAACTACCATACTGTAAAGGCCACAGGCCTGACAATCCCTGAAATTAAGAGTTTCTAGGCACCACTTTTCTACATTTGGTCACTTACCCACTGTCATTTTGTTTCCAAAATCTGAATAAAATATACTGCTCAGTTTTCAAAATGGTTAGTGGAAACAACAAGTGTATAAAATTGTCTCTTAATTTTGTGATGAGTTACATATCAAAGTTGTGTTTCCTCCCTGGTGTCTTGTCCCACTGTATTGCAGAAGCTGTCCTTTCGGCTGGGTGCAGTGTTTGGAACATAAGTCAATGGATCAGGCCGGATCAAGTATCTACAAAGAGAAATTATAACTGTTATTAAAACAGTGTGGTGCAAGCAAGGATAAGTGCATAGAGTTGTAATGTTGAAAAGATCTCAGGAAGACTTAGAGACTTAGTTTGAAGGTGCTTACTCTAGCTCTTGGGTAACTTCGACACTTGGTAGCATCACTTACTTTAGGAGCTAATAACAAAGCTTTTCACGTTTTGTCTGCCTAGACACCCCGTGATGTACCAGGCACAATGAAAACTTACTTATGACTGACAGCTCCTTTGCCACTAACTGTATTTCTTAATGCCTTGCATTTATTGATTGTACCTTAAAGAAGGGACAAGCAGTCCACAGAGTTGTTTCTAAAAGAAAACAATGGATAATTTCTGTCATTTTCCTGTGTTAATTAAAAGCCAGACATTTATAATGTTGGTGTAGGCTGACATTCTGGAGCTGGAGTCTTCCTCTTAACACCTTTTCCCTCTGTGAGCAAGCAGTGGGGTGGGTCAGCACTGATGGGGAGGCTCCTGCACAGCTGCGCTCTGTGGTTCTTGCCCAGGGAGCAGATGGGATATGTTAGTATAGCGAAGCCTAGAGAGGAATGGCTCAGGATCTTAACACAGCCATCACATGTTCTTCAACAAGAAACAATGCTTAGGTAACTAAAATTCTTAGCTTTCAAAACTTTTTTGACAATTGAAATTTGTGTTTGCTTTTTTCTCATGTAATTGTAAAAATTCCTGGTAAAACGTGAAAACATTTTGTGTTAAGTTCCTGCCATCTGTATTTGAATTATTTTATATTATTTTACATGATATTCAGGGGAAGACCTCTATTTGCTTTAATGATCTTTGAATATATGTAATAAAATTCCATTTGCAAATACTGATTTTAAGGAGTTGATCTTTCTATTAAGACTGGGTAGCCAAATTATGAGCAATAATTTAAGGAGAATATTAATTCTGGGAAATTACCCAGAAGTCTTGCTTAGATTTTTTTTTTGTTTATTTTAAATACAGAATAAGAGGAGAATGAGAGGATTAGAGCATTACACACACATGTATATTATATGTGTGTATTTTAAATATATAGAGTATAATTAGATGGCTATTTAAATAGAAGTCTCCATATTTTAATATTTTTGCAGGTGCTTGGGAAAGTTTGGAGCTCTTTTCCAGCAGAAAGATGATAAAAGGAATTCAGGCAGGAAGTGCAAACCGGACATTTTGCAGGTCTTGTGACTTTATTTCTTATGTATGTGCTTTAACTTACACTATATCATTCAGCTCTAATCTTGTATCTGGAGAAGGATTGATCAGGATGTAAGAAAGGGTGTTCTGATGATCATTCATTTCATCTAGAGGACAGAAAAAAATGTACCAAATCAATTATATTTACAAATGAATTGTGAAAAGTATTATTTCTATTGAACTAACTTGATAAAATATTTTCTTTGGTTCATAAAGCTGTCAGGAAGTGTCAGATTTTCAGAGTGATTTCAAATAAGTTTAGCACCTTCTTTTCAACTCTACTTAAATTCAAACTGACACATTATCTTTTGAGTTACCAGCTCTAAAAATATCCTATTTTCTTTCAGCATGCCCTGACATATGAGAGAACTGCACAACAGTTCTGCCTTCATCTATTTGAACACGTCTGTGGAAATACGGTGCAGCTGTTCAATGACAGGCTAATGCCTATACATTCAGCATACACATACCATATGCTAAATATAAATGTGGCTGCCATGCTGCCTCCTGAGCCTTCCATCTGAACACAGGGAATGCATGATAATAGAACAGACTAAAAATACTGTTGCTCTTGGTAAACCAAGAAAAAAAACAAACCCAAAGTTAACAAACAAAACAAAAACCATTATCATAAACTTAATATTTTGTTTATGGCACCCCCAGTTCTTAAAAATAAGGTCATCTTGCACAATGCTAATATTGTTATTGAAGTATTATATAACGATACCGTATCCTGCTGGAGAAAGGCCCAGGTGCTTCATTCTGTTTTTCACGAGTTCAGCAAGCTCCTGCCGCTCTGACCTCCTGTAAAGGTTCATTCGCTGCTGGCTGATCTTCTCTGCAGTTTTGCCCGAGTGGCGCGGTGCCCTCCGGCTCAGCCGCCGCGCCCACTGCATGCTCTTCCGCCGCAGCAGCGGGTGGTCAGACTGATCACTAGAGGTGGAGTTGCGATGATTGCTACGACAACTAAACTGTTCTTTGGTGTCTTTAGTGTCTTCCCACTCTTCCACGCTGATAGAGATTTGAGACTTGAAAGGAAAACGACAAGAGAGATTAAGGGGTTTACAAAATGGAAGCAGATTAAGATGTTCTCTTTTCAACAGTGCAGTTGAACATGGGTTTTGGTTGCAGCAGAGCTGAGGGGATTCAGCTGTTCATAGTTAGCAAGTGTTCCTGAATTAGGCACTCTTTATTAGGCTTTCTATGTAAAAAACTCATTTATGATAGAAATATATTTATAAAAGTTGTGTTATTTCATCTTAATTCCATTTTAATTCTGGGAAGATCAACTCTGGCCTGATACTGACCTTCCTGGATCTAGGAGTATTTTCTGAGTGATTTCTGCACTTTCTTCTCAGTCTGTATATTTTCAGAAATTCAGTTCTGTTACTTCTTTTTAGATGTGTATTGTGGATTCATTAAGCAGTAGTTCAACTTCAGCTGCAGTGTTTTCAGTGCTCTTTTAAGACCACAGATAGAATATGCCTGTTAACTGTGTCTCAAATTCTCAGGCATCCTTGACCTTCCAGTGCATATAAAATCAGCAACATATGTAGTAGCCTTCAATGTGGTTCAGGGCATGTCTTGTCAAAGAGGTACTGAATTCCTACCTGAAAGCATGGTGATGTTGCTTTTTCACTGAAATAGTAAAAAAAAAGGCAGTATACTTAAGAGCCAAAATCTCTCTTGCTGTGTTTTCCTCATGCCACTCAAGACCAATAGCATGTGCATGGAGAAGTACTGAAATAACTCGGATGGGCTACATATGCAGTTCCAGCACACAGAAGTTCACAGGGAATATAGTTACCTAGTAATTTTAATTTCAGCTTTCAAAACTACTTCCTTACAGTCCTGAGTTATTGCTGTGCTATTTGAAACATCTCCTTCATTGACACTGAAATAGTGAAGCCTTGCTGATATCAGTACAGTCAAGTTGCTGGTCACTGATTTCAGTGTGGTGAGTGTTTAAAATAAATAAATGAAGTATAAAACAAAGATGATGTAAATGTGCTGGCTGAGTTCACATGAATCCCCTAGAACAGAAGGAATTCACAGTATGCTGAAAGTAATCATTGAATAAAGCAAATTTAACTAAAGAGCTAGTGAATGGCCTTTTCCCATTAGTATGAAATCTGAAAGAAAGATTCTGTTGACCTCATCAGTGTTGAACACAAGCTTTAAGAGGCTCACCAGCCTGTCCCACACAGAACCTGTAAGGTTTCTGGAGTCCATAAAATAGTATTTGATATGAGTCAGTTGGATAAAGTGTGAAAGATACTACTATTTTTCACTTTTGCACAACAAAACAAATGAAAAAAAGGCAACAAACCAACCCAAACAGGCAACAAAACAATCAAAATCAATAATTGGAAAGAACGCTACAGATGCTTCTGTTGAAGCACTTCAAGAAAACCATGTTTTTAGTATTCTAGACTAGGATGTTGCAATAAGCCTCATTCTAAGACTGTCTAATTTATTGAGGCTTTTCAGATTAGTCTGCAATAAAAAAGGGATTTTATTTTTTTTAAAGACTCCAAGATCCTCAAAGTTTTGTTACTGACTCATCTGATGTTATTTGGGTAGAACATAAGGGAGAACCCTAGATCTTTTTTTACAAGAATGCTATTTGATTTTGTTGTTGTTAAATTGTCATTTTGGTTTTGTGCATATTTCATAGTAAAGATTAAGGTAGGCAGAGTATATTCCCTATTATAAGATGCTACTTATGGATAGGAAGGAGCTATTTGATGTGAACAAACCAGACACGAACTGACTGTAAAGGATGATCTTGTTTCAGCTTTCTTCCTGCCTGCATTGGTAGCTTTCCTTGCCCAGCTCTTGATAAAACAGTGATCTGGACTTATTGGCAGTAGTAATGGAGAGGCAGAGACCCATCATCATTATAGTTAAATATTTAGTTAAATTACCATGAAGTTTTTTTATGGTGCCTGTGCAGAATGGCCCTTTGCTCTATCCAAGAGGAAAAGGTTCAACTCTTTAACAACAAAGCAAAGAACCTCAAACCCTCTTTCAGAGGCAGCATGAAAGTGTGTCTGCCAGCAGCAGCTGTTAAATACACAGAAGATAAAAGTTCAGTGCAGAGTACTTCTGTGTGTCCCCTTCTGTTTCAATCAATATCAAACTGCATTTAAAAATACTTTTGTGACTATCGTTATTTTAGGTTTGATTGCTTTCATTGAATCTAATTTCTTTTTTTCTATCACTTGTAAATCTGCTAAGAAGCATAACTGATGACATAGTGCCACTACTATGCCACACAGTGAAGAAGCATTTCCCTTTAAACCATTCTTTTTGTTTGTTTTTTTGTTTTGTTTTCCAAAGGCAGGTTCCCATCTCAGTATCAGACTGTGTGCCCTTAAGGGTGTGATTCACGTGTGTCACACAGGGGCTTCTCCACTTAGGCAAGGTGCTCTAATAGGATGTTTCATGCACTAAAATTTAAATATTAGCTCAGGCTGAGCAACACATGGCAGGAATGGAAATAGTCATGAATAGTCACAGACATACCAGTGTTCACATTTGAGATGATCAGCATGTTTGTGTTGATAACAGTACTACAACATCAAACACCTTTTGCTTTCTTGCCTTGCTGCTCCCTGAGAGCTAAGTATGTAAAACATAAACATTGTCAACATGCAGTTTCATTCATTCCATTCTGAAACAATGCCTTATTTTTACCTAACTCTTTTATGTTAACTTTACTGGTTTGCATACCAAGAACTGTTAATTGCATCTAGGGTTCTAGGAATGCTTTTCTCTTCCAAAAGCTGCCTAAACCATTGTTAAGTACATCCATATGGTCCTTTTATCATGAATTTCAGGATTTTTTTCCATTAGCATTTAAGGTGTTTAAGATCAAGGTTTTCACCAGACTGTAAAGACAATTTGTTAACTTCAGAATTCAACAGGAACAGGTCCAAAAGGAACCAAAATTCCACTGGGCTTTTTGAAAGCCCCATTCTGTCAGCTTTCATATTTTTAGTAGGATCGTAGTGTCCAGAACAATGTTGCTTTAAGATGTATTTACACAAGGATGATCCACAGTTCCATTTTCTGTAATGACTTTACTCCCACGGTTTAACTTTGCATACTGATCCTGGCTAGGATTGAGTTCAATTTCTTCATAGTAGCCCGTATGGGACTATGTTTTGGATTTGTGATGGAACCAGTGTCGATAATAGGGATGTTTTCCTTACTGCTGAGTGGTACTTCCACAGAGACAAGGCCTTTTCTGCTTCTCAGTAGGGTGGGAGTGGGAGACAGGAAGGATGACACAGCCAGGACACCTGATCCTATCTGACCAAAGTGATGTCCCTTATCATATGGTGCTGTATTCAGCAGTGACAGCTGCAGGAAGATGAAGGAATGGGAGGACCTGCAGAATTATGACATTTTTTTCTTCCCAAGTGTGCACAGTAAATCTCCATCCTGGAGATGGCTGAAGTCCAGCCTGCCTATGGGAAGTGGTGAGTGAATTTTTTATTTTGCTTTGCTTTCACACTCAACCTTTGCTTAACTTATTGAACTGCCTTTATCTTAACCTACGAGTTTTCTGACTCTTCCCCTGTGGGTTTTCTCCCCCATCGCACCTTGGGGGACATGGCTGTGGATGTTTAAGCCTCCCAGGCTTAAACTAGGACACCCAGAAACAGGCAGACAATAGGTAAATACTTACTTGTGAAGCCATTTCTCGTGACTGACAAAGGAAGGGAAAAAAGAAAACAAAAGACAATTTAAACAGAAGTGAATCTAAAGAAACAAACATGGACCATTTAACAGGAACTACAGAAAATCAGCTATGTAGTAAAAAAGAGTTTCATCTCTTTTTTTTTAATGAAATGAAAATGGTTTGAGTCTTAGGTGTGATGATCACTGAGAGGCAAGCAAGATTCACTTGTTATTTAGTTACTAAATCACTGAAACCTTGCATTATTTTAAAGGAATTATATTTATCTGTCGGTGAAGTGAGGGCTTCTCATTTGCATGGTACAAAAAGGGAGTGCCAAAGGATAAATTGTACATATAAAAATGTTAATTTTGGCATATTTTGTTCTTGTGACTCAACCATTACCTGTAAGTTAATGGTTACTACATTACTGTGCAGTACAAGTTAAGTTTCATATATCTGTTTAAAGTCAAATTTTTATTCACGTTGCAGGTTCTCTGAGTAATAAACTTTCAAGTTTATGGTTGAAGTCCATAGTTCCTCAGTAACAGCGCCATTTACTTTTCCATAATTTCTGTTTTAAAGATCTCATCCAACAATGTTATTTTTGGCTTAAAAAGCTAAAATGATAGCCCATGGTTAGTGAAATTAGTAAAAAAATTTATTTGGCTTCAAAATAAACACTTTGCAGAAAGATTAGAGCTTTCAGCATCTCTGCATTTACACGTGTCTATCCATAAATGATGCAGAGCCAGAGCATTCTCTTTTTTGGACCTAAACAGGCAGCCCTGAACATAAGAATAAAGCATTGCCATGAATTTTATCTTATCCTTACTTAATGAATTGTTAAAATCTGGTATGTCCTCTGTATTGCTGAAAAGTATAAGAAACTTTTTTTATGTTAGCAGTAAGGCTAAGTACATTCTCCTCCAAGGAGTTATTTTGATGGGTTAGGTTAATGCTGCTATATTTAAAACATCATTTGACATTATAGCAGTGACACAATCCACTGGCTAAGCAGTAAAAGCCACCTGTAGAGGCAGTGGTGGTCCACAATGAGACACTAGGGAACTGGTAGAATCTTGCATAGATTTTTGTTGCTCTTGCTTTGAAATTAACTTCAGCTGTTTGTACCTTCCTTCAGGGCAAGTCCTGCAGTTAAGCATTATATGCCTTAATGTTTTGTAACATTTTTCTGAAATATGGAAGAAAAAATACACGTTGCCTCAGAAATCAGTGTAATCTATGTCTGAGTATTTCAGAAGAAAGGAGAAAGTTGCTGCTCACTGTTGCATCTTAGAGCTGTATTGGAGCCACGGTTTAATGAAATGGAAGTACTAATGGTCACATAAACAAATGGCTAAGACATGACACAAATAAGAGCTGCCCAAACAGAAAAACAAAGTTCCTCAAACAGGCAGGAAAA